>JARQOC010000013.1:16016791-16065172 GCA_033576535.1 Allobates femoralis
TGTACTTTTTACGCACTTAGATGCGGGAGACACGGATGGCAAATCACCCGTGTGGTCCCGCATGGTATTCATACGTCACCCGGTCGCCGCGGTACAAGTCCCGCTCCGGGTAGCTCCTCTGGAGGTGGGATTCTAACTTCCGCCTTCCCACAAAGATCTCATCATAGAGGCCGGGCTCCTGCACGAACCCCCACCTGAGGTGTAGTTTAAACGTGGCCACAATACCTTTGTGCCTCTGCTCGGGGGGCAATGGGGATCGCAGGCGGGCCTCGGCTCAGGCTTTGCGGCTGTCCATCTCGCTTTGCCACCACTCCTCGTGGCGGCGTTGTCGTACCGCCTGGTCAGCCGGGCTGATCTGGGGATAGTTGTCCGGTAACGAGGAAACAGGTCCTGGGGCACGCCGGGTAGTTCGATGGTGGCGCGCAACCCTTGTGGGGCTTTGCGCCGCAACTCCCCACCTCTCCACCAGACCACTTCAGAAACAGTTGCTCTGGTCCCTTTGCTGCCGTCCTCCGGATTACTGTAGTTTGGATCCTCCTCCTCGGAGCCGGTCTGGTCGTCGTCCACCTCATTGGCCTCGACGATCACTTCCAGCTCTGGATCGGGTTTTCAAGCACTGTCTGCGGGCAGGGTCTTGGGGTTCTCCATCTGCACCCCTGCTTTTGCTCTGCTTTCAGGCGGTGGGTCTCTGACTGGGTTTCCGCTGGTTGCCAGGTGTTCCATCAGGGCTTGGTCTGTCATCTCGTCTTCCAGGGCCTACCTCTCCATTGCCCTACAGGTCAGCTCCAGGGCCACGTCCACGCTTCACCTGTGGACGGTCCACTCCACAGTCTCTGTGATGTTTTTTCAGAGCTCTTGCAAGACGGCTTCCCAGAAGGCTGCATCTCCCTCGTTAGTGAAGAGGGAGACCGCCCTCGGGTCCCCGTGTGCGGCTCGGGCCTCTTCCTCCACCTCTCTCATCAGATCGGACATTCCGGTTGCCGCCATTGCTACGGGTACCAGGACTGCTTCTCTGTCGGTCTGAGTTCCGGCCACACCCTTCCTGTTCTTTAAGGGCATGAGGTCTTGACCCACTTTAGCCCGCCCCCATGGTTGATTGATGGCCATTGGGGTGGGCAAACAGTTTCGCGCCTCTGGTTAGGCCCTCCCATGGTAAGGGGCTGAGGCATACCCCTGGGCCTGCACACTGTCCCACATTTTAAGGCCGCCATTTTGGGGTTCCCGGTAAAATTGCGGGAAACAGTTCTTTTTGAGCCGAGTGGAAAAGTTCGAAAGGCGCACAGTACCAGTTACCCTGGTAACGGGTTGCCAATTGGTCCCCTAGTCTATGTGTAAGGATGCCGGGGCGGGAGCCTCAGGTTGACTTTACACTCCCCAAGTGACAGGAATACTGCACACTCTGTTGTGAATGCAGTACTCCTATTGTGGTGCACTGACCAGTGGGGCGCCACACAAATAATTGGCATGTCAATTCTTTTTGAGCTTGGGCTTCTGCAGTGAAAGCGCACGCGCAAAAACATGTGGCAAAACGCAGCGCCTGCACGACTTTCAGCAAAAGCCATAGCCCCTAGGGGGCGTGTCATTTGGACCTGCGTTCTGGGCATGCACAGTTTCAAAATTCGGATCCAAGGGTCCAGATCCAGTGGGATCCAGTGCCCCCCAGATCCAGGTTACATAGAGCCTAATTTTAATTCATCCTGCATCGTTCCGGATCCAGGTGTTCACGGTTTTTGACATGGAGACCAAAAATGCACCAAGTTGTGTTTTTGGTCTTAGGAAAAAACCATGAACACCCGAATCAGGAAAAAAAGTGCAAAACTGAATGCACCATTGGCCAATGGGGCCAAAAATGGATGTGGGTGCAACCAGTTTCTGCTGGATTCACACGGATGGCAAGAAACGCCAGTGTAAAACCAGCCTCAGCCAAGTGCTACTATTCGGCAGCTAAATCCAAACTGTGTGTAATGTACACTCTTTGGATTCGGCTAACTCCCACTTCTTTCCACCTTGGTCTGGACCACCCCTTTAATATATCTATGATATGATTCTACATAAACAGGATTAGTTTGTGGGGTGACAAATATTAACCTACATCTGCCAATATCATGTTAGGAGAAATCAGCCATTACCAAGTGAGGAGACAAAGACATCTGAATTCGAAGCACAAGTTGTTTTAATCAACAGGAGACCGTGGTGAGAATACAGCTTTTGCTTCTCTCGTCCTTAGTACAACTATTTCTCATCACAGACGTTTGGGTCCTTGTTGACCTTTATGGGGTTCGGGGTCTGGGGTCAAGTCCAGGTCCCAAACCAATATTTTTTTAAAGTCTGGCTGAACCCTGTGAACCCCAATCCCCGAGCCTACTCATCTCTAATAATGAATAAATGATACATTTACAGATCATGCTCCATTCTAATTGTTTTTGCACTGTACTAGTCATTAATATTCCCACATATTTTTTCTTATTTTCTCATTAAAAAGTGCAAAATGTAAAAACCACCGATGTATGGTAAGAGGTCCTTGGCATCGGCCCAGTCTGCCCAGTGCTCTCGCCCGTTCAGACATTACTTGCCATTATCCTTTTCCATCTACGTCAAGGATTTAACCACAGCGGCCTCCAGACTGTTCTGCTCCGGACGCGGCCCGTCCTCCCCCGTCCCCCGGGTTCCCCCACATCACTTTCTCTGCTCTTAGCGCCTCGTCCTCCTCGTTGTGGTGAATGGTTTTAGTGCTCATTATTTGCAGGAACAGAGGACAGGAAATTTGAGGTCATTCTGAATTTGTTCTCTAATAACCTAATTTACTCTCTGTTCCTGTTGATGGCGGATTACTGGATGGCAGATTATGAATTAATGGACTAATTAAATCAGATTTAATCTGGCGCCATCTGGTGGCAATAAAACAAGTGTAGGGGGTGGATTTTGGGGATCATTTGATGACAGTTTGGGAGCAGAAAACAAGACGTTAACAATTCTACAGGGAAGTGGTAAAGATATGATTTGGGAGATCATTAATATATTGAAATTTATTGTAAAATCAACTTTGTTACACCTGTTCCTCATCACTAGGTTAATGCTGCTACGTCACACTGCCAGCTCTTCTACTGAACTCCATAGCACTACCAGCTCTTCTACTGAACTCCACTGCATTACCAGCTCTTCTACTGAACTCCACTGCATTACCAGCTCTTCTACTGAACTCCACTGCATTACCAGCTCTTCTACTGAACATCACTGCATTACCAGCTCTTCTACTGAACATCACTGCATTACCAGCTCTTCTACTGAACTCCACTGCATTACCAGCTCTTCTACTGAACTCCATAACATTACCAGCTCTTCTACTGAACTCCACTGCATTACCAGCTCTTCTACTGAACTCCATACCATTACCAGCTCTTCTACTGAACTCCACTGCATTACCAGCTCTTCTACTGAACTCCACTGCATTACCAGCTCTTCTACCGAACTCCACTGCATTACCAGCTCTTCTACTGAACTCCACTGCATTACCAGCTCTTCTACTGAACTCCATAGCATTAGAAGCTCTTCTACTGAACTCCATAGCATTACTAGCTCTACTACAGCTGTTCCTCATCACCAGGTTAATTCTGCTACCTCTCACCTCCAACTCTTCTCCTGAACTCCATTACAATACCAGCTCTACTACACCTATTCCTCATCCTTTGGTAAATCTGCTACCTCACACCTACAGCTCTTCTACTGAACACCATAGCATTACCAGCTCTACTACACCTGTTCCTCATCCTTTGGTAACTCTGCTACCTCACTCTTCCAGCACTTCTGCTGAACTCCATTACATTACCAGCTCTTCTACTGAACTCCATAGCATTACCAGCTCTTCTACTGAACTCCATAGCATTACCAGCTCTTCTACTGAACTCCATAGCATTACCAGCTCTTCTACTGAACTCCATTGCATTACCAGCACTTCTACTGAACTCCACTGCCTTACCAGCTCTTCTATTGAACTCCATAGCATTACCAGCTCTTCCACTGAACTCCATAGCATTACCAGCTCTACTACACCTGTTCCTCATCACCAGGTTAATTCTGCTACCTCTCACCTCCAGCTCTTCTCCTGAACTCCATTACAATACCAGCTCTACTACACCTGTTCCTCATCCTTTGGTAAATCTGCTACCTCACACTTCCAGCTCTTCTACTGAACTCCATAGCATTACCAGCTCTACTTCACCTTTTCCTCATCCTTTGGTAACTCTGCCACCGCACACCTCCAGCTCTTCTTCTGAACTCCATAGCATTACCAGCTCTACTACACTGGTTCCTCATTCTTTGGTAACTCTGCCACCTCACACTGCCAGCTCTTCTACTAGTGTTTTATTGCATTTTTTCATCTGCAGTTTGAGGCTGAGCCCTCTGGGCGGCGTCTGTCGTTATGTGAGGCATGTAATCAGTGCGGAACAGCCCGCCTGATCTAATAGAAGGGCGTGACCAATAGGCTGTTCTGACACTATGCCTTGCATGCACCGTGAATGGCAGAGCCCTTGGTAACCTCGTGTCTTTAAATGCCACCAGTCACCTCCCTGACAGCATGGCCGGACGCTGGTGCCACAACCGCCCCCACTGTGGGTTGCAGGTGATTGAGTACCGGCATACAGACACCTGTGTTGCCTCCAGAGGAGCTGACAGCCGCTGCTAAGTGCAATGGGTATTTACCTGGCAAATTTTGGTGAGTTTTTTTACCTCACACTTCCAGCTCTTCTACTGAACTCCATAGCATTACCAGCTCTACTACACCTTTTCCTCATCCTTTGGTAACTCTGCCACCTCACACCTCCAGCTCTTCTTCTGAACTCCATAGCATTACCAGCTCTTCTACACTGGTTCCTCATTCTTTGGTAACTCTGCCACCTCACACTGCCAGGTCTTCTACTGAACTCCATAGCATTACCAGCTCCACTACACCTGTTCCTCATCCTTTGGTAACTCTGCTACCTCACACTTCCAGCACTTCTGCTGAACTCCATTACATTACCAGCTCTTCTACTTAACTCCATTACAATACCAGCTCTTATACACCTGTTCCTCATCATTTGGTAACTCTGCCACCTCACACCTCCAGCCCTTCTACTGAACTCCATAGCAGTATCAGCTCTACTACACCTGTTCCTCATCATTTGGTAACACTGCCACCTCACACTTCCAGCTCTTCTACTGAACTCCATAGCATTACCAGCTCCACTACACCTGTTCCTCATCCTTTGGTAACTCTGCTACCTCACACTTCCAGCACTTCTACTGAACTCCATTACATTACCAGCTCTTCTACTGAACTCCATTACAATACCAGCTCTACTACACCTGTTCCTCATCCTTTGGTAACTCTGCCACCTCACACCTCCAGCCCTTCTACTGAACTCCATAGCAGTATCAGCTCTACTACACTTATTCCTTATCATTTGGTAACTCTGCCACCTCACACTGCCAGCTCTTTTACTGAACTCCATTACAATACCAGCTCTACTACACCTGTTCCTCATCCTTTGGTAAATCTGCTACCTCACACTTCCAGCTCTTCTACTGAACTCCATAGCATTACCAGCTCTACTTCACCTTTTCCTCATCCTTTGGTAACTCTGCCACCGCACACCTCCAGCTCTTCTTCTGAACTCCATAGCATTACCAGCTCTACTACACTGGTTCCTCATTCTTTGGTAACTCTGCCACCTCACACTGCCAGCTCTTCTACTGAACTCCATAGCATTACCAGCTCTACTACACCTTTTCCTTATCCTTTTGTTAAATCTGCTACCTCACACTTCCAGCTCTTCTGCTGAACTCCATAGCATTACCAGCTCTACTACACCTTTTCCTCATCCTTTGGTAACTCTGCCACCTCACACCTCCAGCTCTTCTTCTGAACTCCATAGCATTACCAGCTCTTCAACACTGGTTCCTCATTCTTTGGTAACTCTGCCACCTCACACTGCCAGGTCTTCTACTGAACTCCATAGCATTACCAGCTCCACTACACCTGTTCCTCATCCTTTGGTAACTCTGCTACCTCACACTTCCAGCACTTCTGCTGAACTCCATTACATTACCAGCTCTTCTACTTAACTCCATTACAATACCAGCTCTTATACACCTGTTCCTCATCATTTGGTAACTCTGTCACCTCACACCTCCAGCCCTTCTACTGAACTCCATAGCAGTATCAGCTCTACTACACCTGTTCCTCATCATTTGGTAACACTGCCACCTCACACTTCCAGCTCTTCTACTGAACTCCATAGCATTACCAGCTCCACTACACCTGTTCCTCATCCTTTGGTAACTCTGCTACCTCACACTTCCAGCACTTCTACTGAACTCCATTACATTACCAGCTCTTCTACTGAACTCCATTACAATACCAGCTCTACTACACCTGTTCCTCATCCTTTGGTAACTCTCCCACCTCACACCTCCAGCCCTTCTACTGAACTCCATAGCAGTATCAGCTCTACTACACTTATTCCTTATCATTTGGTAACTCTGCCACCTCACACTGCCAGCTCTTTTACTGAACTCCATTACAATACCAGCTCTACTACACCTGTTCCTCATCATTTGGTAACTCTGCTACCTCACACTTCCAGCTCTTCTGCTGAACTCCATTACATTACCAGCTCTTCTACTGAACTCCATTACAATACCAGCTCTACTACACCTGTTCCTCATCATTTGGTAACTCTGCCACCTCACACTTCCAGCTCTTCTACTGTACTATATTGTATTCCTCATCCTTTTTTGTACTCTGCTGCATCGTTGAACCAGCTCTGTCTTTTAACCTTCTTGACAAGTACAGCTGTGATGCCCTGATCCACATCACTGTGTATACTCTGCTTCTTCCTGTATCCTCTAGTTGTTGTTACATCAACAAATTATATAACTCAAACTGATTGTCAACCACACAACTGCGGCAGCCCCCCCGTCCCTTTAATACAAACACATTTTCTTCGTCTTTTACTTTATATCTGGAACTTTGTAATGGAAAACACAGTTATGATTAAGAACCAGGGAGTAAGAGGCTGAAACGCGTTAACGCTCCCATCCCTAACATGCAATTGCTTATTGATTCTTTTTCCCCTCATCCTTGTTGTACGTTTTTAATCATTTTTTGAAGAACTAATTGATTTTATTGGAAGGTATAAGATTGCTGGAGTCATTACCTCCTCTATCTGCTACACCTCTATCTGATGTGAAGTAAACAGGTCCGGCAGGTGCAACGGCGCAGGTGGCAGCGACACACAGTAAGCTTTATTACACAGAATATAGCACAATGTGGGTCAATGCAGAATGAATACAATCGGTTACAGGGTATTCAGAATACTTTGCTTCACTATTACATAACCGATGGCCGAAAGTTAAGATAAAGTCAAAGTCCTAATGTCCGTCAGGCTTTACTACTTATTCGGAGTCATAGTAAATGATTCAACTTTACTCAACCTAAGTATATTGAACCTTAAAAATAACCCATATCACTGAATACCACACACATAAGCAGAAAGCAGTGACCTGGCTCACCTGGATCACTCACAGGAGTTGGACTTCTCACTTCGGTACTTTAACCCGCAGTCTGAAACTGGGGAGGTCTTGACCAGCAAAGTCTGGTTTTCTTAGCTTAACCATGTAGTCTGGACACCGGGACCTTGACCGGCGACATCTAGACTTCTCCACTTGACCATCCAGTCTGGAGTCCGGACCTTGAGCAATGATGTCTGGCCTTCTTGGCTTGACCACACAGTCTGCAGTCTGGACCTTGACCAATGCTGTCTGGCTTTCTTGGCTTGACCATGAAATCTGGACCCCGGACCTTGACTGGTGATGTGTGGCCTTCTTGGCTTGACCATGTAGTCTGGACTCTGGACCTTGACCAGTGATGTCTGTCTTTCTTGGCATGACCACACAGTCTGGACACCAGACCTTGACCAATGATGTCTGGCTTTCTTGGCTTGACCGCGCAGTCTGAACTATGGATTTTAACCAGTGATGTCTGTTCTTCTTGGCTTGAACATGCAGTCTGAACTCTGGACCTTGACCAGTGATGCCTGTTCTTCTTGGCTTGACCACACAGTCTGAACCATGGACATTGACCAATGATGCCTGTTCTTCTTGGCTTGACCACACAGTCTGAACCATGGACATTGACCAGTGATGCCTGTTCTTCTTGGCTTGACCACACAGTCTGAACCATGGACATTGACCAGTGATGTCTGTCCTTCTTGGCATGACCACGCAGTCTGGACACCGGACCTTGACCAATGATGTCCGGCTTTCTTGGCTTGACCGCGCAGTCTGAACTATGGATTTTAACCAATGATTTCTGTTCTTCTTGGCTTGACCGCGCAGTCTGAACTCTGGACCTTGACCAGTGATGCCTGTTCTTCTTGGCTTGACCACACAGTCTGAACCATGGACATTGACCAGTGATGCCTGTTCTTCTTGGCTTGACCACACAGTCTGAACCATGGACATTGACTAGTGATGTCTGTTCTTCTTGGCTTGAACACATAGTCTGGACTCTGGACCTTGACCAGTGATGTCTGTTCTTCTTGGCTTGACCATGCAGTCTGAATCATGGACTTTGACCAGTGATGTCTGGTCTTCTCCACTTGACTATGCAATTTGGACTCAGGTACTTGACCGGTAACATCTGAGCTTCTCCACTTGACCATGCAGTCTGGACTCTGGACCTTGACCAGTGATGTCTGGTCTTCTCTGCTTGACCATGCAGTCTGGACTCTGGACCTTGACCAGTGATGTCTGGTCTTCTCCACTTGACCATGCAGTCTGGACTCTGGACCTTGACCAGTGATGTCTGTTCTTCTTGGCTTGACCATGCAGTCTGAATCATGGACTTTGACCAGTGATGTCTGGTCTTCTCCACTTGACTATGCAATTTGGACTCAGGTACTTGACCGGTAACATCTGAGCTTCTCCACTTGACCATGCAGTCTGGACTCTGGACCTTGACCAGTGATGTCTGGTCTTCTCTGCTTGACCATGCAGTCTGGACTCTGGACCTTGACCAGTGATGTCTGGTCTTCTCCACTTGACCATGCAGTCTGGACTCTGGACCTTGACCAGTGATGTCTGGTCTTCTCTGCTTGACCATGTAGTCTGGATTTTGACTGGCGATGTCTGGTTTTCTTGTCTTGACCTCGCAGTCTGGACTCCTGACCTTGACCATAGACATCTGGTCTTCTTGGCTTTTCCATGTAGTTTGGACTCCAGATTTGGCCGATGATGTCTCGTATTGGATCATGAAGTCTGAGCTGAGGAGATATTTCTGATGTGTGACAGTATTCCGCCCTACAGGGTATCAGCAGGCCCAGTTGTTTCATGAGCAGGGGGTGATGAGTACTGGGTACTTTTCACCCGCCTCCCAGTCCTGAGAACGGGGGACTTTGGCAGAGCCCTTCCCAGGTGGCAGGTAGGAGGGTAACTGGTGACTGGGCAGCGGGCACACCGGCCATAGTCAAAAGAAACACCACAAGTGAACTAAAAGAGCAACGCAGTACAACATCCAATAAGGGAAACCAGGGACAAAGCCAAGACCACAAGCCAAAGCGAAGAAGCACAAAAACTGCTAACCTCTACCCAAACACAGCAGAAATAATCAGCACTACACGCAGGATATGGCGGGTTCATATCTGCCTCTCAGCGATTGTTTGACACCACTGAGGCAATGCCCAATCTCCACCCCCAGCCCAAAGAGGCAAAGGAGGAGGAGAGTTGAGTAGCGGTAACCTCCCAACGCCTATATAAGTCAGCAGACACAGCGTCCCATATTTGCTGGCAACTGGGGGGACCCGGCATCCTGATGCCCCTAAACAGACTAATCCCAGCTATACCAGACGGAAATTTGGAGTGAGCACCTGGACTAGCTCTGACCTCTGGAGGCGACTCCTCACTCCTCATGGCCAGTGAGGGGTGGCGGTTGACCTGATGCAGAGCCGGAGTATGCCCAGAAGTGCAAGGTACAGTATAAAACCACCAGACCAGACAATTACTGTCCAATTTATAGGAGCCTGTCTCTGGAGCAGCTGAGGAGTCTGTTTCTGTAGCTGCTGCAAAGTTCCTGTTGGAGAAGCTGAAGGCTGTCATTGGCTGTGTCTATTCCCATCTGTTTGTCTTACCTACCTCATGTTGTGTTACTGTAGTAGCGAGACTAGTGCACACTTGTCAGGGTGATTTCTGAGAAGGCTTAGGCATGTGACGGTGAAGGGTGGAAGGACCCGTATAGAGATGCTTTGGAGGGCGATTTTAGAAGGTGACCCCCCCACCCTCCCTAATGTTATGGCCTTGCATCTTCACTGGTGTTCCCCTTGTGTAGCATCACACGTGTTCTCTTGCCACATCAGCATGACTGACTATGAGGGCCAAGCACAGAAAGACTCACAAGACAGAGTTGGTGTCCTGGCCACCATTTCCAACATCTGTCCAAACATCTGTTTTTCAAGCCAAGATACTTGGAGTGGTGAGGTGAGAGGGCGGCCGCCTGAGGTGAGGTGAGAGGGCGGCCGCCTGAGGTGAGAGGGCGGCCGCCTGAGGGGAGATGCGAGGGCGGCCGCCTGAGGGGAGATGCGAGGGCGGCCGCCTGAGGTGAGGGTGGAAGGCACATCTGTGCAATTTATGATAAGAGATTGGGTAACAAATAGACCAACAAAAGCTGGAACAGCCGCTCTGGAGCACAAACTGCTGCTCTGAGGGACGACATCCCGGATCCTCAAGAAGCTCAGGAAGAATTTATGAGAGATTTTTTCTTTTTTGGTAACATTAAGGCGTTAATGCCCGAAGTCTTAACTTCTCATTACATTTATTCAATTGACCTTTTCCTGAATCTCTGGAATAAATGTTCCTGAGAACCATCCATCAGCTGCGAGAATGAGAGAATCGCACGATCCGCATCCTGCATTAATAACACTCTGGACTCCATCACTGTATGATGAAGGTTATTAATAATGGTAAATATTAACCCCTGAATAGCTGAAAGTTAAATTCCTAAGTGGGGGCATTATTATAGTAGTTATAGTACTGGCATTTATATGTGATGATTACACATCATGTTTTATTGCTAATTTTAAGCATTTTGTTCCGTAAATTGTAACTCTTGATGGTATTGATGAATGCTCCCCTTCATTACATTTATAAAAATTATCTTTTTAATCAAAAAATTCACCCAGATGTTGTAACTGGATCCCAACTGCTAATCTATATCCTTTATAGTTCCAAAAACTTGTCTGACCTTTAAACATTTAAAGATCCTATTCCACTAGGGATGGGTGAATCTACTCGCTAGGACTCGTTACTCGGCGAGTAGTAAGGGACTCGCAGGACTCGGTACTCTGCGAGTTTCCCAGCGATTACTCGCACAGCAACGAGTCCAATGCAAATCAATGGCAATCCTAGTTTTGTCAGAGTTTACTTTTTCTCACTCGCTAGACTCGCTATATCACATCGCTACGTAGCTTGAATCTCCCCAAAGCAGCGAGTCTGAGCGAGTCTACGAATCCGAGTCCTGTATACTGTATTCGGGACTCACGAATACAGAATCTGTTATGTTCCGACAAAGCTTCCGAGACAGCCTAGCGTGTTAGTGTCACGCTGGGAGTGGGGAAGACACCCAGCGTAGGATAACGACGGGGGGGGGGGGGGGAATAAGGGGTCCCTACTGCTAAGGGCACAAGAAGGAGACGGTGACCCCTAGACTTACTAGGGCTGACCCTGTCTGCCCTAACGTCCCTGTACAGTCTCCTCAACTGTCGCCGACCACGAACCTCGTCCCTCTCTGATCCTAGATCTATCTTATCTAAGGATCAGATGGAGAGGTGCACTAGACCCCTCCACTAACAACTAAAGACAAACACCAGGGAAGACAGACATTTGGGGAAAAGAAACACTTATCTTTCAGCAGACCACAGCGAGCTCACAACCTCAGCTTCTGCTGGAGCAAGGATAATGAGTGCACAAGGAAATATCACCTGCACTGAGGAAGGGTAATGAACCTCCTTATAAAGGTAGAAGGAATCTGCTGGGTCCTAGAGACCTACAATACAGGTGGATACAACCAGACCGAGCACAAGACCTCCACAGCCGTCTCCCCAAAATAGAGAGATCTCATCACACCTTCTCTTCATCTAAACAGAAGGTAAATGCCCCTGAAAGAGATGGACCATCCTCCACCATTATGGCTGGTGGGCCAAACGCTGAGATCGTCTGCGCGTGGCCTCCACCCTGTCACCCGCGCCACCCGTGACAGTACCCCCCCTTCTACGAGTGGCCCCCGGACACTCAGGACCAGGCTTATCCGGATGGGAACGGTGAAAAGCGCGGACCAGCCTAGCGGCGGACACCTCCGACGCCGGCACCCACATCCGCTCCTCAGGACCGTACCCCCTCCAGTGCACCAAATACTGAAGAGAACGGCGCGACATGCGAGAATCAACCACCCTCGAGATCTCGAATTCCAAATTCCCCGCCACACAGATGGGCTCAGGAGGCAAAGGAGACGGGTCAGACGACGGCACATACGGCTTGAGGAGCGACCTATGAAACACATCGTGAATCTTAAGAGCAGGAGGCAACGCAAGACGAAACGCCACGGGATTGATCACGGCGGTTATCTTATAGGGGCCAATAAACCTGGGCCCCAACTTCCAAGAGGGCACCTTCAACTTCACATTCTTGGTAGACAACCACACGTAGTCATTCACACACAGGTCCGGACCTGGCGCACGCTTTCTGTCAGCCATACGTTTGTACCTGTCACCTAAGAGCTTCAAGCTACTCTGTACACCCCGCCAAACCGAGGAGAGGGACGAGGTAAAACGGTCCTCCTCCGGAACTCCGGAAGGACTCGTACCACTAAAAGTACCAAACTGAGGATGAAACCCATATGCACCGAAGAACGGTGACTTGCCAGTGGACTCCTGAAGACGATTATTAAGGGCAAATTCGGCCAAGGGCAAATAACTTGCCCAAGTCTCCTGATGGTCAGAGACAAAACACCTCAGATAAGTCTCCAAGTTCTGATTCACACGTTCGGTTTGACCATTAGACTGGGGATGAAAAGCAGAAGAAAAAGACAACGTAATCCCCAAACGTGTACAAAAGGCCTTCCAAAACTTGGAGACAAACTGAGTACCGCGATCAGAAACCACATCGGAGGGAACCCCATGAAGCTTCACAATCTCACTTACAAACACCTGTGCCAGAGTCCGAGCATTAGGAAGTGCGGGCAGTGCCACAAAGCGAACCATCTTACTGAACCTATCTACTACTACCAGTACCACCGTCTTGCCCGCAGACGCCGGGAGATCGGTGATAAAATCCATTGACAAATGTGTCCAAGGCTTCTCAGGAATAGACAATGGCATGAGAGACCCAGACGGACGGGTATGCGGAACCTTAGCACGTGCACACACACTACAGGCGGATACGAATTCCGCTACGTCCCTCCTCAACCCCGGCCACCAAAAGCGTCGAGACAAGAGATCGAAGGTGGCCCTGCCGCCCGGATGCCCTGCCAGCACAGAGTCGTGATGCTCTGACAGCACCCTGAGACGCAAAGAGAACGGCACAAAAAGCCTCCCAGAAGGACAGGAGGCAGGGGCGCCCCCCTGAACCTTCAACACCTCCCCCTCTAGATCAGGACAAAGAGCAGAAACAACCACCCCCTCCTGCAAGATGGGAACGGGACACTCCTGAGTACTACCACCCGGAAAACTACGTGACAATGCATCCGCCTTCACATTCTGAACCCCCGGACGGTAGGTGACGGTAAAATTAAATCTCGTAAAAAACAAAGACCACCTGGCCTGCCGGGGATTGAGACGCCTGGCGGACTCAAGGTAAGACAGGTTCTTATGGTCGGTAATAACCGTGACAGGATGGACAGCCCCTCCAGCCAGTGCCGCCATTCCTCAAAAGCCAACTTAATAGCCAATAGCTCCCTATTACCGACATCATAATTCCTCTCGGCCGACGACAACTTCTTGGAGAAGAACGCGCAGGGCACCCATCTTCCAGGCGAAGGGCCCTGCGACAATACAGCCCCCACCCCCACCTCAGACGCATCCACCTCTACAATAAAGGGCTGAGAAAGATCGGGCTGGCAAAGGACAGGCGCGGAAGCAAAACAACGCTTCAGGGAGGAGAAAGCCTGGCGAGCCGAATCAGACCATTCAGAAAAATCCGTCCCCTTCCTATTCATGTCCGTAAGAGGCGTCACAAGTACCGAATAGTTCTTAATAAATTTACGGTAAAAATTGGTAAACCCCAAAAACCGTTGCAAAGCCCGTAGATTGTCCGGCTGTTCCCAGTCCAGCACCGCCCGGACCTTTTCCGGATCCATCCGGAAACCCATCGGCGACAAGAGGTACCCCAAAAAACGAACCTCCTGAACGGCGAAAACACATTTTTCGAGTTTTGCATACAGTTTGTTGTCCCGTAAGACCTGCAACACCTGTTTGACATGGGACTGATGCGTCTCCATATCGGGAGAATAGATCAAGATATCGTCCAAGTAAACAACTACGAATCTACCCACCAGATGATGGAAAATATCATTGACGAAATGTTGGAAGACCGCAGGGGCGTTAGTGAGCCCGAACGGCATCACGAGACTTTCAAAATGGCCGTCCGGGGTATTAAACGCAGTTTTCCATTCATCCCCCTCTCTGACCCTAATCAGGTTGTAGGCCCCCCTCAAATCCAACTTGGAGAACCATTTGGCACCCACAACCTGACTAAACAAATCAGGGATCAGAGGGAGGGGGTATGGATCACGGACAGTTATCCGATTCAATTCCCGGAAATCCAAACAAGGACGGAGGCCCCCATCCTTCTTTTTCACAAAAAAGAAACCAGCCGCCACCGGCGACGTGGAGGGCCTGATGTGACCTGTCTCTAGACTCTCGGAAATGAAGTCCTTCATTGCTTGTCTTTCAGGACCGGATATAGTAAACATTCTAGCTTTGGGCAGTTTAGCTCCGGGAACAAGGTTGATCGGGCAATCATATGCCCGATGAGGGGGCAAGTCTCGGCACCCCTTCTCCGAGAACACATCCTCATACTCCGATAGGAATGGGGGCAGGGATGCAGCAGACACCACCGACAAGGATGTAGCCAAACAATTCTCAGAACAAAAATCACTCCATTCCACAATGTCCCGGGACTGCCAATCTACTACGGGATTATGTTTAATCAACCAAGGCAAGCCCAGGACGATGGGAGCGGGGAGACCGTCCAGAACATAGCAAGATATCGTCTCCTGATGTTGGGGTCCAACCGTCAACTTAATGTCATGTACGATATGCGTGAGACAACCCTGAGCAAGAGGTGCTGAGTCGATGGCATAGATACGGATGGGGCGAGACAATAAACAGCGGTTAAGCCCATGAGTGTGTACAAAGCGAGCATCCACCATGCTGACCCCCGCACCACTATCCACAAACACAGAAATGCCTTCCGTTTTGCTCTCTAGCGCCACCTCTGCACTCAGGAGAAAACGGGAAGTACAAACGGAGGATACACACACCTCCCGCTCGACTACCCCACACCCCCATAGTCACATGAGGTCCAGGCACCCCCGTCCGTTTAGGAGCGTAGGGACAGGCCCCGATAAAATGGTCTCCTTTCCCACAGAAAAAACAGACCCCCTTCCCCCTACCCCGGGAGGCACCGGAGGAGAGCCTCGAGGCCGCCGCTCCTCCAAGCTGCATAGGTTCCTCCCCCTCGGGAGAAATGACTCACCCTCCGTGTGACCACCCGGCAACAAGGAACCACCACGAGAAGGACTCCCAGTTGCAGGAGGTCTACCCCTCCGCTCCTGGAGGCGTCTATCCATACGAATAGCCAACGACATAGCCGCCTCCAGGGACGGAGGGGTCTCATACACTGCCAGGGCATCCTTCAGCCTTTCTGAAAGACCCTGGCAAAAATGACTCCTGAGAGCCGGATCGTTCCACTTTGTGTCCATAGCCCACCTGCGGAACTCAGAACAATATGATTCCGCCGACCGAGTCCCCTGGTGGAGATGGCGCAATTTGGATTCAGCCAAAGAGACACGGTCAGGGTCATCATATATGAGGCCTAAGGCGTCAAAAAATCCATCCACAGACTGGAGACAAGTAGAGTCCTGTGGCAGAGAGAAAGCCCAGGATTGGGGATCCCCCTGCAGCAATGATATAATGATTCCTACACGCTGCTGCTCCTCACCAGTGGAATACGGCCTGAGCCTAAAGTATAATTTACAGGCCTCTTTGAACACAGTAAATTTGTCTCTGCCTCCTGAAAACCTGTCAGGGAGGGCAACCTTAGGTTCAGGTCTGGCCAGACCCACTGCTTGATTCCCCAAGACACCATTTTGCGGTTGTGGTCCCTGCAGCGCCGACCGAAGGTCCGCGACCTCCAAAGACAGGGTCTGCAGCTGCTGGGCCAAAGCCGACACAGGATCCATAAGGAAAAGGAGAAAAAATCGAATCCTCCCCTTCCTTCACTTACAGTTATGGCAGGTGATAATGTCACGCTGGGAGTGGGGAAGACACCCAGCGTAGGATAACGACGGGGGGGGGGGGGGGAATAAGGGGTCCCTACTGCTAAGGGCACAAGAAGGAGACGGTGACCCCTAGACTTCCTAGAGCTGACCCTGTCTGCCCTAACGTCCCTGTACAGTCTCCTCAACTGTCGCCGACCACGAACCTCGTCCCTCTCTGATCCTAGCACTATCTTATCTAAGGATCAGATGGAGAGGTTCACTAGACCCCTCCACTATCAACTAAAGACAAACACCAGGGAAGACAGACATTTGGGGAAAAGAAACACTTATCTTTCAGCAGACCACAGCGAGCTCACAACCTCAGCTTCTGCTGGAGCAAGGATAATGAGTCCACAAGGAAATATCACCTGCACTGAGGAAGGGTAATGAACCTCCTTATAAAGGTAGAAGGAATCTGCTGGGTCCTAGAGACCTACAATACAGGTGGATACAACCAGACCGAGCACAAGACCTCCACAGCCGTCTCCCCAAAATAGAGAGATCTCATCACACCCTCTCTTCATCTAAACAGAAGGTAAATGCCCCTGAAAGAGATGGACCATCCTCCACCATTATGGCTGGTGGGCCAAACGCTGAGATCGTCTGCGCGTGGCCTCCACCCTGTCACCCGCGCCACCCGTGACAGTTAGGTCAGAAAACTTGTGAAGATGGACAAGCATGTTAGCTAATCATATTCAGTAATGCCACAGCCATGTTGGTTGTGGCAGGACTATGATTGGCTTCTGTCCATCATGATGCCTATGTCATGTATGAGAGGCGAGGCTGTATATAAGTCTTGCCACCGCCATTTTCTCCACATTCCTGTGACGATCTGAGCTAGAGCAGGGTGAGGTAGATGCTGGAGCAGATCATAGGGAGCGTCAGTCAGTGTAGGGAAACTTAAAAATTCCTTATATTTAACCCAAACAGCTCTTGTGAGAGCTACGAGGAGGACAGAGGAATACTGTGTAGAGGACTGCAGGCAGGCAGGCAGGCAGGGAGGTGCAGCCTTACAGTGCACACAGGACCGACCTCATAGCTTAGGCTGGGTTTACATTAGCGTTCCCCTCCGCAGCGTTCTGCGGAGGGGATCCACAATGTGTGCGCAGCGGCCGCCAGCTCCTATCTTTATAATGGGAGCGCACGGTGCTGCGCTTGACAGCGCATGACTGTGCGCACCCATTCACTCCTATATGTGATCTGTGCGCAGGCGGATGCCTGCGTACAGATCACACACTTCTCGTCCGCACCAGGGACGCGACATGTTGCGTCCCTGGTGTGGGCGAGAGTGTGTGATTTGTGCGCAGGCGCACGCCTGCGCACGGATCACTCATGGCGGGCAATGGGAGCGCACGGCGGTCTGCAAGCATCTGCAGACACCGTGCGCTCCATTATAAAGATAGGGGCTGGGGTCTGCATGCAGAGGCTTGCAGATGCCTCTTCAGAACGCTGCGGAGGCATCTGCAAATGTGAAGGCAGCCTTAGCTTACTCACTCAACTTTCCTAATAGCTGAAGTCAGAGGCTTAGGGTACTTTCACACTAGCGTTTATTTGAAATCGCGGCAGATGTGGTGAAAAAACCGCATCTTCCACGATTACCGCATACCAGCTGCACTTGCAGCACGGTTGCGGCACAGTTGCGGCAAGCCCTATACAATGTATAGGCGGGCTTGCGGCAGGTGCGGCAAGTGCGGTTTTGGCACTTGCGACAGGTGCGGCCGCGAAAAAACCTCGGCTGACCGTAATGACCGTAATGACGTCACTGACGCGACCGCGCATGCGCAATACATCTCCTTGCGTTCCACAGGTGACTGCCTTTTTGGAACACAAACGATTGCATCTATTGAGGGCGACGTAATGACGTCACTGATGCAACTGCGCATGCGCAATACACCTCCTTGCGTTCCACAGGTGACTGCTTTTTGGAACACAAACGATCGCGTCTATTGAGGGCGACGTAATGACGTCACTGACACGACCGCGCATGCGCTCTGCGCTCAGTTTGTGTTCCACTGTTTCTATAATGGTGGAACTCAAGTGATGTGTTGTCTGGTGACGCTGTTATGGTGGGTTTACACACACCAATTTATCTGTTCAATCTCTGAACCAATCTCTGGTTGCAGTGAAATCATGGATACATTGCTCCATTTTGTGTACAACATGGAGCAATGTATCCATGATTTCACTGCAACCAGAGATTGGTTCAGAGATTGAACAGATAAATTGGTGTGTGTAAACCCACCATCACAGCGTCACAGGCATCAGCAGGTGTATGATATCTTCACCACCTGTAAGCACTGAACACCAATGAGGGAAGGTGAAACCTATATAAATAAAGGCCAGCACCAGCCACCCATCACATCCCCAGGTACAGGGCTGCTGCAGAGAGGGTAAGAGTCCCTTATGGGATATATATATGGACTGTCTCTATGCTTTTCAGTTAATGGTATATATAATTTGCCTTTGTTAACTCTTTATGTTGAG
Source organism: Allobates femoralis (assembly GCA_033576535.1). Classification (NCBI taxonomy): domain Eukaryota; kingdom Metazoa; phylum Chordata; class Amphibia; order Anura; family Aromobatidae; genus Allobates; species Allobates femoralis. The sequence continues at coordinate 16,035,846 of JARQOC010000013.1, forward strand.
TTTCTGTGCCAGATTAACAGGCACAGTCTATTTGTATAATATGAATTACAACCCATTTTTGTTTACTTAGAGTATCCTCTAATCTTTGCATTTATATTATGTATCCTTTAGGCATCCCCTTATTAATAGGGATAGGGATAGCCTTAATACATTCTTATCCCCTCCCCTATTAATTTAATAAGTCTGTTTACTTATGAGGTCTATATCTTTAATAGACTGATATTAACTCACTCATTATAATTATTTTCCACAATTCAATATCGCGCCCGCAACGTCACCGCTGCAACGCGGTCATGTGATGCCGGGATCGCCGCGTCACTTCCGGTCGCACACAGGCAGACTTCAGCATGCAATCTGCGCATGCGCGAAGTCTGCCTGTGAGACCTGCGACTGGAAGTGAAGTGATCCCGGCGTCACATGACGCGATATTGGAATCGTGCCCGAGCTCTGCATTGTGTAATGACGCCCATTAGGGCATATTACAGAGGCGAGGCAGGGGTAGCGTGGCACAGGGGACCGGTCTACCGGTCAAAATCACTTGGAGGAACGCCCCTGTGACAGGAATTTCGTAAGTTTGCTAACTATATTACTGTACTCGTAGATTAGTAAAAAGGTGAGTCAGGGATGTGTTAGAATGTATTGTAAGGCTGCAGGGACAGGTATTAATAGGTTAGAAAGGGGATTTGGGGTGACAGGTTCCCTTTAACATTACCCTCTACCTTTTATTACTCTTTATATAGCCTAAAACTCTACTGATAAGCGCCCTTGCACCCACCCTTATTTGTAATTGAGATAATATTATATAGGGCAAGCCTATCTTTAAGTGGTGATATCACGTATATGGGATGTTGACCATCCCCACTCTTGGATAGGAGTAGGAATCATGACCTTCTAATATCTCTTACTGGCAACTCAAAAATTGTGTGTTCCCTATAAATGTATATATGCATGTTATTGTCTGTTTATATGTTGGGACTATAAAATTTTAACTTTTGTATCAATAAAAGTAAACTTTTTAACAAAAACAAGTCGGTAATCTTAAAAGATTTGACAAAACTATAAAATATTACCTCCTAATATTACTACATCGTAGAAAATTAAAAAAATACATAGGAGCAGTATTATAGTAGTTATATTCTTGTATATAGGAGCAGTATTATAGTAGTTATATTCTTGTATATAGGGGCAGTATTATAGTAGTTATATTCTTGTATATAGGAGCAGTATTATAGTAGTTATATTCTTGTATATAGGGGCAGTATTATAGTAGTTATATTCTTGTATATAGGGGGCAGTATTATAGTAGTTATATTCTTGTACATAGAGGCAGTATTATAGTAGTTATATTCTTATATATAGGAGCAGTATTATAGTAGTTATATTCTTGTATATAGGAGCAGTATTATAGTAGTTATATTCTTGTGTATAGGAGCAGTATTATAGTAGTTATATTCTTGTATATAGGAGCAGTATTATAGTAGTTATATTCTTGTGTATAGGAGCAGTATTATAGTAGTTATATTCTTGTACATAGGGGCAGTATTATAGTAGTTATATTCTTGTATATAGGAGCAGTATTATAGTAGTTATATTCTTGTATATAGGAGCAGTATTATAGTAGTTATATTCTTGTATATAGGAGCAGTATTATAGTAGTTATATTCTTGTATATAGGAGCAGTATTATAGTAGTTATATTCTTGTACATAGGAGCAGTATTATAGTAGTTATATTCTTGTATATAGGAGCAGTATTATAGTAGTTATATTCTTGTATATAGGAGCAGTATTATAGTAGTTATATTCTTGTGTATAGGAGCAGTATTATAGTAGTTATATTCTTGTACATAGGGGCAGTATTATAGTAGTTATATTCTTGTATATAGGAGCAGTATTATAGTAGTTATATTCTTGTATATAGGAGCAGTATTATAGTAGTTATATTCTTGTACATAGGAGCAGTATTATAGTAGTTATATTCTTGTACATAGGAGCAGTATTATAGTAGTTATACTCTTGTATATAGGGGCAGTATTATAGTAGTTATATTCTTGTATATAGGAGCAGTATTATAGTAGTTATATTCTTGTACATAGGAGCAGTATTATAGTAGTTATATTCTTGTATATAGGGGCAGTATTATAGTAGTTATATTCTTGTATATAGGAGCAGTATTATAGTAGTTATACTCTTGTATATAGGGGCAGTATTATAGTAGTTATATTCTTGTATATAGGAGCAGTATTATAGTAGTTATATTCTTGTACATAGGAGCAGTATTATAGTAGTTATATTCTTGTATATAGGGGCAGTATTATAGTAGTTATATTCTTGTATATAGGAGCAGTATTATAGTAGTTATATTCTTGTATATAGGAGCAGTATTATAGTAGTTATATTCTTGTATATAGGAGCAGTATTATAGTAGTTATATTCTTGTATATAGGGGCAGTATTATAGTAGTTATATTCTTGTATATAGGGGCAGTATTATAGTAGTTATATTCTTGTATATAGGGGCAGTATTATAGTAGTTATATTCTTGTATATAGGGGCAGTATTATAGTAGTTATATTCTTGTATATAGGGGCAGTATTATAGTAGTTATATTCTTGTATATAGGAGCAGTATTATAGTAGTTATATTCTTGTATATAGGGGCAGTATTATAGTAGTTATATTCTTGTACATAGGGGCAGTATTATAGTAGTTATATTCTTGTACATAGGGGCAGTATTATAGTAGTTATATTCTTGCATATAGGAGCAGTATTATAGTAGTTATATTATTGTATATAGGATCCCTATTATAGTAGTTATATTCTTGTACATAGGAGCAGTATTATAGTAGTTATATTCTTGTATATAGGAGCAGTATTATAGTAGTTATATTCTTGTATATAGGATCCCTATTATAGTAGTTATATTCTTGTACATAGGAGCAGTATTATAGTAGTTATATTCTTGTATATAGGAGCAGTATTATAGTAGTTATATTCTTGTATATAGGGGCAGTATTATAGTAGTTATATTCTTGTATATAGGAGCAGTATTATAGTAGTTATATTCTTGTATATAGGAGCAGTATTATAGTAGTTATATTCTTGTATATAGGGGCAGTATTATAGATGTTATATTCTTGTACATAGGGGCAGTATTATAGTAGTTATATTCTTGTATATAGGAGCAGTATTATAGTAGTTATATTCTTGGACATAGGGGCAGTATTACAGTGGGTAGTTTGCACAATACACAGGACATAGCAGTATCTGTTAGATCTGTGTAATCAGATGCAGGCTTTCTTCTTTGGAATCACTGGCTTTTACATTCCTTTTCTTAGGTGTCTGGTGGGAAAGTTTTTGGAGAGGAATTTGCAGCAGACTGAGCACAAATGAATGTCACAATCCATATACAGTCATAACAGTAAATCAATTACCTTTAAGCTCTTCCTAAAATAACCTCTGCAGACATATGTGCACCATCTGCTCCGCGCTTTTCTGGCACTTTGCAGAATCTTTCATGCACAACTTCAAATTGTTCCATAAAATCCCCGCGTTCAATAATCCCCCCCCCATCCCTCCATGGAAACAATTCAGAACCGCAGGTGACAGCCACCATGGTGGGGACAGTTATGGGCACCATGGGCACCGCCATCACATGCTGGAGAACATATTATCATACCTTTCTTTCAAAGCAGTTGAAAAGATCAATATTAGTTCCTGCAAAGGTTGACATACTGTTATACATAGTATGGATAGATCCCAATGTCTGATCAGCAGATTATTGGGGTTGGGGGGGGGGGGTGTCACATCTGGCATTCCTAGTGATCAACTGATTGAAGGGGTGTCACGCTAGGTGTAGGCAGACCTAAATAGAGTCCCCGACACTTAGGGAAGATGGTGACACCTAGAAAACTAGCACTGACAACTGGCTCCCCTAATAACCCTATAGAGTCTTTGCAACTGTCGCCGAGCAGGATACCTGGTCCCTGTCTGTCCCTCAAGTCTACATAGGGATCAGACAGGGTAACGACTCGTTTACCCAGCTAACAACTAAAGGAAAACACCACGGAGACAAACAAGGAGGAGAGGTGGGAACACTTAGCTGAACGAAGAGAAAGACAGCAAACTACACCGAAATTCCAAATGCAAAGCAAAGCAAGGAAGAAAAAACAAAAAAGTGGCTATGATGGCGAGCACATGGCACCCCTGCTGGGTGGAGGACGCAGGTTAGTGCAGGGATGCCAGCATTACAACAAATACTGTAAGGATTAGAATGACTTAAGCACATGTGGTGTCTGAAGTATTCATAGGTTGCTGTTTATCTTGGAGTTTGCCATTATCCAGTCTCTTCAGTTAGAATCATCTCTGCAAACGTCTATGATTTGTATAACCCTCAACTACTGTTATTCAGACATCTGTTAATTAACTCATCACTTGCTTATTAACCCTTAAATCATACAAACTGTTAGCTATCGCTCTGCTGTCATCTCTGCCAGCTCCTGTGTTTCCCACAACCTGCATCTACCGCTGATCAGATCTGTTGATTAACCCATCGTCTGTTGTAAGCATTGCTAACTCTTATCTAAAGACCGTTCTTATTAATCTGAAATATTTTTCTCATTACACTGCTATCATCTCTGCATGTTCCTGTGCTTCCTACAACCTGCATCTACCGCTCATCAGACCTGCTTATTAATCCATAGTCTGTTGTAAGCATTACAAACTGTTATCTTGAGACTGTTCACATTACCTTGCAATCATCTCTGCAAACCCTAGTTCTTCCTACAACCTCCATATACCGGTTACCTGACCTGCCTATTAACCCACGGTCTCTAAACTGTTATTTAGAGACTGTTCTTTTTTCCCTGCAATCATCTCTGTAAACTTCTGTGCTCCTTCAACAAGCATCTACTACTCCTCTAAAATGATGATTAATCCATAGTTTTTTTTTGTAAGCATTACAAACTGTTATCTTGAGATAATTAATGCTGTAGTCTATGCTGTATACGGCTCTGAAGGTGGAGGTGGAGGGCTGTGTCCTAGAATTCAGATCTCTACTTGCTCAGCTTTGAAGTAGTTCCACTTCCCTCCACCGGGTGTCACAGATAGAGTTCATTCTTTACTAGGACCCTGTGCCGTGAAGACGTGCTGTGCTAAGCTGTGCTGCTGTTGCTGTTCCCTTCCATAGGAGCTGTTGGACTTTCTGTGGGTCTGTGGGAGGAGGTACGGGCTCTTAACCTAGGGCTGATCAGGAGCAGAGGACAAGGGTGGCAGCCTGGACGTCCTCACCTTCTGAGGTAACTACAGGGTCAGGGTGAGCAAAAGATCTCCAGTCTAAGGATCAGACTAGTTCCGCAGTTCACTTTTTCCATCTTAGCATCTTGCCTCTTGATTCCCTATCTGTTATACCACCCCGCGACATAGACATGCCCTTTAAGGACTGAACTAGCATTTCATGCAATTCATAACACTTAACCTTCAGGCATTAGGTTACTGGACTTTAGGTCAAGTGAAGAACAACAACGACTGATGAAGGTCCGGCTCAGTCTGCAGTGGAAAACAGAGCAGCTGCTAATCCCTAAATAAACGATATGTCAAGATTTAATTATCAACACTAAGCAAACTCTATCCACAGTCGTGACCGTTGCCAGCAGCCCGCTCCACCCTCAGAGCTGCGCTCCTCTGTGTTGTGGTTTCACATCTTTGCACCTGACTATTTCATGGAGAAGCTTTTTTCCATCATCATAAAGTCGGAGCTTGTTTAAAGGAGCAGAATCATCACGAGTTTTGTAAAAAAACAAGATTTAAATTTAAACATATTTTTATTTTTCGTATAATTTTATATATTGCAATAAAATCTTTCCATCTCATTACTTCTCAGCAGTTATTGTCGAGCCCCAGGCCCTGGGGTACTCGGGTATCAGGCTTGGTGGTTGTTTCTGGGATGTCATGGGTGGCTGCACCTGATCCCGTGGCCTGGGTGACACTTCAAAAAGGGATACATTTACAGGAGGATTAGAGTTTTTGTCCTGTGACGCCACCTGTAGTGTCTGGTGATAGGACACCGGCGCCGCCACAGTGCGGTCCACAGGTTACCCTCTTGTGATTTCTCACTGCGGTGTCTGGCTCACAGGGAGTCCGGGTGACTGAAGTCTCCACGGTGTGACAGGGTTCTCTGTAGTCCTGAAGTATCCCACAGGTGCGGATCCCTGATGTCCGGAACGTCTTTGGGCGAACTTCCACTAGTTCCTCACTCCCTTTTCGCTCTTTGCTACTCCTTTCCTTCTGTCCCCACTTCGGCTTGCAGGACGTCAGAAGGGCCACTCCGGGTCACTGGCACCGACCACCAGGACGTCTTGAGCAGGGTGACACATACCCCCCTAGTTAATTGGAGTACTCCTGGACTGAGCATTTTTGTTTAAACAAAAGGAATAACAATTTATAACAAAATCAGGTGACATATTTAAGTCTCAAAATATAAAAATTTACAAAAACCACTGAAAAATATTGGAAAAAATGGAAAAAAGGTAAGTCCATACGGTGCTAGTCCATTCACCGCAGGCTTCGAAAAAGGAAAATAAGTTTGTTGTTACACCAGTCCTGTAACATGGTCCTTTTAAATTGTAATGCGGGAAAAGTTCAAAGGGAAAAGTTCAACCAGTCCTTACAGGTAAAGTCTCTGTAGGCTCAACAGTTCAAAATACACAACAACATTTACTACGGGTGTTTCGGCGTAAGAGTCCTAGGTACTATAGGGGTCTCTAACGGTCATAAGTGCTGTAGGCCTCCTGGCCCTGGGGTCACCTCTGGGCCAAGTTTTTACTCTCCCTAGACAACTCCTTACGCCAACTCCACTCACCCCTCTTTTGGTGTTGTGTACCTGGCTTTTGGCCTACCCTTCACCTTTTGAACCCTATTTACATTTTACAACTGCTATTTATGTGGAGCCCACTAGGACTGGGTACTCGGTACCGGACCGGGGTACTGCTGGGGATATCACAGCAGTCTTGGTCTGGACCGTGTACCGGGTTCCGCAATAAATGAGGGGATATTTACAGGGGAGTTTGTCGTGACGCCACCCACGGGTTGTGGTCAGTGAGGGGACCGCCGCTGCTGCAGAACCTCCGGGGATGATGTTTGGCGGCTGGGGATGTAATGGCTTTCCTCAGGTAGAGCTTGGTTCCCCGGGACAGTGGTAGTAATAGTCTATAGATGGTGCTATGGATATTGTAGGATAGGGGTAGTGATGGAGATGATGACAGTTGATGAGGGAGAGTAGGACTTGAGTGCAAGGATCACACACACTCATGGTTTTGTAGTTTTCCAAGGCTTTACTGCAGATGGTATTTGGCAGAGTACTGTCCACGGAGTCTGTACCGGGGCCGGGTTGCTCCCACCCTGTCCGGGTCCTCAGCTTCCCTCTCTGCGCTGTGTGTGTGACCCTGCTGCTGCTTTAGCTGAGCTGTTGGCCCTGTTTCTCCTCACAGGTACCCCCTTTGCTAGGCAACTTGAGCCTTTCCGTGTGCTTCTGGCCCCGCCATGTTGCTTCGCTGAGGTACGGTGTAGGTATGTAACCTCCTCTATCCCGGTGTTTACTGTGCTGCGTGTGTCAGTCACAGTTTCGGATTCGGTATCCGGTCTGTGCGCTCCTCCGGGGCGAGTTATGAGGTCACTCAGTCTCCCAGATGTGTTCTCCTGTTTCTCTTACTCCTTCCCTCAGACCCTGGCTAGGCCTGGAAGTGGGTAGCAGGCTGTGGAGAGGCCTAACGCAGCCCCTTTACACTACAATCTCTCTTCCTCAGTCCTCCCAGGAACTGCACTAACTCCAACTCCAACTCCAACTGACTGTCACTGCCACTCTGAGGTAAACAACATTAGCTCCTCCCACTCCTGCAGGTGCCACTTAAGCTCCACCCACCACTTTCACTTTGCTCTTCCCCACTTCCTCTCCCCAGACCAGAATATATATAAGGGAGCTGCTTGAGCTCCCTCTTGTGGCCTAGAGGTGCTAGTGTAGTGTCCAGTGTTGTGTGGTTGGTACGATGATCTTTCTTACTTTGGAGACTTGTGACAGATTTGGGACCTCTGTCTCTCTCCTGTATTGGGACTTCACATTAAATGTGTTACTTTCCTTTGGCAGTTGAGGTGCTATTGTCAGTTTCTGTTGCTAGCAAGCTAGCTAGTTTTTGTCCAGGTGTGGCCACTCTGTGATCACTCCCTTCTCCTTTATTTGGTCACATGTTTCCAGCATCCTTTGCTGGTGATTTGAACTTATTCCTGGCCTACCTACCTAAGGTGAAGGAGGCTCTCTGGAGAACCTGACCGTTGCCAAGCCGTCTGCTGCCTAGGAGTGAGGCAGCAGGTGTGAAATTTTTTTTTGGTATCCTCCTGTCTGTCTCTCCTTCCCTCTTGTTTATTTTAGTACAGTAGTTGGGACTAGTGCTCCTGTCGGTGATCTCCCTGTTTAGGGTTAACATCAGAGGCAGCGAGGGACTAGGTATCCTGCTCGGCGACAGGTAAAAGAACCCGTATAGGGATTGTAGGGAGATCAGGGCACAGCTTTATATGGTGCAGGAGGTCACCTACAAGCAAGGCCCTCCGCTGTATTTGTCCCCTTGGTGTCTCCCCGTCTGTTGTGTATTGTAGTGCGCCAGACATCCTACTGTCACGCATGGCAGCCGGATACCCCGTTAGTCCAGCATGTCAGATGAGCAGTATCATCCTCTCCGCACCAGGCTTGGCTAGGGCTAGGGCCGTATTTGATCCATTAGTAATTATCACCAGCTTTGTGATCCTATCAATGGAGTGAAATGACCAGAACCCTGTCTGGGATGGGATCCGCCGAGTACTGAACGTGCCCTTGTAGCTGGCACCGGATCAGGCACACAATGATAATTTGACATGATGAAGTAACCTATTTCCCATCCAGCGAGGTGGGCTGTACATCATCTGGCAGCGCAGGCAGCTGGCCGGGCTTAGCGGCTGCCACAGATGCCGACTTGGAACAGCGAGCATTAAATAAAAAGCCATTCACTCCAAACTAATACAATTATGGGACAAAGACGCTCAGGCAGCTGGAGCCGGAAGTGAAATACCCAGAAACCTTCCCGGGAAAACGGTGAGGACTCACCCATCAGCCCAAACTCTCCATCTATGTCCACTGAAGGCCCATTATAGGGGAGAGGCTCCTGCTGACACCTATACAGATCAATGACAAAACCTGGACATTTACCCCAAAATAAGGAGTGTGCAGTGACTACAGTCTGAGGGCCCCCCCCAATGTCCAACCCCCCATTCTGGTCAGGGGTACAGGCTCTAAATCCTATAGAGACATATAATATGCTTTCCCTTTCCTGTCGTTATGTAGTAATGATCCTCATTCTGTACTAATTTACACTTAACATCCGTATCCCTTCATGATATATTTATCCTCATCCTGGTATATATGTCTGTATCCTGGGTCCATCCTGGTATATATGTCCCCATCCTGGTATGTATGTCAGTATCCTGGGTCCATCCTGGTATGTATGTCTCCCAACCTGGCATATAAGTCACCATCCTACTATATCTGCCCCCATCGTGGTATATATGTCTTACATCCTATAATATATGCCCCCATCCTGGTATTTATGTCCTCCAACCTGCTATATACTGTATGCCCTCATCCTGGTATATATGTCCCTCATCCTGGTATATGTGTTCCCCTTCCTGGTATATATGTCCACATCCTACTATATCTATCCCCATCATAGTATATATGTCCTCATCCTGTTATATATGCCCCCATCCTGGTATATATGCCCCCATCCTGGTATATATGTTCCCCATCCTGGTATACATGTCGCCCATCTTTGTATACAAGTCCTCCATCCTGTTATATATGCCCCCATCCTGTTATATATGCCCCCATCCTGGTATATATGTTCCCCATCTTTGTATACATGTCCTCCATCGTGTTATATATGTCCCCATCCTGGTATATATAAGTTCCCCTTCTGCATTAAAACCTCCCAAACAGCAACACTCTTCTGGGGCTGGACACTATCACTATTGGTGATGGGTTGGGGGTGGACACTGTCACTATTGGTGATGGGTTGGGGGTGGACGCTGTCACTATTGATGATAGGTTGGGGGTGGACGCTGTCACTATTGGTGATGGGTTGGGGCTGGACGCTGTCACTATTGGTGATAGGTTGGGGGTGGACACTGTCACTATTGGTGATGGGTTGGGGGTGGACACTGTCACTATTGGTGATGGGTTGGGGGTGGACACTGTCACTATTGGTGATGGGTTGGGGTTGGACACTGTCACTATTGGTGATGGGTTGGGGGTGAACACTGTCACTATTGGTGATGGGTTGGGTGTGGACACTGTCACTATTGGTGATGGGTTGGGGGTGGACACTGTCACTATTGGTGAAAGGTTGGGGGTGGACACTGTCACTATTGGTGATGGGTTGGGGGTGGACACTGTCACTATTGGTGATGGGTTGGGGGTGGACACTGTCACTATTGGGGATGGGTTGGGGCTGAACGCTGTCACTATTGGTGATGGGTTGGGGGTGGACACTGTCACTATTGGTGATGGGTTGGGGGTGGACACTGTCACTATTGGTGATGGGTTGGGGGTGGACACTGTCACTATTGGTGATGGGTTGGGGGTGGACACTGTCACTATTGGTGATGGGTTGGGGCTGGACACTGTCACTATTGATGATGGGTTGGGGGTGGACACTTTCACTATTGGGGATGGGTTGGGGGTGGACACTGTCACTATTGGGGATGGGTTGGGGGTGGACACTGTCATTATTGAGGATGGGTTGGGGGTGGACACTGTCACTATTGGTGATGGGTTGGGGGTGGACACTGTCACTATTGGTGATGGGTTGGGGGTGGACACTGTCACTATTGGTGATGGGTTGGGGGTGGACACTGTCACTATTGGTGATGGGTTGGGGGTGGACACTGTCACTATTGGGGATGGGTTGGGGCTGGACGCTGTCACTATTGGTGATGGGTTGGGGGTGGACACTGTCACTATTGGGAATGGGTTGGGGGTGGACACTGTCGCTATTGGTGAGGGGTTTGGGGTGGACACTGTCACTATTGGTGATGGGTTGGGGCTGGACACTGTCATATTGGGGTGATGGGTTGGGGGTGGACACTGTCACTATTGGGGATCGGGTTGGGGGTGGACACTGTCACTATTGGGGATGGGTTGGGGGTGGACACAGTCACTATTGGTGATAGGTGGGGGTGGACACTGTCACTATTGGGATGGGTTGGGGGTGGACACTGTCACTATTGGTGATAGGTGGGGGGTGGACACTGTCACTATTGGTGATGGGTTGGGGTGGACACTGTCACTATTGGTGATGGGTTGGGGCTGGACACTGTCACTATTGGGGATGGGTTGGGGGTGGACACTGTCACTATTGGTGATGGGTTGGGGGTGGACACTGTCACTATTGGTGATAGGTGGGGGTGGACACTGTCACTATTGGGGATGGGTTGGGGTGGACACTGTCACTATTGGTGATGGGTTGGGGCTGGACACTGTCACTATTGGTGATGGGTTGGGGCTGGACACTGTCACTATTGGTGATGGGTTGGGGGTGGACACTGTCACTATTGGGGATGGGTTTGGGGGTGGACACTGTCACTATTGGGGATGGGTTGGGGGTGGACACTGTCACTATTGGTGATAGGAGGGGGTGGACACTGTCACTATTGGTGATGGGTTGGGGCTGGACACTGTCACTATTGGTGATGGGTTGGGGCTGGACACTGTCACTATTGGGGATGCGTTGGGGGTGGACACTGTCACTATTGGTGATGGGTTGGGGGTGGACACTGTCACTATTGGTGATGGGTTGGGGCTGGACACTGTCACTATTGGGAATGGGTTGGGGGTGGACACTGTCACTATTGGTGATGGGTTGGGGCTGGACACTGTCACTATTGGTGATGGGTTGGGGGTGGACACTGTCACTATTGGTGATGGGTTGGGGCTGGACACTGTCACTATTGGTGATGGGTTGGGGCTGGACACTGTCACTATTGGTGATGGGTTGGGGGCTCCGGTACAGAATCTGCTTTGGTGATTTTGGTCTCATCCTGGTGACTTCTATTTCTGTATTTCACATTGATTCTTTTATTCTTTATCTTCGTTCTATGATTTGTGTTTGTTTTCGGTGTAGCATCTGTCAGGCGGGCCCTTATCGGGCCCCGGCTCCTCTTACATCTCCTCCTGTAATGTCAGCCATGTCACTCCGCTCCTTCTGGAATCACGGTGACCTTGTTAAACCTCCTGTAATGGAAGTGATTTCATGTAATCGCCCCGACCTGATCCGCAGCATCTTATTATTATTCTGACTTTGGCTCTGAACCACTTGTAGTTTTATTTATATATTCACCGACTGTAGAGGAAATCTAATCTCAGAGATTGTAACATGAGTGGTAATAAGAGCAGAACAGTAACACTAGAGTATTCTACAGATAAGGAGCAGAACAGTATACTGCAGAGCTGCACTCACTATTCTGCTGGTGCAGTCACTGTGTACATACATTACATTACTGATCCTGAGTTACCTCCTGTATTATACTCCAGAGCTGCACTCACTATTCTGCTGGTGCAGTCACTGTGTACATACATTACATTACTGCTCCTGAGTTACCTCCTGTATTATACTCCAGAGCTGCACTCACTATTCTGCTGGTGCAGCCACTGTGTACATACATTACATTACTGATCCTGAGTTACCTCCTGTATTATACTCCAGAGCTGCACTCACTATTCTGCTGGTGCAGTCACTGTGTACATACATTACTGATCCTGAGTTACCTCCTGTATTATACTCCAGAGCTGCACTCACTATTCTGCTGGTGCAGTCACTGTGTACATACATTACATTACTGATCCTGAGTTACCTCCTGTATTATACTCCAGAGCTGCACTCACTATTCTGCTGGTGCAGTCACTGTGTACATACATTACTGATCCTGAGTTACCTCCTGTATTATACTCCAGAGCTGCGCTCACTATTCTGCTGGTGCAGTCACTGTGTACATACATTACATTACTGATCCTGAGCTACCTCCTGTATTATACTCCAGAGCTGCACTCACTATTCTGCTGGTGCAGTCACTGTGTACATACACTACATTACTGATCCTGAGTTACCTCCTGTATTATACTCCAGAGCTGCACTCACTATTCTGCTGGTGCAGTCACTGTGTACATACATTACATTACTGATCCTGAGTTTCCTCCTGTATTATACTCCAGAGCTGCACTCACTATTCTGCTGGTGCAGTCACTGTGTACATACATTACATTACTGATCCTGAGTTACCTCCTATATTATACTCCAGAGCTGCACTCACTATTTGCTGGTGCAGTCACTGTGTACATACATTACATTACTGATCCTGAGTCACCTCCTGTATTATACTCCAGAGCTGCACTCACTATTCTGCTGGTGCAGTCACTGTGTACATACATTACATTACTGATCCTGAGTTACCTCCTGTATTATACTCCAGAGCTGCACTCACTATTCTCCTCCACGTTTTTTACGTACACCCACAAACTTAAATATTTTTTTTTGGCACTTTATGTGATATTCCATCACTAAGTACAAGCATTTGTGAAGTGTAAAGGAAATGATTACTGGTTTCTAAATATTTTAAAAACATAAATCTCAAAATTGTCCTGTGAATTTGTATTCAGTTCCTGCAGCCTGAAACCTCTAAATAAAGTCCCAATTGCCTCCAGAAGTCACATTATCAGTCCACTGTCTCGTCCTGGGTGTACTTTCTTCTCAGTATAACTTCAGTTGTTCTGTGAAGACCTCAGAGGTTTTTGTGAGAACAAACAGCATCATAAAAACCAAGAAACTCACCAGACAGGTCAGGGATAAAGCTGTGGAGTAGAGTAAAGCAGGGTTAGGTTATAAAAAACAGCCCAAGCTCTGAACATCTCACTGAGCACTGGTCAATCCGTCATTTAAAAATGGTAGGTGTCTGGCACAACTGCAATCCTCTAAGACATGGCCATCCACCGAAACTGACGTCTCGAGAAGAGCACTAATGAGAGAAGCAGCCCAGACGTCCATGGTCACCGCAGGAGCCACAGAGATAATCGGGATAATCTTTACACAGGATGACTATTAGTTGTAGACTCCATAAATTTACCTTTATGGAAGAATGGCAAGAAGAAAGACATTGCTGAAAGCAAAAACCTATAAGTGGTTTGCAAAAAGCCATGTACGAAACACAGCGAGCATGCGGACAAAGGGGCTCTGGTCAGGTGAGACCAATGGAGATCTTATTGAGGTAAATGCAGAATGTTCTGTGTGGTGGAACACTAGCTAACTACAAATTACCCTGAAAACACCATCCCTACTGTCATACATGATGGAGGTACCATCCTGCTGTGAAGAGGCTTTTCTTCAGCAGTGGCAGGGAAGCTGGTCAGAGTTGATGGGTAGATGTGTGAAGCTAAATACAGCACAATCCTGAAGGAAAATGATGTTGCAGAAGACTTGAGACTGGGATGAAGGTTCACCTTCCAGCAGGATAACAGCCCTGAACATCATGCAGATCTACATTGGAGGGTTTAGTTCAGAGCATATTCATGTGTGAACGGTGCAGTCACCGTCCAGACCAAAATCCACCAAGAATCTGTGACAAGACATGAAAATTGCTGTTCACAGACGTCTCTATCCAATTTCACTGAGCAAGAGCAAAGAAGAAGGGAATATTTCACCTACATGGATGAAAACACCATCCCCATCATCTCACATAGTGGAGGCAGCATCCTGCTGTGGGGAGGCTTTTCTTCAGCTGTGGCAGGGAAGCTGGTCAGAGGTGATGGGTAGATGTGTGGAGCTAAATACAGCACAATCCTGAAGGAAAATGATGCTGTAGAAGACTTGAGACTGGGGGGAAGGTTCACCTTCCAGCAGGATAACAGCCCTGAACATCCTGGAGATCTACATTGGAGGGTTTAGATCAGAGCAAATTCGTATGTGAACGGCCAAGTCACTGAAAATCCACTAATAATTTATGACAAGACATGAAAATTGCTGTTCACAGACGTCTCTGTCCAATTTCACTGAGAAAGAGCAAAGAAGAAGGGAATAATTCACCTCTACATGGATGGAAACACCATCCCTATCATCACACATGGTGGAGGCAGCATCCTGCTGTGGGGAGGCTTTTCTTCAGCAGGGGCAGGGAAGCTGGTCAGAGGTGATGGGTAGATGTGTGGAGCTAAATACAGCACAATCCTGAAGGAAAATGATGCTGTAGAAGACTTGAGACTGGGGGGAAGGTTCACCTACCAGCAGGATAACAGCCCTGAACATCCTGGAGATCTACATTGGAGGGTTTAGATCAGAGCATATTCGTATGTGAACGGCCAAGTCACTGAAAATCCACTAATAATTTATGACAAGACATGAAAATTGCTGTTCACAGACGTCTCTGTCCAATTTCACTGAGCAAGAGCAAAGAAGAAGGGAATAATTCACCTCTACATGGATGGAAACACCATCCCTATCATCACACATGGTGGAGGCAGCATCCTGCTGTGGGGAGGCTTTTCTTCAGCAGTGGCAGGGAAACTGGTCAGAGGTGATGGGTAGATGTGTGGAGCTAAATACAGCACAATCCTGAAGGAAAATGATGCTGCAGAAGACTTGAGACTGGGGGAAGGTTCACCTTCCAGCAGGATAACAGCCCTGAACATCCTGCAGATCTACATTGGAGGGTTTAGATCAGAGCATATTCGTATGTGAACGGCCAAGTCACTGAAAATCCACTAATAATTTATGACAAGACATGAAAATTGCTGTTGACAGACGTCTCTGTCCAATTTCACTGAGCAAGAGCAAAGAAGAAGGGAATAATTCACCTCTACATGGATGGAAACACCATCCCCATCATCACACATGGTGGAGGCAGCATCCTGCTGTGGGGAGGCTTTTCTTCAGCAGGGGCAGGGAAGATAGCAGATGGATAGAGCAAAATACTGGACAATCCTGGAGGAAAACCTGTTAGAGGCTGCAGAAGACCTGAAACTGGGGTGTAGGTTCACCTTGAAGCAGGACAACAACCCTGAACATCCTACATGTCTACAATGAAGGGTTTAGATCTTTAAATCATAGCATATTCCTGTGTGTGGACGGCCAAGTCACTGTACAGACCCAAATCCACCAAGAATCTGTGACATCACAGATGTCGCCATCCAATTTCACTGAGCAAGAGAGATTGCCACCCAGTGTCTTCTATGGACAAGGATGCCCCTATTTCTCAGAGAAGGTCTCATTGGCTTCGGATTCCTGAGCCCTCCACAGTCTTTTATAGATGAGGATGCCCCTATTTCTTGGAAAAGGTATCGCTGGCCTCATATTTCTGTGCCGCCAGTGTCTTCTACAGACAAGAATACCCTCAATTCTGGAAGGAGGTCTCATTGGCCTTGTTCTTCTGTGCCCCAGTATCGTCTATAGACAAGGATGCCCCCAGTTCTCAGAGAAAGTCTCATTCCATTAACTCCTAGACTCTTCTATGGACGAGGATGCCCCTATTTCTCAGAGAAAGTCTCATTGGCCTCGCATTTCTGTGCCCCCATTGTCTTCTATGGACAAGAATGCCCCCAGTTCACGGAGAATGTCTCGTTGGCTGAAATCTCTGTGCCCCCAGTTCTTGGAGAAGGTCTCGTTGGCCCGGCATTCCTGTGCCCTGAGTGTCTTCTATGAACAAGGATGCCCCCAGTTCTTGGAGATGGTATCATTGGCCCGGCATTCCTGTGCCCTGAGTGTCTTCTATGAACAAGGATGCCCCCAGTTCTTGGAGAAGGTCTCGTTGGCCCGGCATTCCTGTGCCCTCAGTGTCTTCTATGAACAAGGATGCCCCCAGTTCTTGGAGAAGGTCTCGTTGGCCCGGCATTCCTGTGCCCTCAGTGTCTTCTATGAACAAGCATGCCCCCAGTTCTTGGAGATGGTATCATTGACTTTACACTCCTGTGCCCCCAGTGTCTTCTATGAACAAGGATGCCCCCAGTTCTCGGAGAAGGTCTCGTTGGCTTGGCATTCCTGTGCCCTCAGTGTCTTCTATGGACAAGGATGCCCTCAGTTCTTGGAGATGGTATCATTGACTTCACACTCCTGTGCCCCAGTGTCTTCTATGGACAAGAATGCCCCCAGTTCTTGGAGAATGTCTCGTTGGCTGAAATTTCTGTGCCCCAGTTCTTGAAGAAGGTCTCGTTGGCTTGGCATTCCTGTGCCCCAGTATCTTCTATGGACAAGAATGCCCCCAGTTCTCGGAGAATGTCTCGTTGGCCCGGCATTCCAGTGCCCCCAGTGTCTTCTATGAAGAAGGATGCCCCCAGTTCTTGAAGAAAGTCTCATTGGCCTCGCACTCCTGTGCCCCCAGTGTCTTCTATGGACAAGAATGCCCCCAGTTCTCGGAGAATGTCTCGTTGGCTGAAATCTCTGTGCCCCCAGTTCTTGGAGAAGGTCTCGTTGGCCCGGCATTCCTGTGCCCCCAGTGTCTTCTATGAACAAGGATGCCCCCAGTTCTTGAAGAAGGTCTCGTTGGCCCGGCATTCCTGTGCCCCATTGTCTTCTATGAACACGGATGCCCTTAGTCTTTGGAGCAGGTCTCGATGACCTCAGATTCCTGTCACTTTTGTTCTCCGTGCCTTTGTGCAATCATTGTGACTTGTACAGAATCTCTGGATCGTGTCTTTAATATTCCCTGACTCAGGGCTTTCTGGCAGTGACTGGGAGCGTTGAATCCTCAGTGATTGATACGAGATGTCAGCTCCATTCAGATGTCCCTCACTGCTCTAATTATACATTGTAATCAGAGACATTGTACTTTGGGTCTTTTCTTTTCCGTTCTGCGTATGGAGGGGTCAATATGTCGGCCGGCCGGCGGTGCGTCTACATGGCGAGGACACGTCTGCCCTCCAGATGTGATACATTATTTTACCTGCTCAAAATTCTTTAAGTGAGTCTCAATATTCTGAGGAATGAAGGTTTGAGAACGTCGGTCTCAATAATAGTGACTGGCAATGAATCGACCAAACTGTCAGAATATCGTCACATACGCTACAGAGGGGTAATAATAGGGCAGAGATTGCAGTGACTCCTGGACTATGATGAATTTGGGACTAATTAGATCTAGGGTTCCGGAATTATTATTATGACCAGTGGCGTAACTTCAGGCCCAGGGGCCCCGATGCGAAAGATGCAACGGGGCCCCCAATTATTGTAAATCTTTAATAGAATTAGCCTTTTTCTATAGGCCAAAGGGACTTCTGGGGCCCCCCTAGGCTGCAGGGCCCGGGTGCGATCGCAACCCCTGCACCTATTGTAGTTACGCCCCTGATTATGACACTAGATGGCGGCCCGATTGTAACGCATCGGGCATTCTAGAATATGTATGTAGTTGACATGCTGTGACTGACAGAACTTGTTCAGTCAACGTGAGTGAACTACAATATATATATATATATATATAGCAGCGCTATGGTATATGGTGGTACATTACAGCACATGTAAAGCAGCACTATAGTATATGGCGGTACATTACAGCACATGTATAGCAGCACTATAGTATATGGCAGTACATTACAGTACATGTATAGCAGCACTATAGTATATGGCAGTACATTACAGTACATGTATAGCAGCGCTATGGTATATGGTGGGACATTACAGTACATGTATAGCAGCACTATAGTATATGGTGGTACATTACAGTACATGTATAGCAGCACTATAGTATATGGTGATACATTACAGTACATGTATAGCAGCACTATAGTATATGGTGGTACATTACAGTACATGTATAGCAGCACTATAGTATATGGCCGTACATTACAGTACATGTATAGCAGCGCTATAGTATATGGCGGTACATTACAGTACATGTATAGCAGTGCTATGGTATATGGCGATACATTACAGTACATGTATAGCAGCACTATAGTATATGGTGGTACATTATAGTACATGTATAGCAGCGCTATGGTACATGGTGGGACATTACAGTACATGTATAGCAGCACTATAGTATATGGTGGTACATTACAGTACATGTATAGCAGCACTATAATATATGGCGGTACATTACAGCACATGTATAGCAGTGCTATGGTGTATGGCGGTACATTAAAGCACATGTATAGCAGCACTATAGTATTTGGCGGTACATTACAGCACATGTATGGCAGCACTATAGTATATGGCGGTACATTATAGTACATGTATAGCAGCACTATGGTATATGGCGGTACATTACAGCACATGTATGGCAGCACTATAATATATGGCGGTACATTACAGCACATGTATAGCAGTGCTATGGTGTATGGCGGTACATTACAGCACATGTATGGCAGCACTATAGTATATGGCGGTACATTATAGTACATGTATAGCAGCACTATGGTATATTGCGGTACATTACAGCACATGTATAGCAGCACTATACGTCTTCTAGGTCCTACAGGCCTTTAGCATCTGTCGTTGCCTGGGAAACCGATCAGCTGATCGGTCACATGACCGCTAACTGCCGAGGGGACAGGATGGAGCAGGGGGGCAGGATGGTGACGGGGGCAGGATGGTGGCGGGGGCAGGATGGAGCGAGCGGTGCAGGATGGAGCCGAAGGTTCAGGATGGAGCCGGGGGGCAGGATGGAGGCGGAGGGTAGGATGGAGGCAGAGAGCAGGATGGAGGCGGAGGGTAGGATGGAGGCGGGGGAAGGATGGAGACGGGGGACAGGATGGAGAGAGCGGGGCAGGATGGAGCCAAGGGAGCAGGATGGAGCCGGGGGGCAGGATGGAGGCGGGGGCAGGATGGAGCCGGGGGGCAGGATGGAGGAGAGGGAGGATGGATGCGGGGGAGCAGGATGGATGCGGGGGGGGGGGCAGTGTGTCGCCCCAGGGCATGGGGTACTCGGGTATCAGGCATCAGAAGGGGTTAGCTGTGTTGTCACGGGGAATGGCGGCCGCGCCTGACCCCGTGTCCTGGGGGACGGTCCTATTGAAAAGGGGTATTTACAAGGGACTATGTTCAAAGTTCATAGTTTGTCGTGACGCCACCTGCAATATCTGGTGAGATGTCACCAGCACCGCCACAGTCCTCCGGAGGTCGGTGGTACTGCGGCTGAGATGGTTTAGTCCTCCGCAGGCAGGACTGGGACCTCCGGGGCAGCAATTCTGTAGAAAGAATGAGTTCATGCAAAGAAGGAGTAGCGGTGTCTAAAGTCACTTCACCCGGGTACTTTACTGGAACTTCAGCAATATTATTACAGTCCTCAGTGCAGTTAGACATTATACGACAAGTGGCTACGGGTGGCTGAAAGCGGATCTCTGGTAGCTGGACAGAATCCCCAGCATGTGCCTTTCTTGTTCCTTTTCTTCCCTGCTTCCCAGTAGCTTGTATGAAGCCTGACCTCATATAGAGTAAGTCTGACCTCCTGCTGTTTCTCTTTCCTTCCCTCGCTCCCGTCTGGTAACCTTCTGTTGAACACTGCGGCTCTTGGGCACTGACTCCTTGCACAGCGACTTGCCAGCCGTGCCTGGTTCCCTCTAATGGTCGTTTGGGAATCAGGGCCGTATCTAGAGATATCCCCGTGCTTCGGATTTTCTGTGGCCTTAAAGGTTCCCACAGGTGCGGGCTCCGGGACCCCATTTCTCTCCTGGGGCGAACTCTCCAGTTCCTCTGTCCCCCTCTCTCTCTGTTTCTGGGATCTGTTCTGTTTCCTGGGTCCCTCAGCCGAGGAGACCCTCCTTCTTTCCTCAGGCTCCCTGCCTGGAACTCTCCTAGCTCTCCAACCCGGAGGCAGAGACCCGAAGCCCAAAAAGCCTCCGGCCAAAGACCTCCTTTCTCCCCCTGGGAGTGCCTAAATAACCTCCCGGGGTCCCTCCCACTGCATGATCTAGTGTGGGGTGTAGGTTTAGGGTTCCACCTACCATCCTAAAAATCCACTTGCAGCTGGGATATATGCACCGCTTTTATGGGTGCTGTACCCCTATGTGCCACCGACATTGTGGGGCGCCACAGCAGGATAGATGCGGGGGGGGGGGGGGGAGCAGGATGGAGGCGGGGGGGGCAGGATGGAGCCGGCAGGGCATGGAGCCAGGGGGGCAGGATGGAGGCAGGGGGGGCAAGATGGAGCCAGCAGGGCATGGAGCCAGGAGGGCAGGATGGAGCCAGGGAGCTGGATGGTGGCGGGGGTCAGGATGGAGCCGGCAGGGCAGGATGGTGGTGGGGGGGCAGGATGGCAGGATGGTGGCGGGGGAGCAGGATGGCAGGATGGTGGCGGGGGAGCGGAATGGATGCAGCGGGGCAGGATGGATGTGGGGGGGGCAGGATGGATGCAGGGGGGGCAGGATGGATGCGGGGGGGCAGGATGGATGCAGGGGGGGCAGGATGGATGCGGGGGGGAAGGACAGAGCGAGCGGGGCAGGACGGAGCAAGCAGGGCAGGAAGGAGCGAGCGTTGCAGGACGGAGCGAGCTGGGCAAGACGGAGCGAGCTGGGCAGGGTGGAGTGAGTGGGGCAGGACGGAGCGAGCGGGGCAGGATGGAGCAACAAGCGGGGCAGGAAGGAGTGAGCGGGGCAGGATGGAGCCGGGAGGGCAGGATGGAGTCGGGAAGGGGGGCAGGATGGAGCCGGCGGGGGGGGGGCAGGGTGGAGCTGGGGGGGCAGGATGGAGCCGGGAAGGGGGGCAAGATGGAGCCGGGGGGGGGGGGGGCAGGATTGACCCGGGGAAGGGGAGGGCAGGATGGAGCCGGAGGGGGGGCAGGATGGAGCTGGGGGGGGGCAGGATGAAGCTGGGGGGGGGCAAGATAGATGCGGGGGGGCAGGATGGAGCCAGGGGGGCAGGATGGCTGAGGGGGGGCAGGATGGCGCCAGGGGGGCTGGATGGAGCGAGCGGGGCAGGATGGAACGTGGGAGCAGGATGGATGCAGCCGGGGGGCAGGATGGAGCCGGAGGGGGGGGCAGGATGGAGCCGGGGGGGCAGAATGGATGCAGGGGGGCAGGATGGCTGTGGGATGGGCAGGATGGCGCCGGGGGGGCAGGATCCCTCTCTGTTCTCACCCACAGCGTCGCACTGTGTACAGCGACATGTGACAGGGCAGGCTGTGTGACGTCACATCAGCCCGCCCTGTCACATGACAGCTGTACAGGGAGAAGACGGGTGAGAACAGGGGAAGGCAAGGAGGGAGGCAGGGAGGCGAGGAGGAAGGCGACGGGTATCGGTGCTGGGGGTCGCCGCGGCTGTACATGTAGCCTGGCGACAGCGGCGATATGCGTCGCTGTTGCCAGGTTACAACTACTGTATAATCTTCTCATTTTGAATGCGCGCGGTTTCTTGCATATGCGGCGCTCATTGGTTGCCGCGGCTGGCAGCAACCAATGAGCACTGGCGCGCGACTTTGGCGTCAGAGAGACACGATTAGAAGATTATATAGTAGATATCCTGTAAAATAGAAGAAGGTGCAATGACTCTTGATGGTGGAGTGTTTCCCATCTGTGATAACTGAAGCACACAGGTGTATCCAGATGTTGGTCCACATGCCTTACTCACAAGGAGGCAATCAGCCCAATTGTCACACAGTCCCACCTAAACAGAAAAAAGCAAGGTTACAATGGGCTAAGGAAAAGCAATCGTGGACTGTGGATGACTGGATGAAAGTCACATTCAGTGATTAATCATGAATCTGTATTGGGCAAGTGATGATTCTGGAACTTTTGTTTGGTGTCGTTCCAATGAGATTTATAAAGATGACTGCCTGAAGAGAACATGCACATTTCCACAGTCATTGATGATATGGGGCTGCGTGTCAGGTAAACGTACTAGGGAGATGGCTGTCATAACATCCTACTATATAATTGCCTTATCGTGTCTGTCTGTCTCTCTGTAACGGAAATCCTGCGTCGCTGATTGGTCGTCGCTGAGCGCGGTGACCAATCAGCATTAGGCGCAGTCCGGCTGCGAATTGGCGCGGGATTTGAACCACGCATGCCACCGCTACCGTCGAGAGATCAGTGGCGCTAGCCGCTGATCTCCCGACGTTAGACGTGTGTCATCTTCTGCCGCACGGAGGTCAGCGGCGACGCAGCCGGGAGATAACCGGCGTTAGCTGGTCATCCCCCTGCTGCTCACAGCAGAAGTACCCCGACCGGCGCTAGCAATCTCGCTCAGTGTGACAATCTCACCAGCGACCACATACTGACGCTCCAGCGATCCCTACCAGGTTGCATCATTTGTCGGGATCGCTGGAGCGTCGTCAAGTGTGACGGTACCTGACTGATCGCTGGTGAGGCGTCACACATGCAGATATATTGAACGAAGCCGCGTCGCTGATTGGGGATAACCCTATGCATTCATTGCATTATTCTTAAATCTTTATAAATTAACTACACATACATAGTCTAGAATACCCGATGTGTTAGAATCGGGCCACCATCTAGTCTTCAATAAATGCCCAAGTTTACATTGTAAACATAGCAAGCTTTCGGGACACTGTGGCCCCTTCATCAGGCAGATAGTGACACAAATTCTGAAGACACAAACATATATACATAAGCAAAAGAAGAAAAAAAAAAGGAAAAAAAACAGTGTTAGATGCTGTAGTAAATACGACAGGTGACATAAAGCAGAGTCAGGCTGTTTTTTTCCTCTTTTTTTTCTTTTCTTTTGCTTGTGTATATATGTTCGTGTCTTCAGACTCTGTGTCATTATCTGCCTGATGAAGGGGCCACAGTGTCCCGAAAGCTTGCTATGTTCACCATCTTTTCAGTGCGCCATTAATAGGTGTCAACCACTGAGGACTCTCAGATTGCAATATATGTTTCTATCTACTGGCTAACACGGTGCAAACATTTTTTACCTTATCAAGTTTACATTGATATTTTGGACACTTTTCTTATCCCATCAATTGAAAGGATGTTTGGGGATGATGAAATAATTTATCAGGATGATAATGCATCCTGCCATAGAGCAAAAACTGTGAAAACATTCCTTGAAAGAAGACACATAAGGTCAATGTCATGGCCTGCAAATAGTCCGGATCTCAATCCAATTGGAAATCTTTGGTGGAAGTTGAAGAAAATGGTCCATGACAAGGCTCCAACCTGCAAAGCTGATCTGGCAACAGCAATTAGAGAAAGTTGGAGCCAGATTGATGATGAGTACTGTTTGTCACTCATTAAGTCCATGCCTCAGAGTCAGAGGTGGTGCAACAAAATACTAGTGATGTATTGAAGTGTTGTTTTGTCTCTGAAAGGACAATTTGCATATTTAATTCCCCAGAGGAGCATTGGATGCTTGTACGGGAGCGACTCAAGTGCCGAGTATAATGGAAGTTAATGGGAAGATCTACCGGAAAAATGTTTGAGTTCCCCAGTGACTTCCATTATACTCGAGTCATGCCTGTCCTAAGTCTCACCTCCTTGTTTCAAGTACCAAGTATAATAGAAGTTACTGGGGAACTCAAACATTTTTCCGGTAGATCTTCCATTATACTCGGCACTTGAGTTGCTCCCGTCCAAGCATCCAACATTCTTGTTTCGAGTACCGAGCACCCGCGCATGGTAGTGCTCACTCATCACTAGGCTGTGGGACAATTGTGTTGCCCCAGGGTGTGGGGTACTCGGGTATCAGGCGGCAGAAGGGGTTAACTGTGTAACGGGGAATGGCGGTCGAGCCTGACCCCGTGTCCCGGGGGACTATTCTCTTTAAAAGGGGGGTTATTATGTACAAGGGACTATTTACAATGTTGGTTGTCGTGACGCCACCTGCAGTGTCTGGTGAAGTAGCACCAGCGCCGCCACAGTCCGCCGGAGGTCGGTGGTATTGCGGTTGAGATGGTGAAGTCTTCTGCAGGCAGGACTGGACCTCTGGGGCAGCGTAGTGAGGAGGGACAGGTTGGAGTTGAGCTGGGATGGTATAGGGCAGTGATGGCGAACCTATGGCACGCGTGCCCGGGGTGGCACGCAGAGCCGCTTCCCCTGGCACGCGGCCTCGCCACTACACTGCCGCTTTGATCTGCCGGCGCGCGCCGCGGTGCCGGCAGATCAAAGCTGTGTCGGAGCAGAGGAAACATTTCTCCTCTCTCTGACACTCTGCCTAGCCCCGCCCTCCCGGCCAGCGTCATGTGACAGCGGTCATGTGACGCGCCCGGTGTCACGTGACCGCATTCAGCGCGGGTCGGGAGGAGAAGACACAGCAGAAGAGGAAACTGCAGCAGGAAGGTGATTATGACTTTTTTTTTTTTTTCTATTTACAGCAGGATGGGGCATTACTAAGGGGGCTGATGGGGCATTACTAAGGGGGCAGGATGGGGCATTACTAAGGGGGATGATGGAGCATTACTAAGGGGGATGATGGAGCATTACTAAGGGGGCAGGATGGGGCATTACTAAGGGGGCAGGATGGGGCATTACTAAGGGGGCTGATGGGGCATTACTAAGGGGGCTGATGGGGCATTACTAAGGGGGCAGGATGGGGCATTACTAAGGGGGCTGATGGGGCATTACTAAGGGGGCTGATGGAGCATTGCTAAGGGGGCAGGATGGGGCATTACTAAGGGGGCTGATGGGGCATTACTAAGGGGGCTGATGGAGCATTGCTAAGGGGGCAGGATGGGGCATTACTAAGGGGGCTGATGGGGCATTACTAAGGGGGCTGATGGAGCATTGCTAAGGGGGCTGATGGGGCATTACTAAGGGGGATGATGGAGCATTACTAAGGGGGCAGGATGGGGCATTACTAAGGGGGCAGGATGGGGCATTACTAAGGGGGATGATGGAGCATTACTAAGGGGGCAGGATGGGGCATTACTAAGGGGGCAGGATGGGGCATTACTAAGGGGGCTGATGGGGCATTACTAAGGGGGCTGATGGGGCATTACTAAGGGGGCAGGATGGGGCATTACTAAGGGGGCTGATGGGGCATTACTAAGGGGCTGATGGAGCATTGCTAAGGGGGCAGGAGTGGGGCATTACTAAGGGGGCTGATGGGGCATTACTAAGGGGGCTGATGGGGCATTGCTAAGGGGGCTGATGGAGCCTTACTAAGGGGGATGATGGAGCATTACTAAGGGGGCAGGATGGGGCATTACTAAGGGGGATGATGGAGCATTACTAAGGGGGCAGGATGGGGCATTACTAAGGGGGCAGGATGGGGCATTACTAAGGGGGCTGATGGGGCATTACTAAGGGGGCTGATGGGGCATTACTAAGGGGGCAGGATGGGGCATTACTAAGGGGGCTGATGGGGCATTACTAAGGGGGCTGATGGAGCATTGCTAAGGGGGCAGGATGGGGCATTACTAAGGGGGCTGATGGGGCATTACTAAGGGGGCTGATGGAGCATTGCTAAGGGGGCAGGATGGGGCATTACTAAGGGGGCTGATGGGGCATTACTAAGGGGGCTGATGGAGCATTGCTAAGGGGGCAGGATGGGGCATTACTAAGGGGGCTGATGGGGCATTACTAAGGGGGCTGATGGAGCATTGCTAAGGGGGCAGGATGGGGCATTACTAAGGGGCTGATGGGGCATTACTAAGGGGGCTGATGGAGCATTGCTAAGGGGGCAGGATGGGGCATTACTAAGGGGGCTGATGGGGCATTACTAAGGGGGCTGATGGGGCATTGCTAAGGGGGCAGGATGGGGCATTACTAAGGGGGCTGATGGGGCATTACTAAGGGGGCTGATGGGGCATTACTAAGGGGGCTGATGCAGCATTGCTAAGGGGGCAGGATGGGGCATTACTAAGGGGGCTGATGGGGCATTACTAAGGGGGCTGATGGGGCATTGCTAAGGGGGCAGGATGGGGCATTACTAAGGGGGCTGATGGGGCATTACTAAGGGGGCTGATGGGGCATTACTAAGGGGGCTGATGCAGCATTGCTAAGGGGGCAGGATGGGGCATTACTAAGGGGGCTGATGGGGCATTACTAAGGGGGCTGATGGGGCATTGCTAAGGGGGCAGGATGGGGCATTACTAAGGGGGCTGATGGGGCATTACTAAGGGGGCTGATGGGGCATTACTAAGGGGGCTGATGGAGCCTTACTAAGGGGGCTGATGGGGCATTGCTAAGGGGGCTGATGGAGCATTGCTAAGGGGGCTGATGGGGCATTGCTAAGGGGGCTGATGGGACATTGCTAAGGGGGCTGATGGAGCCTTACTAAGGGGGCTGATGGGGCATTACTAAGGGGGCTGATGGAGCATTGCTAAGGGGGCAGGATGGGGCATTACTAAGGGGGCTGATGGGGCATTACTAAGGGGGCTGATGGAGCATTGCTAAGGGGGCAGGATGGGGCATTACTAAGGGGGCTGATGGGGCATTACTAAGGGGGCTGATGGAGCATTGCTAAGGGGGCAGGATGGGGCATTACTAAGGGGGCTGATGGGGCATTACTAAGGGGGCTGATGGAGCATTGCTAAGGGGGCTGATGGGGCATTGCTAAGGGGGCTGATGGGACATTGCTAAGGGGGCTGATGGAGCCTTACTAAGGGGGCTGATGGGGCATTGCTAAGGGGGCTGATGGAGCATTGCTAAGGGGGCTGATGGGGCATTGCTAAGGGGGCAGGATGGGGCATTACTAAGGGGGCTTATGGGGCATTACTAAGGGGGCTGATGGGGCATTGCTAAGGGGGCTGATGGAGCCTTACTAAGGGGGCTGATGGGGCATTGCTAAGGGGGCTGATGGAGCATTGCTAAGGGGGCTGATGGGGCATTGCTAAGGGGGCTGATGGGACATTGCTAAGGGGGCTGATGGAGCATTACTAAGGGGGCTGATGGGGCATTGCTAAGGGGGCTAATGGGGCATTACTAAGGGGGCTGATGGGGCATTGCTAAGGGGGCTGATGGGGCATTACTAAGGGGGCTGATGGGGCATTACTAAGGGGGCTGATGGGGCATTGCTAAGGGGGCTGATGGGGCATTACTAAGGGGGCAGGATGGGGCATATTACTCTGCTGGGGGCAGGATGGGGCATTACTAAGGGGGCAGGATGGGGCATATTACTCTGTGCTGGGGGCAGGATGGGGCAATAGTAACAGGGGGCAGGATTTGGCATATTATGTGATGGGGCATATTATTATGTGATGGGGGCTGATGGGGCATATTATTATGTGATGGGGGCTGATGGGGCATATTGTTATGTGATGGGGGCTGATGGGGCATATTCTTATGTGATGGGGGCTGATGGGCATATTATTATGTAATGGGGCTGATGGGGCATATTATTATGTAATGGGGCTGATGGGGCATATTACTATGTGATGTGGGCAGGATGTGGCAGATTAATATGTGATGGGGGCAAGGATGGGGCATATTAATATGTGATGGGGACAAGGATGGGGAAGATTACTATGTGATGGGGACAAGGATGGGGCACATTACTGCTGGATGGGGCATATTACTGCAAAGGAATAAGGATGGGGCATATTAATGGCAAGTGGAGAAGGATGAACACATCACTGCAGGATGGGGCATATTACTTCAAGGGGACACGGATGGGGCATATTACTGCAAGGATAGAAGGATAGGGCATTACTGCAGGATGGGGCATATTACTGCAAGGGGACAAGAATGTGGCATATTACTGCAGGATGGGGCATATTGCTGCAAGGGGACAAGGATAGGGCATTACAGCAGGATGGGGCATTACTACATGATAGGGGCAGGATGGGGACATTACCACAAGGGACAAGGATGGGACATTACCGAAGGGGACAAGGATGGGGCATACTACAAGGGGATAAGGATAAAGACATTACTACAAGAAGGGGTCAGGATAGGAACATTACTGCCAGGAGAGGGTCAGGATGGAGCACAACTGCAAGGAGAGGGTCAGGATGGGGCCATAAATGCATGGAGATGGTCAGGATGGATCATATAGCTAGGAAAAGATCAGGATGGAGCACATTGCTACAAGGAGAAGATCAGGATGGAGCACATAACTGCAAAGAGAGGGTAGGGATGGAGCACATTACTGCAAGGAGAGGGTCAGGATGGAGCACATTACTGCAAGAAGAGGGTCAGGATGGAGCACATTACTGCAAGGAGAGGGTCAGGATGGAACACATAGCTACAAGAGAGGGTCAGGATGGAGCACATAGCTACAAGGAGAGGGTCAGGATGGAGCACATAGCTAGAAGGAGAGGGTCAGGATGGAGCACATAGCTACAAGGAGAGGGTCAGGATGGAGCACATAGCTACAAGGAGAGGGTCAGGATGGAGCACATTACTGCAAGGAAAGGGACCAGATTTCAGCATGAAATCTGCTTGC
>JARQOC010000013.1:16065272-16084757 GCA_033576535.1 Allobates femoralis
GGGGAGGCTTTTCTTCAGCAGGGGCAGGGAAGCTGGTCAGAGGTGATGGGTAGATGTGTGGAGCTAAATACAGCACAATCCTGAAGGAAAATGATGCTGTAGAAGACTTGAGACTGGGGGGAAGGTTCACCTACCAGCAGGATAACAGCCCTGAACATCCTGGAGATCTACATTGGAGGGTTTAGATCAGAGCATATTCGTATGTGAACGGCCAAGTCACTGAAAATCCACTAATAATTTATGACAAGACATGAAAATTGCTGTTCACAGACGTCTCTGTCCAATTTCACTGAGCAAGAGCAAAGAAGAAGGGAATAATTCACCTCTACATGGATGGAAACACCATCCCTATCATCACACATGGTGGAGGCAGCATCCTGCTGTGGGGAGGCTTTTCTTCAGCAGTGGCAGGGAAACTGGTCAGAGGTGATGGGTAGATGTGTGGAGCTAAATACAGCACAATCCTGAAGGAAAATGATGCTGCAGAAGACTTGAGACTGGGGGGAAGGTTCACCTTCCAGCAGGATAACAGCCCTGAACATCCTGCAGATCTACATTGGAGGGTTTAGATCAGAGCATATTCGTATGTGAACGGCCAAGTCACTGAAAATCCACTAATAATTTATGACAAGACATGAAAATTGCTGTTGACAGACGTCTCTGTCCAATTTCACTGAGCAAGAGCAAAGAAGAAGGGAATAATTCACCTCTACATGGATGGAAACACCATCCCCATCATCACACATGGTGGAGGCAGCATCCTGCTGTGGGGAGGCTTTTCTTCAGCAGGGGCAGGGAAGATAGCAGATGGATAGAGCAAAATACTGGACAATCCTGGAGGAAAACCTGTTAGAGGCTGCAGAAGACCTGAAACTGGGGTGTAGGTTCACCTTGAAGCAGGACAACAACCCTGAACATCCTACATGTCTACAATGAAGGGTTTAGATCTTTAAATCATAGCATATTCCTGTGTGTGGACGGCCAAGTCACTGTACAGACCCAAATCCACCAAGAATCTGTGACATCACAGATGTCGCCATCCAATTTCACTGAGCAAGAGAGATTGCCACCCAGTGTCTTCTATGGACAAGGATGCCCCTATTTCTCAGAGAAGGTCTCATTGGCTTTGGATTCCTGAGCCCTCCACAGTCTTTTATAGATGAGGATGCCCCTATTTCTTGGAAAAGGTATCGCTGGCCTCATATTTCTGTGCCGCCAGTGTCTTCTACAGACAAGAATACCCTCAATTCTGGAAGGAGGTCTCATTGGCCTTGTTCTTCTGTGCCCCCAGTATCGTCTATAGACAAGGATGCCCCCAGTTCTCAGAGAAAGTCTCATTCCATTAACTCCTAGACTCTTCTATGGACGAGGATGCCCCTATTTCTCAGAGAAAGTCTCATTGGCCTCGCATTTCTGTGCCCCATTGTCTTCTATGGACAAGAATGCCCCCAGTTCACGGAGAATGTCTCGTTGGCTGAAATCTCTGTGCCCCCAGTTCTTGGAGAAGGTCTCGTTGGCCCGGCATTCCTGTGCCCTGAGTGTCTTCTATGAACAAGGATGCCCCCAGTTCTTGGAGATGGTATCATTGGCCCGGCATTCCTGTGCCTGAGTGTCTTCTATGAACAAGGATGCCCCCAGTTCTTGGAGAAGGTCTCGTTGGCCCGGCATTCCTGTGCCCTCAGTGTCTTCTATGAACAAGGATGCCCCCAGTTCTTGGAGAAGGTCTCGTTGGCCCGGCATTCCTGTGCCCTCAGTGTCTTCTATGAACAAGCATGCCCCCAGTTCTTGGAGATGGTATCATTGACTTTACACTCCTGTGCCCCCAGTGTCTTCTATGAACAAGGATGCCCCCAGTTCTCGGAGAAGGTCTCGTTGGCTTGGCATTCCTGTGCCCTCAGTGTCTTCTATGGACAAGGATGCCCTCAGTTCTTGGAGATGGTATCATTGACTTCACACTCCTGTGCCCCCAGTGTCTTCTATGGACAAGAATGCCCCCAGTTCTTGGAGAATGTCTCGTTGGCTGAAATTTCTGTGCCCCCAGTTCTTGAAGAAGGTCTCGTTGGCTTGGCATTCCTGTGCCCCAGTATCTTCTATGGACAAGAATGCCCCAGTTCTCGGAGAATGTCTCGTTGGCCCGGCATTCCAGTGCCCCCAGTGTCTTCTATGAAGAAGGATGCCCCCAGTTCTTGAAGAAAGTCTCATTGGCCTCGCACTCCTGTGCCCCCAGTGTCTTCTATGGACAAGAATGCCCCCAGTTCTCGGAGAATGTCTCGTTGGCTGAAATCTCTGTGCCCCCAGTTCTTGGAGAAGGTCTCGTTGGCCCGGCATTCCTGTGCCCCCAGTGTCTTCTATGAACAAGGATGCCCCCAGTTCTTGAAGAAGGTCTCGTTGGCCCGGCATTCCTGTGCCCCATTGTCTTCTATGAACACGGATGCCCTTAGTCTTTGGAGCAGGTCTCGATGACCTCAGATTCCTGTCACTTTTGTTCTCCGTGCCTTTGTGCAATCATTGTGACTTGTACAGAATCTCTGGATCGTGTCTTTAATATTCCCTGACTCAGGGCTTTCTGGCAGTGACTGGGAGCGTTGAATCCTCAGTGATTGATACGAGATGTCAGCTCCATTCAGATGTCCCTCACTGCTCTAATTATACATTGTAATCAGAGACATTGTACTTTGGGTCTTTTCTTTTCCGTTCTGCGTATGGAGGGGTCAATATGTCGGCCGGCCGGCGGTGCGTCTACATGGCGAGGACACGTCTGCCCTCCAGATGTGATACATTATTTTACCTGCTCAAAATTCTTTAAGTGAGTCTCAATATTCTGAGGAATGAAGGTTTGAGAACGTCGGTCTCAATAATAGTGACTGGCAATGAATCGACCAAACTGTCAGAATATCGTCACATACGCTACAGAGGGGTAATAATAGGGCAGAGATTGCAGTGACTCCTGGACTATGATGAATTTGGGACTAATTAGATCTAGGGTTCCGGAATTATTATTATGACCAGTGGCGTAACTTCAGGCCCAGGGGCCCCGATGCGAAAGATGCAACGGGGCCCCCAATTATTGTAAATCTTTAATAGAATTAGCCTTTTTCTATAGGCCAAAGGGACTTCTGGGGCCCCCCTAGGCTGCAGGGCCCGGGTGCGATCGCAACCCCTGCACCTATTGTAGTTACGCCCCTGATTATGACACTAGATGGCGGCCCGATTGTAACGCATCGGGCATTCTAGAATATGTATGTAGTTGACATGCTGTGACTGACAGAACTTGTTCAGTCAACGTGAGTGAACTACATATATATATATATATATAGCAGCGCTATGGTATATGGTGGTACATTACAGCACATGTAAAGCAGCACTATAGTATATGGCGGTACATTACAGCACATGTATAGCAGCACTATAGTATATGGCAGTACATTACAGTACATGTATAGCAGCACTATAGTATATGGCAGTACATTACAGTACATGTATAGCAGCGCTATGGTATATGGTGGGACATTACAGTACATGTATAGCAGCACTATAGTATATGGTGGTACATTACAGTACATGTATAGCAGCACTATAGTATATGGTGATACATTACAGTACATGTATAGCAGCACTATAGTATATGGTGGTACATTACAGTACATGTATAGCAGCACTATAGTATATGGCCGTACATTACAGTACATGTATAGCAGCGCTATAGTATATGGCGGTACATTACAGTACATGTATAGCAGTGCTATGGTATATGGCGATACATTACAGTACATGTATAGCAGCACTATAGTATATGGTGGTACATTATAGTACATGTATAGCAGCGCTATGGTACATGGTGGGACATTACAGTACATGTATAGCAGCACT
Source organism: Allobates femoralis (assembly GCA_033576535.1). Lineage (NCBI taxonomy): Eukaryota > Metazoa > Chordata > Amphibia > Anura > Aromobatidae > Allobates > Allobates femoralis. The sequence goes on from JARQOC010000013.1 coordinate 16,069,143, forward strand.
ATAGTATATGGTGGTACATTACAGTACATGTATAGCAGCACTATAATATATGGCGGTACATTACAGCACATGTATAGCAGTGCTATGGTGTATGGCGGTACATTAAAGCACATGTATAGCAGCACTATAGTATTTGGCGGTACATTACAGCACATGTATGGCAGCACTATAGTATATGGCGGTACATTATAGTACATGTATAGCAGCACTATGGTATATGGCGGTACATTACAGCACATGTATGGCAGCACTATAATATATGGCGGTACATTACAGCACATGTATAGCAGTGCTATGGTGTATGGCGGTACATTACAGCACATGTATGGCAGCACTATAGTATATGGCGGTACATTATAGTACATGTATAGCAGCACTATGGTATATTGCGGTACATTACAGCACATGTATAGCAGCACTATACGTCTTCTAGGTCCTACAGGCCTTTAGCATCTGTCGTTGCCTGGGAAACCGATCAGCTGATCGGTCACATGACCGCTAACTGCCGAGGGGACAGGATGGAGCAGGGGGGCAGGATGGTGACGGGGGCAGGATGGTGGCGGGGGCAGGATGGAGCGAGCGGTGCAGGATGGAGCCGAAGGTTCAGGATGGAGCCGGGGGGCAGGATGGAGGCGGAGGGTAGGATGGAGGCAGAGAGCAGGATGGAGGCGGAGGGTAGGATGGAGGCGGGGGAAGGATGGAGACGGGGGACAGGATGGAGAGAGCGGGGCAGGATGGAGCCAAGGGAGCAGGATGGAGCCGGGGGGCAGGATGGAGGCGGGGGCAGGATGGAGCCGGGGGGCAGGATGGAGGAGAGGGAGGATGGATGCGGGGGAGCAGGATGGATGCGGGGGGGGGGGCAGTGTGTCGCCCCAGGGCATGGGGTACTCGGGTATCAGGCATCAGAAGGGGTTAGCTGTGTTGTCACGGGGAATGGCGGCCGCGCCTGACCCCGTGTCCTGGGGGACGGTCCTATTGAAAAGGGGTATTTACAAGGGACTATGTTCAAAGTTCATAGTTTGTCGTGACGCCACCTGCAATATCTGGTGAGATGTCACCAGCACCGCCACAGTCCTCCGGAGGTCGGTGGTACTGCGGCTGAGATGGTTTAGTCCTCCGCAGGCAGGACTGGGACCTCCGGGGCAGCAATTCTGTAGAAAGAATGAGTTCATGCAAAGAAGGAGTAGCGGTGTCTAAAGTCACTTCACCGGGTACTTTACTGGAACTTCAGCAATATTATTACAGTCCTCAGTGCAGTTAGACATTATACGACAAGTGGCTACGGGTGGCTGAAAGCGGATCTCTGGTAGCTGGACAGAATCCCCAGCATGTGCCTTTCTTGTTCCTTTTCTTCCCTGCTTCCCAGTAGCTTGTATGAAGCCTGACCTCATATAGAGTAAGTCTGACCTCCTGCTGTTTCTCTTTCCTTCCCTCGCTCCCGTCTGGTAACCTTCTGTTGAACACTGCGGCTCTTGGGCACTGACTCCTTGCACAGCGACTTGCCAGCCGTGCCTGGTTCCCTCTAATGGTCGTTTGGGAATCAGGGCCGTATCTAGAGATATCCCCGTGCTTCGGATTTTCTGTGGCCTTAAAGGTTCCCACAGGTGCGGGCTCCGGGACCCCATTTCTCTCCTGGGGCGAACTCTCCAGTTCCTCTGTCCCCCTCTCTCTCTGTTTCTGGGATCTGTTCTGTTTCCTGGGTCCCTCAGCCGAGGAGACCCTCCTTCTTTCCTCAGGCTCCCTGCCTGGAACTCTCCTAGCTCTCCAACCCGGAGGCAGAGACCCGAAGCCCAAAAAGCCTCCGGCCAAAGACCTCCTTTCTCCCCCTGGGAGTGCCTAAATAACCTCCCGGGGTCCCTCCCACTGCATGATCTAGTGTGGGGTGTAGGTTTAGGGTTCCACCTACCATCCTAAAAATCCACTTGCAGCTGGGATATATGCACCGCTTTTATGGGTGCTGTACCCCTATGTGCCACCGACATTGTGGGGCGCCACAGCAGGATAGATGCGGGGGGGGGGGGGGAGCAGGATGGAGGCGGGGGGGGCAGGATGGAGCCGGCAGGGCATGGAGCCAGGGGGGCAGGATGGAGGCAGGGGGGGCAAGATGGAGCCAGCAGGGCATGGAGCCAGGAGGGCAGGATGGAGCCAGGGAGCTGGATGGTGGCGGGGGTCAGGATGGAGCCGGCAGGGCAGGATGGTGGTGGGGGGGCAGGATGGCAGGATGGTGGCGGGGGAGCAGGATGGCAGGATGGTGGCGGGGGAGCGGAATGGATGCAGCGGGGCAGGATGGATGTGGGGGGGGCAGGATGGATGCAGGGGGGGCAGGATGGATGCGGGGGGGCAGGATGGATGCAGGGGGGGCAGGATGGATGCGGGGGGGAAGGACAGAGCGAGCGGGGCAGGACGGAGCAAGCAGGGCAGGAAGGAGCGAGCGTTGCAGGACGGAGCGAGCTGGGCAAGACGGAGCGAGCTGGGCAGGGTGGAGTGAGTGGGGCAGGACGGAGCGAGCGGGGCAGGATGGAGCAACAAGCGGGGCAGGAAGGAGTGAGCGGGGCAGGATGGAGCCGGGAGGGCAGGATGGAGTCGGGAAGGGGGGCAGGATGGAGCCGGCGGGGGGGGGGCAGGGTGGAGCTGGGGGGGCAGGATGGAGCCGGGAAGGGGGGCAAGATGGAGCCGGGGGGGGGGGGGGGGGCAGGATTGACCCGGGGAAGGGGAGGGCAGGATGGAGCCGGAGGGGGGGCAGGATGGAGCTGGGGGGGGGCAGGATGAAGCTGGGGGGGGGCAAGATAGATGCGGGGGGGCAGGATGGAGCCAGGGGGGCAGGATGGCTGAGGGGGGGCAGGATGGCGCCAGGGGGGCTGGATGGAGCGAGCGGGGCAGGATGGAACGTGGGAGCAGGATGGATGCAGCCGGGGGGGCAGGATGGAGCCGGAGGGGGGGGCAGGATGGAGCCGGGGGGGCAGAATGGATGCAGGGGGGCAGGATGGCTGTGGGATGGGCAGGATGGCGCCGGGGGGGCAGGATCCCTCTCTGTTCTCACCCACAGCGTCGCACTGTGTACAGCGACATGTGACAGGGCAGGCTGTGTGACGTCACATCAGCCCGCCCTGTCACATGACAGCTGTACAGGGAGAAGACGGGTGAGAACAGGGGAAGGCAAGGAGGGAGGCAGGGAGGCGAGGAGGAAGGCGACGGGTATCGGTGCTGGGGGTCGCCGCGGCTGTACATGTAGCCTGGCGACAGCGGCGATATGCGTCGCTGTTGCCAGGTTACAACTACTGTATAATCTTCTCATTTTGAATGCGCGCGGTTTCTTGCATATGCGGCGCTCATTGGTTGCCGCGGCTGGCAGCAACCAATGAGCACTGGCGCGCGACTTTGGCGTCAGAGAGACACGATTAGAAGATTATATAGTAGATATCCTGTAAAATAGAAGAAGGTGCAATGACTCTTGATGGTGGAGTGTTTCCCATCTGTGATAACTGAAGCACACAGGTGTATCCAGATGTTGGTCCACATGCCTTACTCACAAGGAGGCAATCAGCCCAATTGTCACACAGTCCCACCTAAACAGAAAAAAGCAAGGTTACAATGGGCTAAGGAAAAGCAATCGTGGACTGTGGATGACTGGATGAAAGTCACATTCAGTGATTAATCATGAATCTGTTCCAATGAGATTTATAAAGATGACTGCCTGAAGAGAACATGCATATTTCCACAGTCATTGATGATATGGGGCTGCCTGTCAGGTAAAGGCACTGGGGAGATGGCTGTCATAACATCCTACTATATAATTGCCTTATCGTGTCTGTCTGTCTCTCTGTAACGGAAATCCTGCATCGCTGATTGGTCGTCGCTGAGCGCGGCGACCAATCAGCAATAGGCGCAGTCCGGCTGCGAATTGGCACGGGATTTGAACCACGCATGCCACCGCTACCGTCGAGAGATCAGTGGCGCTAGCCGCTGATCTCCCGACGTTAGCCGTGTGTCATCTCCTGCCGCACGGAGGTCAGCGGCGACGCAGCCGGGAGATAACCGGCGTTAGCTGGTCATCTCCCTGCTGCTCACAGCAGAAGTACCCCGACCGGCGCTAGCAATCTCGCTCAGTGTGACAATCTCACCAGCGACCACGTACTGACGCTCCAGCGATCCCTACCAGGTTGCATCATTTGTCGGGATCGCTGGAGCGTCGCCAAGTGTGACGGAACCTGACTGATCGCTGGTGAGGCGTCACACATGCAGATATATTGAACGAAGCCGCGTCGCGGATTGGGGATAACCCTATGCATTCATTGCATTATTCTTAAATCTTTATAAATTAACTACACATACATAGTCTAGAATCCCCGATGTGTTAGAATCGGGCCACCATCTAGTCTTCAATAAATGCCCAAGTTTACATTGTAAACATAGCAAGCTTTCGGGACACTGTGGCCCCTTCATCAGGCAGATAGTGACACAAATTCTGAAGACACGAACATATATACATAAGCAAAAGAAGAAAAAAAAAAGGAAAAAAAACTGTGTTAGATGCTGTAGTAAATAGGACAGGTGACATAAAGCAGAGTCAGGCTGTTGTTTTTCCTCTTTTTTTTCTTTTCTTTTGCTTATGTATATATGTGTGTGTCTTCAGACTCTCTGTCATTATCAGCCTGACGAAGGGGCCACAGTCTCCTGAAAGCTTGCTATGTTCACCATCTTTTCAGTGCGCCATTAATAGGTGTCAACCATTGAGGACTCTCAGATTGCAATATATGTTTCTATCTACTGGCTAACACGGTGCAAACATTTTTTACCTTATCAAGTTTACATTGATATTTTGGACACTTTTCTTATCCCATCAATTGAAAGGATGTTTGGGGATGATGAAATAATTTATCAAGATGATAATGCCTCCTGCCATAGAGCAAAAACTGTGAAAACATTCCTTGAAAGAAGACACATAAGGTCAATGTCATGGCCTGCAAATAGTCCGGATCTCAATCCAAATGAAAATCTTTGGTGGAAGTTGAAGAAAATGTTCCATGACAAGGCTCCAACCTGCAAAGCTGATCTGGCAACAGAGAAAGTTGGAGCCAGATTGATGATGAGTACTGTTTGTCCCTCATTAAGTCCATGCCTCAGAGTCAGAGGTGGTGCAACAAAATACTAGTGATGTATTGGACTGTTGTTTTGTCTCTGAAAGGACAATTTGCATATTTAATTCCCCAGAGGAGCATTGGATGCTTGTACGGGAGCGACTCAAGTGCCGAGTATAATGGAAGTTAATGGGAAGATCTACCGGAAAAATGTTTGAGTTCCCCAGTGACTTCCATTATACTCGAGTCATGCCTGTCCTAAGTCTGACCTCCTTGTTTCGAGTACCAAGTATAAGACAAGTTACTGGGGAACTCAAACATTTTTCCGGTAGATCTTCCCATTAACTTCCATTATACTCGGCACTTGAGTCGCTCCCGTCCAAGCATCCAACTTTCTTGTTTCGAGTACCGAGCACCCGCGCATGGTAGTGCTCACTCATCACTAGGCTGTGGGACAATTGTGTTGCCCCAGGTTGTGGGGTACTCGAGTATCAGGCGGCAGAAGGGGTTAACTGTGTAACGGGGAATGGCGGTCGAGCCTGACCCCGTGTCCCGGGGGACTATTCTCTTTAAAAGGGGGGTTATTATGTACAAGGGACTATTTACAATGTTAGTTGTCGTGACGCCACCTGCAGTGTCTGGTGAAGTAGCACCAGTGCTGCCACAGTCCGCCGGAGGTCGGTGGTATTGCGGCTGAGATGGTGAAGTCCTCCACAGGTAGGACTGGGACCTCCGGGGCAGCGTAGTGAGGAGCGACAGCTTGGAGTTGAGCTGGGATGGTATAGGGAGTACTGAGAGTGGAGAGGAAGGATACACACATGCAGGAAAGTCTCTTTTACCTTTTACTGTTGTTAAGCAGGTTAAACAATCCAGGGCACTGACGGGTGGACAGGATGCACAGTGGGTCCCCACAGCAAGTGGGTATAAGGCCTCCTCTGCTCTGTAGTGTTTGTCTGAAGCACAGCCTGCTTGCAGCCTGACTTGCAGCCTGACTTGCCTCCTCTCTCTTCCTGACTGTAGTGTCTGCCCTCCCTCCTATGCAGTCTCCGGGATACCCTCGCTGAACACTGCGGTGCTGTCTGCTGTGTCTGGCTCCCTCTCTTGACTCACAGGGGGGACAAACCGGGTAGCCGAGGCCTCTACGGTGCAACAGGGTTTTCTGTGGTCCTATAGTGTCCCACAGGTTGCGGATCCCCAATATCTGGTGTTTCTCCTGGGACGAACTCCTCAAGTTCCTTGCTGCCTTTTGGTTGTCTGCTCCTAACCCTCAGTCCCACTTAGGCTGGTGGGACGCTGAAGGGCCACTCCGGGTCACTGGCTCGGGCTTAATCGCAGCTCTCCTAGCGTCTGCACACTCTGACTAACTCCTCCCCAGCACCAGTATTTATAGGGGATCTTGGCTAAGGTCAGCAAGTTGTGCTCCCCCTACTGTGCCGGGGTGGAAGGTGTTGCATGTAGTAGGTACCTGCTGTGGAAACCAAACTGTGCATTAGGGAGGTTTGTGCTTACCTGCGTGAGCAGGGCGCCACACAATCACTTATATTTCTATCATGTTTGTAGGATTCAATGTGAATCACCGGCCCCTCGTGCCTTCCGTCTACCCCATCCCACCATGGATGGTTCCATAATTAGGTGTTTATGACCTCGTTACACTTTCCTCTTGTATAACCGGCTCCTCCGGGATGACGGCGTGTCTGAGAATGTAAGGTGCGGGATCGCCGGCTGGAATCCTCCGTCTCAGGATATTTGGAGATGAGATTTCATTCTCGGCCAGCTCTAATTGGACATTGTGATGGCGGCGTCTTCACAAGTTTTCTTACATTTGGGATGAATCAGTGAGGAAATATTCTGTGTTTTATAGAGATTCAACATTGACATTTTAGCAGCTGAAAATAATTATTGAGCAGGTTATTCTAGAATTTATATCAGATTCAGAAATGATTCACAACTTTCTCAGGATCAGTAATGCAATGTACAGCTGAAAGCAGACGCTTCCATACCCTATATAGAAAGACACATCTGGATGTTTCTCTTACTATTCGTTTTAGGTCAATTAGGATGAACCATAATTATTATTATTTGCCAAATGTCAGAATAATGAGAGAGAGAATGTTCTAAGACGTTTTCATTACTTTCTGCAGTCACAAGTTTCCATACATTTCATTAGTATTTGGTCCCATTGTCCTTTACACTGTATGACTTGGGTGAAATGTTTTGGATCCTTCCACAAGGTTCTAACAATAGTTGTTGGAATTTGGGTCCATTCCTCTTGACAGATCTGGTGTAACTGAGCCATGATTGTAGGTCGTCTTGCTCGCAGCTTTGCCCATAAATTTTCAATAGGAAAAATCTCCAAAAATGTAGATCATTGTCCCTGTGTGCATATGCAAAAATTAATCTGTCTTTTTTATATGTCTTTTGGAGTAATGGCTTCTTCCTGGCAGAGTGGTATTTTAGCCCGGACTGGTTTCACTGCGGATAATGACACAATCTTACCAGCTTCCGCCATCATCTTCACAAGGTCTTTTGCCTTTGTTCTTGGGTTGATATTCACATGTCGGGCCAAAGCGTGTTTATCTCTAGGACACTGAACCCATCTCCTTCCTGAGTGGTATGATGGCTGGACATTCCCATCTTGTTTGTACTTGCATATAATTGTTTGTACAGATGAACGAGGCACCTTCAGGTATCTGGAAATTGCACCCAAGAATGAACCAGTCCACAATTCTCTTCCTGATATCTTGGATGATTTCCTTACACTTTCCCATGATGCTACACAAAGAAGCAGTGTGTTTCAGGTGTGCATTAAAATACATCCAAAGGTGTGTTTCTAATTAACTCAGATGTTGGCAATAAACCTATCAGAAGCTTCCAAACACATGACATCATCACATGGGCTGTCCCAAATTGTATAAAGGCATAGCAACCTTAGTGTATGGAAACTTGTGACATTGCAGGAAGTAATAAACATGCATTATCTCTCTCATTATTCTGGCATTTGGCAAATATTAATAATTATGATAATCCTAATTGACCTAAAACAGGAAAGGTTTATTCTGATTTGATGTCACATAGTGGCACTACTATACTGTGTGACCATAGACTTTACATGGTGCTGATATTGCTCTCAGACAGACGTCCTCTATAATTTGGCATAGAATGGAACATGGCATATTGTTCTATATTGTTCCGTACTCTATATACATATCTTCTCCATTTGTAATGAAGGTAAGACCCCCCACCGTGCCCACCCATCGCCCCAGGATAGATCACTCCATATACAAGTTTCAAAACAGTCTTTATTTCCTTCTCTATGGAAAATCATCAGTAGTATAAATATACTTTGGCATCGGGAACCTTCACGGCTCCTTCTTAGATATGATTTATTACAACCTTGAGTTCAGCGAGACGCTCAGCATTAATAAATCTTATATATATTTTCAAAGGATCCTTCATTGATAGAGGCAATATCTTACAAATCAATATATTTATAGATATGTATAGAGGGCATCATATGTACACAAGCAGTGAAAGCTGTATATATTTATATATATATATAGGTTATATCTACGTCTATTTACAGTACATTGAGTCAAGTATTGAGAAGTCCCTCTGCCGGTGGATGACGTCACTGACAATGACCAACATGGATGATGCCTCGAGAAGATATATTGTATATAATGGTATTAAATATAGGATGATGAGAGAATGTGGGATCTTGATGTTTATTAAATGGTCAAAATGGAGCTACAGACATGTATTCTCTACATCAGAGTGGCCAACGTCGCACTAGTGTCAAATGCTCCATGAACTCATCGTTTGTTATGTTGTGGCTCCTCGTGGGCGGGCACTCCTATGGAGGAGCCAACAACAATCCAGTGAACACAACTGGTTTATAATCTAAATGGGGTGTACAGGACATAGAGTGGTCCATACATGCAAAGTGGGAAAATCATGAAGAACACTGGTGAAAAAGAAAAGCTAGGGGCCATATATCAAGCACTTAAGGGATGTATATTATTCTGAGACCATTAGTTGATCTTTTCTTAATGTCTATTGAGTGGAACAAGCATATTTCTCCAACCTTGAGCATGCAATGTTGATAAATGTGCATCAGAGTGGCCAACATCGCACAAGTGTCAAATGCTCCATTAACTCATCGTTTGTTATGATGTGGCTCCTCGTGGGCGGGCCCTCCTATGGAAGAGCCAACAACAATCCAGTGAACACAACTGGTTTATAATCTAAATGGGATGTACGGGACATAGAGTGGTCCATGCATTCAAAATGGGAAAATCATGAAGAACACTGGTGAAAAAGAAAAGCTAGGGGCCATATATCAAGCACTTAAGGGATGTATATTATTCTGAGACCATTAGTTGATCTTTTCTTAATGTCTATTGAGTGGAACAAGCATATTTCTCCAACCTTGAGCATGCAATGTTGATAAATCTGCATCAGAGTGGCCAACATCGCACTAGTGTCAAATGCTCCATTAACTCATCGTTTGTTATGTTGTGGCTCCTCGTGGGCGGGCACTCCTATGGAGGAGCCAAAATCAATCCAGTGAACACAACTGGTTTATAATCTAAATGGGATGTACGGGACATAGAGTGGTCCATGCATTCAAAATGGGAAAATCATGAAGAACACTGGTGAAAAAGAAAAGCCAGAGGTCATATATCAAGCACGTAAGGGATGTATATTATTCTGAGACCATTAGTTGATCTTTTCTTAATGTCTATTGAGTAGAACAAGCATATTTCTCCAACCTGGAGCATGCAATGTTGATTAAAGCGCATCAGGGTGGTCAACATGGGTCTCCATTGTCAAATGCCCCATAAATTCATCATTTGAAAAGTGGTGGCTCTTCGTAGGTGGGCACTCTACATCTTAGACTAAAGGAGAGCGGAAAACATTACAATGAACGCAATTCGTTTGCTATATAAATAAGGGCACGAGACAGTCGTCCAAGCATGCAGAGTGCAAACACTATGGAGAACATAGGTGTAAGAGAAAAGCTAGCGACCAAACATTAAGCACCTTAGGGATGTATATTATCCCGAGACCAGGGGTGCACCAAGCCCACTGCCGCCTGAGCCGCGGCACTGATTACTGGGGGGGGGGGGGGGGGTGCGGCCCTGCCCGAGACCATTAGTTTCTCTTTTTTTAATTTCTATTGAATAGAACAAGCATAGTTCTCCAACCTGGAGTATTTATGCGGATTAATGTGAATTAGGTTGGTCAACATAGCAATATATGTGTCTTTGATATCACATGCTCCATTCATTCATAATTTGAAAAGTGGTGGCTCCTTGTGGGTGGATACTCCTCCGGAAGAGCCAGCAACATTCCAGTCTAAACGGGGGCACGAGACATAGGGTGGTTTACGCATGCAGAGTGGGAACACTATGGAGCACACAGGTGTAAGAGAAAAGCTAGGGGCCATATATAAAGCACTTAAGGGATGTATATTGTCCAGAGACCATTAGTTGCACATTTTGTAATGTCTACTGAATAAAACAAGCATATTTATCCAACCTGGAGTATGTAATGTGGATTAATGTGGGTCAGGGTGGTCAACATACAGGTACATAAGGGTCTTCAATGTCCATTAATTAATCATTGTGGTGGTTCCTTGTGGGCGGGCACTCTGTAACTCAGACTATAGAAGAGCCCAAAACATTCCAGTGAATGCAACTCGTTTGGCATCTAAATTGGGTGTATGGGACATAGAGTGGTCCACGCATGAAGAGTGGGAACACTATGGAGAACACAGGTGACAGAAAGAAGCTAGGGACATATATTAAGCACCTAAAGGATATGTATTATCCCAAGACGATTAGCTGATTAGCTTTTTTAAATGTCTATTAATTAGAACAAGCCTGGAGTATGTAATGTTGATTAATGTGGATCAGGGTGGTCAACATATCAATATATAAGGGTTTCCAGTGTCAAATGATCTATTATTTTATCATTTGAAAGCGGTGGCTCCTCGTGGGCGGGCACTCTTATGGAAGAGTAAAAAACATTTCAGTGGATGCTAGTTGCTCTTTTTTTTTAGATGTTTATTGAATATGAAAATCATATTTCTCCAACCCAAAGTATGTAATATGGATGACCAGCAGGGGCTGGCTGGCAAATTTTGGCCTGGAGGGAAGCACACAACAGTGGCCCATGAGCTGAGATATAAAACATATGGCCACTTTGAAAGCCATTATTCTTTACTCTTTGGGGGTTTGAGAGTTTGGGGTGATGGGGATGGATATCACATCGTGAGTGAAGATACTGCTGTGGACCCATGGAGGAGCAACTTGTATTTTCAACAGCATGCCCTCACTATGTAATACCGGTATCCACCTTCCACCTCACCTCAAACTCTAAACCCCCCACCCCTCTCTTTTAGATCCCAGATTATCTACATATATTTACATATAACTATGAATATCTTTTTGTAGATTAAAGGTCCCTGAATCAGACCATTGTATTAAAAGAAACGTTGGAAGTCATCTGTTTAGGTGCAGTGGGCAACTGTATGAGGAGGGTTGGGGTTCAGTTTCTCATTTTTGGAGAGGGTGTAAACTGTTTTTAAAGCTTGTCCGGCCAACAATACCTCAGTAGAGATGAACACCAAGGTCATCGCTTACGACTGGTCTTAGTGCTTGGTGGCAAGAGCTAGTGTTAGGGTTCAGTGTTGGGGTCCAGTTTCTCTTTTTGGGGTGGGTGTAAATTGATTTTAGAGCTTTACCTCAGTAGAGTTGAACACCAAGGTCATCGCTTACGACTGGCCTTAGCGCTTGGTGGCAAGAACTAGTGTTAGGGGTCAGTGTTGGGGTCCAGTTTCTCTTTTTGGGGTGGGTGTATACTGTTTTTAGAGCTTTACCTCTGTAGAGTTGAACACCAAGGTCATCGCTTACGACTGGTCTTAGTGCTTGGTGGCAAGAACTAGTGTTAGGGTTCAGTGTTGGGGTCCGGTTTCTCTTTTTGGGGCAGGTGTAAACTGTTTTTAGAACTTGTCCAGTTTGTACCTCTGTAGAGTTGAACACCAAGGTCACCGCTTATAACAGGTCTTGGTGCTTGGTGGCAAGAGCTAACACCATGAATGTTGCACAGTATGCACTCATCCACCCTCTACCTCAACCCACACTCTATACCCACCCTACCCCCCTTTTTGGAACCCTGATTATCTACCTATATTTACATGCCATTTTGAATAGCTCTTTGTATATAGGATGTCATTGAAAAGACCATTATATTGGCCGAAACGTTGAAATCTGTTTTCACTATTGCCGGATCGAAAAAGACCATTGTACTGGATGAAATGTCGGAAGTCATCTGTTTTCCATAAATATACCGTATTCATCTTCGGAGAAGCATTCTGTCTTCAACTTTTTATGGACAATATAATATTAATCTTATCATTGACTGTCCGTATAAGTAACACTTTCTTCCATCAGATAAAGATTTGACCATGGTTGGAATTCAATTATTTTACCGAACGAATGTCAGCTCAACATCTAATACATCCAAGGCTGTCCCGGTCCCGCGCCGCTTGAGGCATTGTTAATCTGTGTATGGCCACCTTTAGAGTTCAATGGGCAACTGTTTGTGGAGTGTTGGGGTTCAGTTTCTTTTTTTGGGGTGGGGTGAACTGATTTTAGAGACTGTCTGGCCAACAGTACCTCAGTAGAGTTGAACACCAAGGTCATCGCTTACTACCGATCTTGGTGGCAAGAATTAACACCATGAATTTTGCACAGTATGCACTCATCCATCCTCCACTAAAACTCCGTACCCCTCCTTTTTGGAACCCAAATTATCTATATATATTTTGTATTTCTTAGCTGATATCCCATGAGAGAAAGGTTCAGACATGTTGATCTTCAATTGGTTCACCGAACGAATGACAGGTCAACTTATCCGATGCCGACTTGGTAACAACCCGCTTGAGGCATTGTTAATCTTTGCATGGCCACCTTTAAGTTTCAATGGGCAACTGTCCGTGGGTGTTAGAGTTTAGTTTCTCCTTTTTGGGGGCATTTTTAGAGCTTGTCCGGCCAACAGTACCTCTGTAGAGTTGAACACCATGCTCATGGCTTATGACCAGTCTTGGTGCTCGGTGGGCAAGAACTAACCCCATGGATAAGGTGAAGAGTATGTATTTCCTCAGTCTTCTAATGGGGACGAAAGATGATTATAGGCTACTTCTTGATAGTTTTATTCTTCTACGCATAGTAGAAGAATATGTTTGCCGCATCGTGCTTTGGAACGTTTTCCTGGGTGGGAGGGGAAGGCACAAACGGTTGACTTGTGGAATTTTTTGGAATCCATCACGTTTCATTAAAGGTTTTAGGAAATCAATAGTTGCTTAGCAACATTTCACAGGGACGTGAGCTGATTAAGTTATTGTCAATGACAGTTTCAGGGCAACATCTTCACCCGAGTTTGTCCTACTCAAGTCAACCTCATCGCGATGAACGTTCTAGACTCAGATGTGAACGCTGAACGCCGAGCTCCGCACACAATCCCGAGTGTCTCTGTGAATAACAGATCATACTGGCGTACTGATCACATTAGGCAGACTACAGTTGTCTTGTCCTCATGATTACGGGTCTCTGGCTATTCAATAATTGTTTAATTTAATTGTTTGAAGAAACAATGGAAGGCAGCAGGATACGCGACTCGGAGCCCGAGGAGCTTAATGAATTCATGAAGGAAAGTCATTTGCTAATAATATAGTTCCTACTCTGTAATATAAACTAATATTAGAGAATTTCCTGCAAATGGAAAGACAGAGACAGAAGCACGCGAAAGACAGAGTATTCCAATCATTGCCTAGAGGGTCAACTCTTAAGGAGTTGACCAAACTCACAAAGACTTCAAAGTAAGAGCCATGTAGGGGGTATGTCCACCTTGTTGCTTATTCTCAACTGGGTAGGCTCACCATAGACTGGTAGAGTTGGAAGAGACTTCAATTATTGCCTAGAGGGTCAACTCTTATGGAGATGACCAACCTCACAGACACTTCAAAGTAAGAGCCATGTAGGGGGTATGTCCACCTTGTGCTTATTCTCAACTGGGTAGGCTCACAATCTTAATCATAGACTGGTAGAGTTGGAAGAGGCTTCAATCATTGCCTAGAGGGTCAACTCTTTCTTTGGTGGGGATTTAGAGAGTTCCAAATAGTTCAGATAGTTTACATTAGTGTGAATATATGAGAAAAGGCATAGTCTTAGTGCCGACACTAACATCGGACATTTACCATCCTACTTGGTGGAGGTTGCAGGCAAAAAATTAGGATGAGCACCTTTCATGACCACATACCATAGAGATGAGTGAGAATTGCCATGGACATATCTCCTAAGAGTTATGGAGTTGACCAACCTCACAAACACTTCAAAGTAAGAACCATATAAGTGTATTACCACCTCGTCACTTTTTCTAACTGGATAGGTTCACAGCCTTAATCATAGAATTATAGAATGGTAGAGTTGGATGGAGGGGCGTAACTAGAGTAGGTGCAGGGGTTGCGTTGGAGCTGTAGGGGGCCCCAAAAGTCCTGTTGGCCTGTATGAAATAACCAATATTGTTAAAGACTTGCAATAATTGGGGGCCCCATTGGAGCTTTTGCATTGAGGCCCATGAGCTTCAAGTTACGCCACTGGTTGGAAGGGAACTAAAGGGCCTTCGGGTCCAATTCCCTGTAAGTGCAGGTTTTCCTAAATCATCCCATCAATATGTCTATCCAGCTTCCGCTTCAAGATTTCTATTGATGGTGAGCTCACCCTCCCATAGCAGCCCCAAAAGTGATCTCTGCATTAAGTCTTGGTGAAAAAGAAGCGGCACTCACCGGCAAATTCAGTTGCAGTTACATGTGTGTATTGGACCCGTCGAAGCACAACCGTGCGAAACAATGACCGTCGTCCCACCCTGCCGACCCCTCCCTGCACCATGTAACCTTCTATCACTAGGAATAAAGTCCATTTAGCAAGTGAACTTGCTGGTGAGTGCCGCTTCTTTTTCACCAAGATTGTTTCGCTACTACTTTGGAGTTGAGCAACGCCGGGCTTCTGTCCATTATACGCTGATGTAAGTAGCTGCTAGTCTGTTACGTTAGCCAGTGCCCGGTTTTCCTACTACGCTTGTTCTGTATTAATAGTGACTACCATTGGGGTAAAATGATGGATAGGGCAGATTGGAAATCTAGCCTCCACACATTGTTAGGGTGGGGGAGGTTCTGGAGCCTGTGGCCCTTTTGCCCTATAACTTTTTGCCTTTGTGAAGAAGTAAAGGGTGTGGTCCAAGAGGGACTCACTCATGTACACCTTTGGTATTTAGTTCTTGACCACATTAAAAATTGTCTATAATTATACAATCTTAACATGAAGCAAATTGTAATTTTGGCTTCAGACATTTACAAGTTTATGGTTTTATGTAATCCCTTTTCAAAGCATTAAAATAAACCATTGGACGGTAAAAATAAAGTGAAATCTTATGTGAAAGGAACCTCGGGGGCGGGGCCAATGCAGATCACTGT
>JARQOC010000013.1:16084857-16351863 GCA_033576535.1 Allobates femoralis
GCGCCTCATTCCTCCATGTATCTCTATGAGAAGTGAGGCGCTATGCTCATTGGTCGGCACCAGCACACAACAACCAATGAGCACAGCGCCTCACATTCAGCGCCATTTTTAAAAACTATATAGCCTCCATGTCTTCCACAGTGCCTCCGGCGGTGGTCCCCGGCAGGAGCCCGAGCTCCTGTGGGGCCCCCCGCAACAAGCCCAAACTCCGGCGGTGGTCCCCGGCAGGAGCCCGAGCTCCTGTGGGGCCCCCCGCAACAAGCCCAAACTCCGGCGGTGGTCCCCGCAGGAGCCCGAGCTCCTGTGGGGACCCCCGCAACAAGCCCGACCTCCAGCGGTGGTCACCGGCAGGAGCTCGAGCTCCGGCGGTGCCCCCAGCCACGAACCCGAGCTCCAGCGGTGCCCTTCGCTACAAGCCCGAGCTCCACCACTGCTCCCCACAAGGAGCCCGACATCCGCCGGTGCCCCCCGCCAGTAGCTGGGCGAACACCGAAGGTCTTCGCCCAGCTACAGACTTCGGCGCTCAAAGCGTCGACCGAGGTGCCGCCGACAGCCGTGGCCGAAAACATAACCAGGCGCCGGGCATGGAACTCAGCGCTTTCCCCGCTGAGCTCCATATCCATTTCGCCACTCTCATTGGTACGGATTCTAGACTCCCGATTCTTTAGAATCGGGCTCACAGCTAGTCTTAATATAATGGTCCGAACGACCACAATAGTAATATGTCCCGTTATCACAACAAACTGCAGGTGACCTAGAACTAGGGGTCCCTAACTGTATAGGTCTATCAAGAGTCAAGATTCAAAGAAGCTTTATTGGCAGGACTAAATACACATCAGTTTTGCCAAAGCAAGTGTACAAAAGGGAATAGGGATAGGGGCTGTGGGGATGTTGGGTAGAGGCTGTAGGGAAGGTGGATGGGGGCAGATCCAGGTTGGGGGCTATAATAGTCCATGGCATAGAGAAGGTGGATGGGGGCAGATGCAGGGTGGGGGCTATAATAGTCCATGGCATAGAGAAGGTGGATGGGGGCAGATGCAGGGTGGGGGCTATAATAGTCCATGGCATAGAGAAGGTGGATGGGGGCAGATCCAGGTTGGGGGCTATAATAGTCCATGGCATAGGGAAGGTGGATGGGGCAGATCCAGGTTGGGGGCTATAATAGACCATGGCATAGAGAAGGTGGATGGGGCAGATCCAAGGTGGGGGCTATAATAGTCCATGGCATAGAGAAGGTGGATGGGGGCAGATCCAGGTTGGGGGCTATAATAGTCCATGGCATAGAGAAGGTGGATGGGGCAGATCCAGGTTGGGGGCTATAATAGTCCATGGCATAGAGAAGGTGGATGGGGGCAGATCCAGGTTGGGGGCTATAATAGTCCATGGCATAGGGAAGGTGGATGGGGCAGATCCAGGGTGGAGCCTATAATAGTCCATGGCATAGAGAAGGTGGATGGGGCAGATCCAGGTTGGGGGCTATAATAGTCCATGGCATAGAGAAGGTGGATGGGGCAGATCCAGGGTGGAGCCTATAATAGTCCATGGCATAGAGAAGGTGGATGGGGGCAGATCCAGGTTGGGGGCTATAATAGACCATGGCATAGGGAAGGTGGATGGGGCAGATCCAAGGTGGGGGCTATAATAGTCCATGGCATAGAGAAGGTGGATGGGGGCAGATCCAGGTTGGGGGCTATAATAGTCCATGGCATAGGGAAGGTGGATGGGGGCAGATCCACGGTGGTGGCTATGGAAGTCCTTGGCATAGAGAAGGTGGATGGGGGCAGATCAAGGGTGGTGGCTATGGAAGTCCATGGCATAGGGAAGGTGGATGGGGGCAGATCCAGGGTGGAGGCTATGGAAGTCCATGGCATAGAGAAGGTGGATGGGGGCAGATCCAGGGTGGAGGCTTTTGAAGTCTATGGCATAGGGAAGGTGGATGGGGCAGATCCAGGTGGGGGTCTATAACAGTCCATGACATAGAGAAGGTGGATGGGGGCAGATCCAGGGTGGGGCTATGGAAGTCCATGGCATAGGGAAGGTGGATGGGGGCAGATCCAGGGTGGAGGCTATGGAAGTCCATGGCATAGGGAAGGTGGATGGGGGCAGATCCAGGGTGGGGGCTATAGAGTCCATGGTATAGGGAAGGTGGATGGGGCAGATCCAGGGTGGGGGCTATGGAAGTCCTTGGCATAGGGAAGATGGATGGGGCAAATCCATGGTGGGGACTATAACAGTCTATGACATAGAGAAGGTGGATGGGGGCAGATCCAGGGTGGAGGCTATAATAGTCCATGACATAGAGAAGGTGGATGGGGGCAGATCCAGGGTGGGGCTATGGAAGTCCATGGCATAGGGAAGGTGGATGAGGGCAGATCAAGGGTGGGGCTATAGAGGTCCATGGCATAGGGAAGGTGGATGGGGGCAGATCCAGGGTTGGGGTTATAGAAGTCCATGGCATAGAGAAGGTGGATGGGGGCAGATCCAGGGTGGGGCTATAGAAGTCCTTGGCATAGGAAGGTGGATGGGGGCAGATCTAGGGTGAGGGCTATGGAAGTCCATGGCATAGAGAAGGTGGATGGGGGCAGATCCAGGGTGGGGGCTATGGAAGTCCATGGCATAGGGAAGGTGGATGGGGGCAGATCCACGGTGGTGGCTATGGAAGTCCATGGCATAGGGAAGGTGGATGGGGGCAGATCCAGTGTGGAGGCTATAGAAGTCCATGGCATAGGGAAGGTGGATGGGGGCAGATCAAGGGTGGGGGCTATAGAGGTCCATGGCATAGGGAAGGTGGATGGGGGCAGATCCACGGTGGAGGCTATGGAAGTCCATGGCATAGGGAAGGTGGATGGGGGCAGATCCACGGTGGTGGCTATGGAAGTCCTTGGCATAGAGAAGGTGGATGGGGGCAGATCCAGGGTGGGGGCTATAGAAGTCCTTGGCATAGGGAAGGTGGATGGGGCAGATCCAGGGTGGGGCTATAGAAGTCCATGGCATAGAGAAGGTGGATGGGGGCAGATCCCGGGAGGGGCTATAGAAGTCCTTGGCATAGAGAAGGTGGATGGGGGCAGATCCAGGGTGGGGGCTATGGAAGTCCATGGCATAGGGAAGGTGGATGGGGCAGATCCAGGGTGGGGGCTATGGAAGTCCATGGCATAGGGAAGGTGGATGGGGGCAGATCCAGGGTGGGGGCTATAGAAGTCCATGGCATAGGGAAGGTGGATGGGGCAGATCCAGGGTGGTGGCTATAGAAGTCCATGACATAGGGAAGGTGGATGGGGGCAGATCCAGGGTGGGGGCTATAGAAGTCCATGGCATAGGGAAGGTGGATGGGGCAGATCCAGGGTGGTGGCTATAGAAGTCCATGGCATAGGGAAGGTGGATGGGGCAGATCCAGGGTGGTGGCTATAGAAGTCCATGGCATAGGGAAGGTGGATGGGGGCAGATCCAGGGTGGGGGCTATAGAAGTCCATGGCATAGGGAAGGTGGATGGGGGCAGATCCAGGGTGGGGGCTATAGAAGTCCATGGCATAGGGAAGGTGGATGGGGGCAGATCCAGGGTGGGGGCTATAGAAGTCCATGGCATAGGGAAGGTGGAAGGGGGCAGATCCAGGGTGGGGGCTATAGAGTCCATGGCATAGGGAAGGTGGATGGGGGCAGATCCAGGGTGGGGGCTATAGAAGTCCATGGCATAGGGAAGGTGGAAGGGGGCAGATCCAGGGTGGGGGCTATAGAGTCCATGGCATAGGGAAGGTGGATGGGGGCAGATCCAGGGTGGGGGCTATAGAAGTCCATGGCATAGGGAAGGTGGAAGGGGGCAGATCCAGGGTGGGGGCTATAGAGTCCATGGCATAGGGAAGGTGGATGGGGGCAGATCCAGGGTGGGGGCTATAGAAGTCCATGGCATAGGGAAGGTGGAAGGGGGCAGATCCAGGGTGGGGGCTATAGAGTCCATGGCATAGGGAAGGTGGATGGGGGCAGATCCAGGGTGGGGGCAGATCCAGGGTGGGGGCTATAGAAGTCCATGGCATATCATAGTTCTCTTTCTCGCAGTCTATGACATTAGTAGACAATCTGTGGACCCTCCCTGATAGAGGAGACCGCAGGGGGTGAATATGGTGTCGGTCTCTCTCGGAGGCGTCTGTCCAGCCTAATAGCAGGCGCCATAGCAGCCTCCAGCGACCCCGGAGCAACGTACTGAGTCATGGAGTCTTGTAACCGATCTGACAACCCAGACCGACCTGACTCCTCATCGCAGGGTCACTCCAGAGTGTCAGCTCCTGAATACTCCTCTGCCGGCCGCGCTCTCTGCCCGAGCTTAGGTAGTTTAGTCACAGCCGAGGAGACAGCGTCAGGGTCACCATACACCGGGGCCGCAAAACACCCGTCCACCAACCACAGAAGAGAGAAGGCCCAGGCCTGGGGATCCCCCTGAAGAAGGGAGAGTATAATCCCCACTTCCTGAAGGACAAGGGAAGAGGCTGAAGTATAACGTACAGGCCTCCCTGAATACTATGACTTATCGGTCAAGGAGGGAGATATTGGGTTCTGTCGCCAGATTCCCAACCACTTCTCAACCAGATGCAGCACATGGTTACAAGTTAGACGTCTCATCAGAGAATCCCAGCATCAGGTGTGCAAAAGCCCGTGTGAAAGCCACAAGGGCTTCAGAAAAATGGTGGCTCGCTGATAATGTCATGGGGTGCTAATATCACACGAGTGGAGAATTAGCAGGAAGGCAGAGATTGGCTGGGGGAATCAGGGAAGCTAGTCTGACCCTGTACACTGGCGTTCCCTAGCTGACACCTGGTCCCAGAGTTACCCCTAAAGGTGGAGATGTCTGGGCTGCCAACCTTTCCCTTGCTCAAATCCAGCTTTTACCTCCACCCAGGGATCTGGATAAGCACAGCACTTCCAGCAGCAACACAGCAAGAGAGCTCCAGCAGATCTGCACTTGGCGTCCATACAGATCACGGTGAACTCTATCAGCGACACCAGCTGTTGATTAACAGGAATATTTAAAGGCTGGGGGAGTGGACAGCCACATCTCCAGACACCCCCAGCCTCAGCTCACCTGCACCTGCTGAGTCAAAGAAGTTAACCCTTAATAAACCACTGCAGAGCAGTTCACAGAGACTGTAGAGCAGTCTACATTAGAGAGTTATCACTGTGTTGTAGTGTTACATAGGACTGCACAGTTCCTGTTACTGTGAACACAGGCTCCCGGTGCATTTTGGTTGTTCCCCTTGGAGTTGTAGAGTTAATATTTTGGACTGTGTCATGGAAAATTGCAGAAGCCGGAGCGCAGAGTTCAGGCGTTCTGGCAGCTCCGCTCGCTGCTGGCCGGACTCCAATCTTGTCTCTTCTTGGTTCTGGTTCCAGCGCTTCTTGCTCTCACTTTCTCGCTTTTTCTTCTCTCGTCGTTCTGGCCTCATCTTCACAAAGGTTTCAGCGGGGAGTAATTGTGCTGGAATTGGGAGTCAGTCTGTGTGAGCGGTGAGGTGGTCTGTGCTACCCCCCCGTTCCTCACTCCCGTGAAGTTATATATATTGGACAGCAATGAAACACACAGCAAAACTGCTGGGGCTTAAAAGGTCATCCTCAAAAGTCATGGACTATGTTCTTCATACTAAGGTTTTGACTGCTGGGATTGGCGAAACCTTTAAATATTGGGACTAAAACTATAGTGATAATGAGATCTGATGAAGCGCACTCGATCAATGAGGTGACACGTGCTGGACGAGCCTGATAAGCTCTGCCATTACAGATTGTCAGTTACATTGTGATCTGCATAAAGTGTACTCAGGTACTGCATTGTAACCACAACGTTTGTGCCTTCACTCATCTGTAACCAGCAAGTTCTGTGCCTCTACCCATGTGTAACCAGCAAGTTCTGTGCCTCTACCCATGCTTAACCAGCAAGTTCTGTGTGTCCACTCTCGTATAATCAACACTCTATGCCTCTACTATCATGTGTAACTAGCAAGTTCTGTGACTCTACTCTCATGTATAACCAGCAAGTTATGTGCCTCTACTCTCATGTATAACCAGCAAGTTCTGTGCCTCTACTCTCATGTATAACCAGCAAGTTCTGTGTCTCTACTCTCATGTATAACCAGCAAGTTCTGTGTCTCTACTCTCATGTATAACCAGCAAGTTCTGTGTCTCTACTCTCATGTATAACCAGCAAGTTCTGTGTCTCTACTCTCATGTATAACCAGCAAGTTCTGTGTCTCTACTCTCATGTATAACCAGCAAGTTATGTGTCTTACTCTCATGTATAACCAGCAAGTTCTGTTTCTCTACTCTCATGTATAACCAGCAAGTTCAGAATCTCTACTCTCATGTATAACCAATAAGTTCTGCGCCTCTACTCTTGTGTGTAATAAACAAGATCTGTGTCTCTACTCTCACATGTAACCAGCAAGTCCTGTGTGTCCACTCTCATATAATAAGCACTCTGTGCCTCTACTCTCATGTATAACCAGCAAGTTATGTGCCTCTACTCTCATGTGTAACCAGCAAGTTATGTGCCTCTACTCTCATGTATAACCAGCAAGTTCTGAATCTCTACGCTCATGTATAACCAGCAAGCTCTGAATCTCTATGCTCATGTATAACCAGCAAGCTCTGAATCTCTATGCTCATGTATAACCAGCAAGCTCTGAATCTCTATGCTCATGTATAACCAGCAAGCTCTGAATCTCTATGCTCATGTATAACCAGCAAGCTCTGAATCTCTACGCTCATGTATAACCAGCAAGCTCTGAATCTCTATGCTCATGTATAACCAGCAAGTTCTGTGTGTCCACTCTCGTATAATAAGCACTCTGTGCCTCTACTCTCATGTGTAACCAGCAAGTTCTGTTTCTCTACTCTCATGTATAACCAGCAAGCTCTGAATCTCTATGCTCATGTATAACCAGCAAGTTCTGAATCTCTACGCTCATGTATAACCAGCAAGTTCTGTGTGTCTGCTCTTATGTATAACCAGCAAATTCTGTTTTTCTACTCTCATGTATAACCAGCAAGTTATGTGCCTCTACTCTCATGTGTAACCAGCAAGTTCTGTGCCTCTACTCTCATGTATAACCAGCAAGTTCTGAATCTCTACTCTCATGTATAACCAGCAAGTTCTGTGCCTCTACTCTCATGTATAACCAGCAAGTTCTGTTTCTCTACTCTCATGTGTAACCAGCAAGTTCTGTGCCTCTACTCTCATGTATAACCAGCAAGTTCTAAATCTCTACTCTCATGTATAACCAATAAGTTCTGCACCTCTACTCTTGTGTGTAATAAACAAGATCTGTGTCTCTACTCTCACATGTAACTAGCAAGTCCTGTGTGTCCACTCACGTATAATAAGCACTCTGTGCCTCTACTCTCATGTATAACCAGCAAGTTATGTGCCTCTACTCTCATGTGTAACCAGCAAGTTCTGTTTCTCTACTCTCATGTATAACCAGCAAGTTCTGAATCTCTACGCTCATGTATAACCAGCAAGCTCTGTGTGTCTGCTCTTATGTATAACCAGCAAATTCTGTTTCTCTACTCTCATGTATAACCAGCAAGTTTTGAATCTCTACGCTCATGTATAACCAGCAAGTTCTGTTTCACTACTCTCATGTATAACCAGCAAGTTCTGTTTCACTACTCTCATGTATAACCAGCAAGTTCTGTTTCTCTACTCTCATGTATAACCAGCAAGTTCTGTTTCTCTACTCTCATGTATAACCAATAGGTTCTGCGCCTCTACTCTTGTGTGTAATAAACAAGATCTGTGTCTCTACTCTCACATGTAACTAGTAAGTCCTGTGCCTCTACTCTCACATGTAACTAGTAGGTTATGTGTCTCTATTCTCACATGTAACTAGTAAGTCCTGTGCCTCTACTCTCACATGTAACTAGTAAGTCCTGTGTCTCTACTCTCACATGTAACTAGTAAGTCCTGTGCCTCTACCCTCACATGTAACTAGTAGGTTCTGTGACTCTATTCTCACATGTAACTAGTAAGTACTGTGCCTCTACTCTCACATGTAACTAGTAGGTTCTGTGTCTCTACTCTCACATGTAACTAGTAGGTCCTGTGCCTCAACTCTCACATGTAACTAGTAAGTACTGTGCCTCTACTCTCACATGTAATTAGTAGGTTCTGTGTCTCTATTCTCACATGTAACTAGTAAGTGCTGTGTCTCTACTCTCACATGTAACTAGTAAGTCATGTGCCTCTATTCTCATATGTAACTAGTAAGTCCTGTGCCTCTACTCTCATATGTAACTAGTAAGTCCTGTGTCTCTACTCTCACATGTAACTAGTAAGTCCTGTGCCTATTACTCTCACATGTAACTAGTAAGTCCTGTGCCTCTACTCTCACATGTAACTAGTAAGTCCCGTGCCTCTACTCTCACATGTAACTAGTAAGTCCTGTGCCTCTACTCTCACATGTAACTAGTAAGTCCTGTGCCTATTACTCTCACATGTAACTAGTAGGTTCTGTGCCTCTACTCTCACATGTAACTAGTAGGTTCTGTGCCTCTACTCTCACATGTAACTAGTAAGTCCCGTACCTCTACTCTCACATGTAACTAGTAAGTCCTGTGCCTCTATTCTCACATGTAACTAGTAAGTCCTGTGCCTCTACTCTCACATGTAACTAGTAAGTCCCGTGCCTCTACTCTCACATGTAACTAGTAAGTCCTGTGCCTCTACTCTCACATGTAACTAGTAAGTCCTGTGCCTATTACTCTCACATGTAACTAGTAGGTTCTGTGCCTCTACTCTCACATGTAACTAGTAGGTTCTGTGCCTCTACTCTCACATGTAACTAGTAAGTCCCGTACCTCTACTCTCACATGTAACTAGTAAGTCCCGTACCTCTACTCTCACATGTAACTAGTAAGTCCTGTGCCTATTACTCTCACATGTAACTAGTAGGTTCTGTGCCTCTACTCTCACATGTAACTAGTAAGTCCCGTACCTCTACTCTCACATGTAACTAGTAAGTCCTGTGCCTCTACTCTCACATGTAACTAGTAAGTCCCGTACCTCTACTCTCACATGTAACTAGTAAGTCCTGTGCCTCTACTCTCACATGTAACTAGTAAGTCCCGTACCTCTACTCTCACATGTAACTAGTAAGTCCCGTACCTCTACTCTCACATGTAACTAGTAAGTCCTGTGCCTCTACTCTCACATGTAACTAGTAAGTCCTGTGCCTCTACTCTCACATGTAACTAGTAAGTCCCGTACCTCTACTCTCACATGTAACTAGTAAGTCCTGTGCCTCTACTCTCACATGTAACTAGTAAGTCCCGTACCTCTACTCTCACATGTAACTAGTAAGTCCTGTGCCTCTACTCTCACATGTAACTAGTAAGTCCCGTACCTCTACTCTCACATGTAACTAGTAAGTCCTGTGCCTATTACTCTCACATGTAACTAGTAGGTTCTGTGCCTCTACTCTCACATGTAACTAGTAAGTCCCGTACCTCTACTCTCACATGTAACTAGTAAGTCCTGTGCCTCTATTCTCACATGTAACTAGTAAGTCCTGTGCCTCTATTCTCACATGTAACTAGTAAGTCCTGTGCCTCTACTCTCACATGTAACTAGTAAGTCCCGTACCTCTACTCTCACATGTAACTAGTAAGTCCTGTGCCTCTACTCTCACATGTAACTAGTAAGTCCTGTGTCTCTACTCTCACATGTAACTAGTAGGTTCTGTGCCTCTACTCTCACATGTAACTAGTAAGTCCCGTACCTCTACTCTCACATGTAACTAGTAGTTACTTATCTCGTGTAACCTCCAAGTTGTGGTCACACATGAGAAATCAGCTTTGTTACATTTTTTAAGATCTCCAATATAAAGTGTTTTTTAAACTTTTTTTAAGATCTGTAATTGTAACCGATGAATGGAAAGATGAGATGAATGAAATACAGCGAGGCCTGAGCACACAGAGGACGGTCTCCATCATTCATAAATCAATGGTGCCTTGTGGGGCATGCTGGGAGTTGTAGTGTTGCATCTCTTGGGGAGTCATGGGTTAACAGTATTTGTCGCTAGGTACGTCACCGGGACAGAACCTGATAGACTTGTGATGTGTTACCGTCCTCATGTATCCAATGATGGGATAATAGAGGTGGAGCCGTATTACAGATCATATACCGTCTGTCCACCGCCATTATCTGCTGATTCTATTACCATCTGAATGAGAACACAATTATCCCCATCTATAATGTGATTGGGCCTCATCGCCCGCTGTGACGGCTATTTACAGTCTGTCTATGGGGCAGATACTGTATCCCCTGGCGGCATTAATAGCTCCGCTATACCCGGCTCCATGACAATAGAACAACATGTATGATAATGACGGGATGAGGAGCTATTTTCAGCAAAATACATCAACCTTCATCATGAAATATAAGTAATCTGCCATATCCTTCTGTCTGTGGCTCTCATAATACGGCCACATTGTGCTGAACCCTGCACAGGAATCCTGCCATATAATACAATGGCGGTATATAGGACGCCCATGGCACTCACTCAGCAGGTGGAAGAAGTATTGAACACGCCACCAATTGTTTTTCAGTAAGTATTTTTCTAAAGGCGCTATTCATATACATTTCTCACCAG
Source organism: Allobates femoralis (assembly GCA_033576535.1). NCBI lineage: Eukaryota > Metazoa > Chordata > Amphibia > Anura > Aromobatidae > Allobates > Allobates femoralis. The sequence goes on from JARQOC010000013.1 coordinate 16,095,489, forward strand.
ATGTCAGTAACAACCCATCCGATCCACACAAGCAAGAAAGTCAATCCATAGATGTCCATAAAATACGTGATACAACCATACAGAACCCAAATAATAATACCGAACATCCATGTCATGCCCATATGACACTATACAGTGCCCACATAACACAACCATACAGTGCCCACATAACACAACCATACAGTGCCCACATAACACAACCATACAGTGCCCACATAACACAACCATACAGTGCCCACATAATACAACCATACAGTGCCCACATAACACAACCATACAGTGCCCACATAATACAACCATACAGAGCCCACATAACACAACCATACAGTGCCCACATAATACAACCATACAGTGCCCACATAACACAACCATACAGTGCCCACATAATACAACCATACAGTGCCCACATAACATAACCATACAGTGCCCACATAACACAACCATACAGTGCCCACATAACACAACCATACAGTGCCCACATAATACAACCATACAGTGCCCACATAATACAACCATACAGTGCCCACATAACACAACCATACAGTGCCCACATAATACAACCATACAGTGCCCACATAACATAACCATCACAGTGCCCACATAACACAACTATACAGTGCCCACATAACACAACCATACAGTGCCCACATAATACAACCATACAGTGCCCACATAATACAACCATACAGTGCCCACATAATACAACCATACAGTGCCCACATAACACAACCATACAGAGCCACCATAACACAACCATACAGTGCCCACATAATACAACCATACAGTGCCCACATAACACACAACTACTAGTGCCCACATAACACAACTATACAGTGCCCACATAATACAACCATACAGTGCCCACATAATACAACCATACAGTGCCCACATAATGCAACCATACAGTGCCCACATAACACAACCATACAGTGCCCACATAACACACACATACAGAGCCCACATAACACAACCATACAGTGCCCACATAATACAACCATACAGTGCCCACATAACACAACCATACACTGCCCACATAATACAACCATACAGTGCCCACATAACACAACCATACATGCCCACATAATACAACTATACAGTGCCCACATAACACAACCATACAGTGCCCACATAATACAACCATACAGTGCCACATAATACAACCATACAGTGCCCACATAACACAACCATACAGTGCCCACATAATACAACTATACAGTGCCCACATAATACAACCATACAGTGCCCACATAACACAACCATACACTGCCCACATAATACAACCATACAGTGCCCACATAACACAACTATACAGTGCCCACATAATACAACCATACAGTGCCCACATAACACAACTATACAGTGCCCACATAACACAACCATACAGTGCCCACATAACACAACCATACACTGCCCACATAATACAACCATACAGTGCCCACATAACACAACCATACACTGCCCACATAACACAACCATACAGTGCCCACATAATACAACCATACAGTGCCACATAACCAACCATACAAGTGCCCACATAATACAACCATACAGTGCCCACATAATACAACCATACAGTGCCACATAATACAACCATACAGTGCCCACATAATACAAACCATACAGTGCCCACATAACTACAACCATACAGTGCCCACATAACACAACCATACAGTGCCCACATAAACACAACTATACAGTGCCCACATAAACAACCATACAGTGCCACATAAACAACATACAGTGCCCACATAATACAACCATACAGTGCCACATAACAAACCATACAGTGCCCACATAATACAACCATACAGTGCCCACATAACACAACTATACAGTGCCCACATAACACAACCATACAGTGCCCACATAATACAACCATACAGTGCCCACATAACACAACCATACAGTGCCCACATAACACAACCATACAGTGCCCACATAACACAACCAACAGTGCCAATAACACAACCATACAGTGCCCACATAATACAACCATACAGTGCCCACATAATACAACCATACAGTGCCCACATAACACACATAATGCCCACATAAACACCATACAGTGCCCACATAACACAACATACAGTGCCACATAATACAACCATACAGTGCCCACATAATACAACCATACAGTGCCACATAACACAACCATACATGCCACATAACACAACCATACAGTGCCCACATAACACAACCATACAGTGCCACATAATACACAACCATACAGTGCCCACATAATACAACCATACAGTGCCCACATAATACAACCATACAGTGCCACATAACACAACCATACAGTGCCCACATAACACAACCATACAGTGCCACATAAACAACCATACAGTGCCCACACTAACCAACCATACAGTGCCCACATAACACAACCATACAGTGCCCACATAACACAACCATACAGTGCCCACATAACACAACCATACAGTGCCCACATAATACAACCATACAGTGCCCACATAACACAACCATACAGTGCCCACATAACACAACCATACAGTGCCCACATAATACAACCATACAGTGCCCACATAACACAACCATAACAGTGCCCATATAACACAACCATACAGTGCCCACATAACACAACCATACAGTGCCCACATAACACAACCATACAGTGCCCACATGACACAACCATACAGTGCTCACATAATACAACCATACAGTGCCCACATAATACAACCATACAGTGCCCACATAACACAACCATACAGTGCCCACATAATACAACTATACAGTGCCCACATAATCCAACCATACAGTGCCCACATAACACAACCATACAGTGCTCACATAACACAACCATACAGTGCCCACATAACACAACCATACAGTGCCCACATAACACAACCATACAGTGCCCACATAAACAACCATACAGGCCCACATATACAACCATACAGTGCCACATAAACAACCATACAGTGCCACATACACATAACCCACAACAACCATACAGTGCCCACATAAACAACCATACAGTGCCATAACACGACCATACATGCCCAAAACCAACCATACAGTGCCCACATAACCAACATACAGTGCCCAATACACAAGGCCAAAATCACCTACACATAATACAACCATACAGTGCCCACATAAACAACCATAAGTGCCACATAATAAACCATACAGTGCCCACATAAACAACATACAGTGCCCACATAATACAACCATACAGTGCCACATAAACAACATACAGTGCCCACATAAACAACCATACAGTGCCCACATAACACAACATACATGCCCACATAAACAACCATACAGTCCCACATAAAAACATACATGCCACATAAACAACCATACAGTGCCAAACACCATCATCAAAACAACTACAGGCCACATAATACACCACGCCAATATACAGTGCCCACATAACACAACCATACAGCCACAAAACAACTACAGGCCCACATAACACAACCATACAGTCCCAAAACAACCATACGCCACATAATCAACCATACAGTGCCAAATCAACATACATCCATACACATAACACAACTACTCCCACATAACACACCACTAACCAACCAGCACTAACAACCAAAGTGCCCACAAAAACCATACAGTCCACATAACACAACCATACAGTGCCACATAAACAACCATCAGTCCCACTAAACAACCATACGTGCCCACATAATACACAACATACAGTCCACATAAACAACCATACAGTGCCACATAAACACATACAGTGCCCACATAATACAACCATACAGGCCACATAACAACCATACAGTGCCCACATAACACAACCATACATGCCACAAACAACAACAGGCCCACATATACAACCATACAGTGCCCAAAAACAACCATACAGGCACATAACACAACATACATGCCCCATAAACAACCATACAGTGCCAATAACACAACCATACAGTGCCCCATAACAACAACATCCCACATATACAACCAACAGTGCCCACATAATACAACCATACATCCCACATAAAAACATACAGTGCCAAAACAACCATACAGCCCACAAACAACATACAGTGCCACATAATACAACATACAGCCCCATAACAACCATACTGCCACATAATCACAACCAACAGTCCCACATAAACACATCAGTGCCACATAAACACTACATGCCCACATAAACACATACATGCCCACATAAACCATCATGCCACATAACACATCAGGCCACATAAACACCATACATGCCACATAAACAACCATACAGTGCCACATAACAACCTACGTGCCCACATAATCAACCTACAGTGCCCACATAACACACCATACAGTGCCCACATAATACAACCATACAGCCACAAAACAACCATACAGTGCCCACATAAAAACCATACAGTGCCACATAAACAACCATACAGTGCCCACATAAACAACCACAGTGCCAATAAACAACCATACTGCCCACATAAACAACCATACAGTGCCCACATACAACATACATGCCCACAAACAAACCATACAGCCAAAAAACATACAGTCCCACATAACACAACCATACAGCCCACATAATACAACATACAGTGCCCACATACAAACCATACAGGCCACAAACAACTACAGTGCCCACATAATCAACCATACAGTGCCCACATAAACAACCATAAGGCCACATAATACAACCATCAGTGCCACAAACAACCTACAGGCCCACATAAACAACATACAGTGCCACATAACAACCATACATGCCCACTAAAAACCAACAGGCCCATAAACACATACAGTGCCACATAAACAACCATACAGTGCCACATAACAACCATCAGTGCCACATAAACAACCATACATGCCCACATAAACAACCATACAGTGCCCACATAATACAACCATACAGTGCCACATAACACAACCATACAGTGCCCACATAAACAACCATACAGTGCCCACATATACAACCATACAGTGCCCACATAAACAACCATACAGTGCCACATAAACACCATACAGTGCCCAACATAATACAACCATACAGTGCCCACATACACAACCATACATGCCACATAAACAACCATACAGTGCCACATAATACAACCATACAGTGCCCACATAAACAACCATACAGTGCCCACATAAACATACACAGTCCCACATAACACAACCATACAGCCCACATAAACAACCATACAGTGCCCACATAAACAACCATACATGCCCACATAACAACCATACAGTCCACATAAACAACCATACATCCCACATAAACAACCATACAGTGCCCACAAACAACATACAGTGCCCACATAAACAACCATACAGTGCCCACATAACACAACCATACAGTGCCCACATAAACACCATACAGTGCCCACATAACACAACCATACAGTGCCCACATAATACAACCATACAGTGCCCACATAACACAACCATACAGTGCCCACATAAACAACCATAAGTGCCACATAACACAACCATACAGTGCCCACATAATACAACCATACAGTGCCCACATAATACAACCATACAGTGCCCACATATACAACCATACAGTGCCCACATAACACAACCATACAGTGCCCACATAAACAACCATACAGTGCCCACATAAACAACCATACAGTGCCCACATAACACAACCATACAGTGCCCACATAATACAACCATACAGTGCCACATAAACAACATACAGTGCCCACATAAACACAACATCACATAATGTGCCCACATAATACAACCATACAGTGCCCAATAAACAACCATACAGTGCCCACATAACACAACCTACAGTGCCACATAAAAACATACAGGCACCACATAATACAACCATACAGTGCCCACTAATACAACATACAGTGCCCACATAAACAACCTACAGTGCCACATAAACACCATCAGTGCCCACATAAACAACCATCATGCCACAACATACATCCACATAATACAGTGCCCACATAAACAACCATACAGTGCCCACATATACACACCATACAGTGCCACATAATACAACCATACAGTGCCCACATAAACACCATACATGCCCACATATACAACCATACAGTGCCCAATACACCAAGTCACAGTGCTCCACATAACAAACCATACAGTGCCCACATAACACAACCATACAGTCCCAATATACAACATTACAGTGCCCCATAATCAACCAACAGTGCCACATAACACAACATACAGTGCCCATAAACAACATACATGCCACATAACAACCATACAGTGCCCACATAACACAACCATACAGTCCCCACATAACACAACCATACAGTGCCACATAAACAACCATACAGTGCCCACATAAACAACCAACAGTGCCCACATAAACAACCATACAGTGCCCAAAACTACAACCATACAGTGCCCACAAACAACATACAGTGCCACATAACACAACATACAGTGCCACATAAACAACCATACAGTGCCCACATAAACAACCATACAGTGCCCACATAACACAACCATACAGTGCCACATAAACAACATACAGTGCCCACATAATACAACCATACAGTGCCCACATAACACAACCATACAGTGCCCACATAATACAACCATACAGTGCCACATAATACAACCATACAGTGCCCACATAACACAACCATACAGTGCCCACATAAACAACCATACAGTGCCACATAATACAACTAACAGTGCCACATATACAACCATACAGTGCCACATAACACAACCATACAGTGCCCACATAATACAACCATACATGCCCACATAACACAACCATACAGGCCACATAATAAACCATACATGCCACTACAAACCATACAGGCCCACATAACACAACATCATTTACAGTCACTTAAACAGCCATACATGCCCACAAAATACAGTGCCAATATACAACAAATTGCCAAATATAAACCATACAGTCCCAAAAAAAAAAATACAACCATAAGGCACATATAAACCATACAGTGACATAACACAACCCTAAATGCCCAAAACTACACCATCAGTGACACATAACAAACTATACAGTGCCACAATACTACATACAGTGCCCACAATAAACCATACAGTCCCACATAACACAACATAAATGCCCACATATAAAATCAGGCCACATAAACAACATAAGTGTTAAACAAACATACAGTGCCACATAACACAACCATACAGTGCCACTTAAAAACCATAAGTCCCAAAAACAACATAATGCCACAACAAACATACAGTGACCAATAAACAACATCAGTGCCAATAAAAACCATAAGTGCCCACATAACAAACCATCAGGCCACATAACACAACTATAAGTGCCCACTAAAAAACATCAGTGAATAAAAACATACAGTGACATCAACAACCATACAGTGCCCACATAATACAACATACAGTGCCCACATAACACAACCATACAGTGCCCACATAACACAACCATACAGTGCCACATATACAACCATACAGTGCCCACATAAAACAACCATACAGTGCACACAACATACAAGCCCACATAAACAACCATACAGTGCCACATTTACAACATACAGTGCCCACATAACACAACCATACAGTGCCCACATAATACAACTATACAGTACAAATACAACTAAGTGCCCACATAACACAACCATACAGTGCCCACATAACACAACTATACAGTGCCCACATTAAACAACCATACAGGGCACAAAACTAAAGTCATTTCACAAGGCAACTTTATGGCTTTAAGAAACACTAAGGGCCGCATTACACTTAACAATATTGAATGCAATTTTACAGGCAATTTGCTGGTTGCAGTGAAATCATGGACACATTGTTACATTTGTACACGGCCACAAAATAGAACAATGTGTCAATGATTTCACTGCAACCAGCAAATTGCCTGTGAAATTGCATGCAATTTGCCACGTGTAACAGTTCCCTAAAAGAAATCAAGATAAATAATGTGGCAGTCAGTAAGGATAACTATTTTTCAGACCAAGTAGAGGGAAAAATTATGGAATCACTCAATTCTGAGGAAGAAATGATGGAATCTACCCTGTAAATGTTCATTCCCAAAACTAACACCTGCATCAATTAGATTTGCTTGTTAGTCTGCATCTAACAAGGAGGATCACACCTTGGAGATCTGCTACACCAAGTGGACTGACATGAATCATGGCTCCAACATGCGAGACGTCATAGAAACAAAGGAGTGGATTATTAAACTCTTAAAAGAGGGTAAATCATCACGCAATGTTGTAAAACATGTTGGTTGTTCACAGTCAGCTTGTCTAAAATCTGGACCAAATACAAACAACATGGGAAGGTTGTTAAAGGCAAACATACTGGTAGGACCAAGGAAGACATCAAAGCATCAAGACTGGAAACTTAAAGCAATATGTCTCCAAAACAGACATGCACAACACAAATGAGGAACGAATGGGAGGAAACTAGAGTCAATGTCTGTGACCGAACTGTAAGAAACCGCCTAAAGGAAATGGGATTTACATACAGAAAAGCTAAACACAAGCCATCATTAACACCTAAACAGAAAAGAACAAAGTTACAATGGGATAAGGAAAAGCAATCGTGGACTGTGGATGACTGGATGAAAGTCTTATTCAGTGATGAATCGCCAATCTGCATTGGGCAAGGTGATGATGCTGGAACTTTTGTTTGGTGTCGTTCAAATGAGATTTATAAAGATGACTGCCTGAAGAGGACATGCACATTTCCACAGTCATTGATGATATGGGGCTGCATGTCAGGTAAAGGCACTGGGGAGATGGCTGTCATTACATCTTCAATAAATGCCCAAGTTTACATTGATTTTTGGACACTTTTCTTATCCCATCAATTGAAAGGATGTTTGGGATAATGAAATCATTTATCAAGATGATAATGTATCCTGCCATAGAGCAAAAACTGTGAAAACATTCCTTGAAAGAAGACACATAAGGTCAATGTCATGGCCTGTAAAAAGTCCAGATCTCAATCCAATTGAAAATCTTCGGTGGAAGTTGAAGAAAATGGTCCATGACAAGGCTCCAACCTGCAAAGCTGATCTGGCAACAGAGAAAGTTGGAGCCAGATTGATGATGAGTACTGCTTTGCACTCATTAAGTCCATGCCTCAGAGACTGCAAGCTGATATAAAGCCAGAGGTGGTGCTTTTTCTTCTACAACATTAAACAACACCTGTACTGTGCACAAGTAATAATACCGTAATATATAAAATAATACACCTATATTGTGGCCAAGTAATAAAACCGTAAACCTATAAAATAATCATAACCACAACGTGCGCTCACATAAATACAAGCCAAAGCCGCCCTGATAGGTTTTTCCATTGTTAATGATTAATGCTGATAAGGGTTATAAATAAATACCGCCATGTAGTGCAGTGAAAGTCCCATCAGACTCATTAATGAGGCTTTTTATTATGACTGTGACCTGATAAATAGGAGATGACGGAGCGGCCGGGCCCGGAGCGCTGAACGCCGAGCGCTTTATAAATGTTTGCTTTGTCCGGCTTTTAAAGAGCCCATTAATGCTGCTCCTAATGATAGCGTGACAATGGCGGCTGATAAATCGCTCCGTCCCGGCAGACACAATGAGATTTTGTTTGCTTTAATGCCGCTCTTCCCTGTGTCTACGCTGATTCATTGGGCCGATAATAACTCTGGAGTACATTACACATCAACAACGCCACTTCCACGCATCGATCAGTGTCACGCCGGGTTACCCGTCCGCTCCTTCTGACCGGATTTTTTTTATTCCCGTGCGTCAAAGAGTTTGGAATTGTTAATTTTGGGGATTTTTGTTTTACATTGATGCTTTGATTGAGTGAGTGACGTATGGGGGGACTTTGTGTGCCATGTGTGCACTATGTCAGTGCTTCCAATGCATTTTGGGGTCTCGTACCTCATGGTCAGTTCCTGTAAAAATTCTGATGACCATTTTTACCTTTTTTCTCTCCTATCACATCCCGGGTGGGCTATTTATACCCTCCTGATACTAACCTTTTCTGCTGGCTATATTCCCATGTGAATTCTGCTAAGGTTGATTTCTTTCTGTTCCAAACCACAACTTGGTCAGTTCTTGCTTCTCCTCTTTTGGCTTGTGGTTATCAGGTGTGCTCACTTACTCATTTTACTCACTGTACTATCACATCCTGGATGGGGCTATGTATACTCTCTTTTCAACAGCCTTCTCTGCTGGCTATATTCCTATGTGGATTTTGCTAAGGTCGGATTCCTTCTGTTCTGAGCCACAGCTTGGCAAGTCCCTGTCCAAATACTGATGTACTGTATATAGCCTTCTCTACTGGTTATATTCCTGTGTAGATTATTCCAGGTTTTCTTCCTTGCTGTGGCACAGCCTGGTCAGTCCCTGTCTGAATGCTGATGGTACTTTAACCTTTGCTTCTCTCCTTTTGATTTGCAGTTATGAGGTGTTCTTACCTTGTCATTTTCTCTATCCTATCACATCCCGGTGGGGCTATTTATACCCTCTTGATACTAGTCTTTTCTGCTGGCTATATTGCCATGTGGATTCTGCTAAGGTCGGATTCCTTCTGTGCTGAGCCACAGCTTGGTAAGTCCTTTTCAAATGCTGATGGCCTTTTACCTTTGCTTCCTCCTTTTGGTTTGCGGTTATCAGGTGATCTTACTTGCTCATTTTTCTGTCCTAACACATTCCGGGTGGTGCTATTCATACCCTTCTGATACTAGCCTTCTCTGCTGGCTATATTCCTAGTACCTATATCTGCTATAAGCCGAGTTTTTCAGCCCATAAAATTGGGCTGAAAAGTACCACACCTCGGCTTATACGCGAGTCAAGTGCTGTATACGATGTATACATCGTAATACCGATGTATACATCGTATACAGCAGCCCCGCATCCAGTAATGCAGTGCCCCCCCAGGTGTCTCTCGTCACCTGTAAAGCAGCTATACTTATCATGTCCCTCGACACCGCCGTGCGACATCCACGATCTCCATTTCACCAGCCTTCTCTGCTGTTTCCTTGGCGTCGCGGCAATGACGTCATTCCCGGCGACGCGCACAGGAAACAGGAAGAGTGTCGCATGAAGATGGAGGATCGCGGATGTCGGCAGCGCGTTGCGAGCGGGACACTGATAAGTATAGCTTGCTTTACAGGTGACCGGAGAACGCTGGGGGGCCTGCATTACTGGGCTGCTGTATACTACCGCTGGCTGCTATTCACCTTGGGCACTGTATACATACCCACTGGGGCTGCTATATACCTCTGGGGCACTGTATTATACCACATGGGTTGCTAAATACCTCTGGCCTGTATACTACCACTGGGCTGCTATATACCTCTGGGCAATTGTATACTACCACTGGGCTGCTATATTACCTTGGGGACCCTGTATACTACCACTGGGCTGGTTCTTATACCTCTGGGCCTGTTACTACCACTGGGTGCTAATACCTCTGGGCCTGTATACTACCACTGGGGCTGCTATATACCTCTGGGGCCCTGTATACTACCACTGGGGCTGCTATATACCTCTGGGGCACTGTATACTACCACTGGGGCTGCTATATACCTCTGGGGCCCTGTATACTACCACTGGGGCTGCTATATACCTCTGGGGCACTGTATACTACCACTGGGGCTGCTATATACCTCTGGGGCACTGTATACTACCACTGGGGCTGCTATATACCTCTGGGGCCCTGTATACTACCACTGGGGCTGCTATATACCTCTGGGGCCCTGTATACTACCGCTGGGGCTGCTATATACCTCTGGGGCCCTGTATACTACCACTGGGGCTGCTATATACCTCTGGGGCCCTGTATACTACCACTGGGGCTGCTATATACCTCTGGGGCCCTGTATACTACCGCTGGGGCTGCTATATACCTCTGGGGCCCTGTATACTACCACTGGGGCTGCTATATACCTCTGGGGCCCTGTATACTACCACTGGGGCTGCTATATACCTCTGGGGCCCTGTATACTACCGCTGGGGCTGCTATATACCTCTGGGGCCCTGTATACTACCACTGGGGCTGCTATATACCTCTGGGGCCCTGTATACTACCACTGGGGCTGCTATATACCTCTGGGGCCCTGTATACTACCACTGGGGCTGTATATACTACCACTGGGGCTGTATATACTACTGGGGCTGCGTGTATACTACCACTGGGGCTGCTGTATCTACCTCTGGGACTGGTGTATACCACACTGCTGGGGGCTGTATACTTGTGCTAGGGTCCACCCTCGGCTTATACACGAGTCAATAGATTTTTCCCAGGTTTTGGGGGCAAAAGTAGGGGGGTCGGCTTATACACGGGTCGCTTATACACGAGTATATACGGTACATTCTGCTAAGTTCAGTTTACTTTTCTGCTTAGCCAAAGCCTGGTGTGTCCCTGTCCAAATGCTGATGGTCTTTTACCTTTGCTTCTCTCCTTTTGGTTTGCAGTTGGCAGGTGTTATTACTGGATGATTTTATCTGTCCTATTACATCCCGGGTGGGGCTATTTATACCTTCCTTTCACCAGCCTTAACTGCTGGCTATATTCCTATGTGGATTCTGTGAAGCAGTTCCAGACCTCCCGATAGAGATTTTTTTCATAACAATGTGGTATTTGCTCTTTGTTCTATTGTTTATATTAGCTACACCATTCTCTTGTTTGATGTTAGGTTTGTAGGAGGACACCCTACCTTGCATTTGCGATTTAACCTTTTTCCACTTGTGCACATGGTTTAAGCATCGCTAGTTGGGGCCTTACATAACTCTGGACACTTTTTCTATCTGATTTATAGTGCATGCAACCTCCATTTTGGTTCCTCAGGAGGTACGAGTAATAACTTGATGGTCTTTGAGGTCGACAGGTCCTCATTGTGGGTTTTTATTTTTGGAGCTAGGGATATTACAAGTCTGTGCATGAACCATTAGGGGCTGAGCATCTAGGTATACTAGTTTGTACAGAAACCAGTAGGGTGAAGGTGAGACAGGCTTTATTTCCCCATGTTGGAATACTTACTATCACATCCCGGGTGGGGCTATTTATTCTCTCCTGAAATTAACTGTCTCTGCTGGTTATATTCCTATGTGGATTCTACTAAGGTTGGTTTCCTTACCTGCTGAGCCATATCGGAAGAGTATAAATAGACACACCTGGAATGTGATAGGAGAGCGAAAATGAGCATGTAAGAATGTAATGCTCATTTTCGCTCTCCTATCACATTCCAGGTGTGGCTATTTATACCCTTCCAATACTAGCCTTCTCTGCTGGCTATATTCCTATGTGGATTCTGCTAAGGTTGATTTCAGCAAGGGATAATCCAGTCTGTGCAGGTGACATTAGGTGCTGTGCAACTAGGAATACTAGTCTGTACAGGAGCCAGTAGGGTGAATGTGAAATATGCTTTATTTCCCCTTTTAATACTTATGTGCATGACACAGTTGTACCAAACCTCTTCTGTAAGAGCAGTTTATGTATCTGGATGTACACAGGAAAGTTCCCATTCACTGAAGGCAACCAGGGAGGAAGGTAAACTCAAGGTTGTATGTAATCTCCTTTTCTTATAGCCTATTAGAGGGTTGTCAGGTGCAACTGCGGTTTTTCACTTATGTATAGGCCAGATGTAAGAGTTACTGTACGGAGGGTTTTATGACGCTGGTTACAAGTAATAACTAATATCAGAGTAGCAGAAAACTAACTGAAATAAATGGAAAGTAAATATAACAAGTATACTACATACTGGTAGTAAAGAGAGGTCAGGTCCAGGAAGTGGTGCAGTACAGCAAAGGGTTAACAGAAGCAAAATCCAATTCAAGCCAAAGTCAGGAAACCGAGAGACAGAAACAGAGTACATAGGTACAAGACAGAAAAAGAAGTCAGTTCACTAGCAGAGGGTCAAGTCCAGGTAAGAAACAAAGTCAGGCAGAGTCTGGTTCAGAGCACAGGGAGATCAAGTCCTACACAGACAAAAGCAAATGTACAATTGACCCAGAGCAGAGCTGCAAGCTAGTTTAGATAAGCTCTTAATTAAGTGAGCTGAATTCAGGTGATTGAGGCACAGAGCCAGTTCAGCCTGACAGTCTCCACAAACCTAGAAAAACACAGGCAATGTGGAGATCGTGATAAATCACTAATAGAATTCTTAGATCCATATTTACATAACTAATATGGAGATCGTGACAGGTTTCTTGCTTCACATGACCCAGATGGGAATGAGAATGGTGCAATTCTTCATTTCTACTGTGGTGGCGCTACAGGAATATTGATCACCTATCACCAGGTCTTTCTATGGATCACAGCTGATCTCTGAGGTCCCAGCAATATGATCAACATATTTTGGAGGAACCTAAGAAATTACGATATTTTTACAGATCATCTGAGAACCGTACAGCAGTGAAGAGTAAGACTATGTTCACACAGCGCTGAGGATTTGCATTGGTTTTAAGCAAATCTATGCTAATCTTAATCTGTGTTTTTGTTTCCCAGGGATAAGCTCCACACACATTGGTTTACTTTCTGGTGATGATGGTTGTCAGCGTCATTGAAGGCTTCTCTCCCTCCAAGAAGAGCGGGAAGAGGAGGAAGAAGATGTCACATGGGAGGGGGAGGTGAGTGTCGGTGCCCGGAGTAGATCCTTGTGCCGCAGCAGCACAGGGGTCTACATATATGTTAAATCAGTAGAGGGACTGTTGGAGGCTTCTTCAGCAAGATAGGCAGCCAGGCTCTGCAGTTCTGTGTACAAGAGTCTAGGGTGGCCTGGGGGGCATAGTCCACCCTGCCCCCCGGCCCAGTCCACCCCTGCTACAAACTCCTAAGGTTTTGCTGCATTTTGGCAAAAGCAAAAACCAATGTGTCTGAACATAGTCTTACACTTTGATGGGGAAAGGGGGGCGAGGAGCGGTGATTTATGGCTCCCCATGTACTGCAGTATTTTAGGTATTAATACCCTCTAAGAAAAGCCTCAATATCGCACTGTTAGCCGATAATCTCCCGATCAATTCAATAAATGGCTGCGCTTTATGTAAGCAGATTGGTTCCCGGTGGCCGTGTACAGCGCAGCTCATCCCAGTTGTTCATTTTGATTAAATTCCAGATTAAGGTCATGTGACCTGTGGCGCCTGGTGGAGACCTCCTGCATAGTAAAGTCTTGTTACACAGGAACCTGATACATAAGATGTGAGCGGAGATCCTGAAATTAATTAACATAGCAGAAAATTAATCACTGAAGGTCCAGGGCTTTATGAACAAGTCAAAATGGCTACTGAGGGAAGGAAACTACAACCGAAAGAAGGATTGGTGCAACCGGGAAGGGACAGTGCAATTAGAAGGAAGAACACTGCAACCAGAAGGAAGGATGCTGCAACCAGTAAGAAGGATGCTGGAACCAGAAGTACGGATGCTGCAACCAGAAAGAAGGATGCTGCAACCAGAAAGAAGGATGCTGCAACCAGAAAGAAGGACGCTGGAACCAGCAGGAAGTGTGCTGCACCCAAATGGAAGGATGCTGCAACCAGAAGGAAGGATTGGACAACCAGAAGGAAGGATGGTGCAACCAGAAGGAAGGAGCTGCAGCCAGAAGGAAGGACGCTGTAACTGTAAGGGTAGGACGCTGCAACCAGAAGGAAGGACGCTGTAACTGTAAGGACACTGCAACCAGAAGGAAGGATGCTGCAACCATAAGGAAAGTGCCTGCAACTAGAAAGAGGGACACTACAACCAGAAGGAAGGACATACAACAAGAACAACTACCAGAAGGAGGACACTACAACCAGAAGGAAGGACACTACAACGGAAGGAGGGACACTATAACCAGAAGGAGGGAGACTACAACCAGAAGGAAGGACATTACAACTGGAAGGAGGGACACTACAACCAGATGGAAGGACACTACAACCAGAAGGAGGGAGACTACAGCCAGAAGGAAGGACGCTGCAACCAAAAGGAAGGATGCTGCAACCAAAAGGAAGGACGCTGCAAACCAAAGGAAGGACGCTGCAACAAAGGAAGGAGCTGCAAACAGAAGGAAGGACGCTGCAAACAGAAGGAAGGACGCTGCAACCAGAAGGAGCATGCTGCAACCAGAAGGAAGGTATGTTGCAACCAGAAGAAGGAGTGCAACCAAAAAGAAGAACATGAACCAAGAAAGAAAGGAGCGCACAACAGAAGGAAAGACACTGCAAACAGAAGGAAGGATGCTGCAATCAGAAGGAAGGATGCTGCAAACAAAGGAAGGATGCTGAACCAGAAAGGATGACCGAGAAATGACACCAAAGGAAGGATGCTGAACCAGAAGGAAGGATGCTACAACCAGAAGAAAGGATGCTGCTACCAAATGGAAGGATGCTGCAACCAACAGGAAGGACGCTACAACCAGAAGAAAGGACACTGCAACCAAATGGAAGGATGCTGCAATCAACAGGAAGGATGGTGCAACCAGAAGGAAGGACTGCAGCCACAAGGAAGGACGCTGCAACCAGAAGGAAGGACGCTGCAACCAGAAGGAAGGACACTGCAGTCAGAAGGAATAACTCTGCAATGAAAAGGAAGGATGCTGCAACCAGAAGGAGGATGCTGCAGAACCACAGAAGGAAGGATGCTGCAACCATGAGGAAAGCTGCAGCCATAATGAAGGAGGCCACAGCAAGCCTGACAGAAGCTTCAGACAAAAGGAAGGATGTTACATCAGACAGAAAATCTTGCATCTTTCTCTTACATTTTGTTTTCTTTAAGAACATTTTCTTCAACTGGAAGAATAGATTTGCCAACTTTTAGGCAAGTGCTCCTGGTAGGAGGATGTGGCACCCCAGAGTCCAGATGCCACTGTGTCATTTTCTTCCCCGGGAGGTACGTGTCAGCACACAACACCTTTCTGCCTCCAGGCCTGAAGGGGGAGACCTAAACCCGGGTTCAGGGCAGCTCCCCTATCAATTCTGGTCTGGGGCGGAGTTAGCCAGTTCAGTATGGAGCAGTACTCAGATATGAATGGAGATCTCTAGCAGGAGTAGGGAACTCCAGGCCTTGAGCCCACACAGTGTACATACAGTATGTTAACAGGATTTCTTTAGCATTGCACAGGGGTTGGAATCATCACAAGTGCAGGATATTATATTATCACCTCTGCAATACTAAGGAAATTCTGAAAACCTGACCTGTTGGTGGCTCTCGGGGCCCGGAGTTCCCTACCCCTGATCTTTAGCCATTCAAGCGCAATGTTTTTGTGGGGCCCCTCTTAAGGAGTCCGGGGTCATCAGACCATCCATACAAGGTCTTGGCTGTGTGTCTGAATCCACAGTGGACAGACCTGAACTAACACACGGCCCCTCGGCAGCAGCTGGCAACGGACCCAAATTCTGTCCGCAGAAGAACATCACATAAAGGAGGCAGACGTATTTGCTTCATGCAGTTGTACGATGTAAGATCGCAGCTTAACACATAGTAAAAATGCAAGTAACACAAACAACATTCTTGAGGGGTCGCCTGCCAAAAAGAGGCCGCTGCAGGGGAGGGCCAAATAATGGAGAGCTCCCAGGAACCTGCGCCATCTAATGAAGGTGAGGAGGGTGATATGAGGACCTTGACACCCATAATGAGGTCGAGGAGGTGATATGGTTACCCATCAGAGGTTCGGGAGGTATGTTACAGGGGTCCGGAGGGAGGTTAGAGGGGTCCGGGACGTTAGTGGGAGTGTTACAGGGGTCCGGGAAGAGTACAGGATTCAGGAAGTAGGTTACAGGGGTCCAGGAGGGAGGTTACTGGGGATCCGGGAGGGAGGTTACAGGGGATCCGGGAGAGAGGTTACAGGGATTCAGGAGGTATGTTACAGGGTCCAGGAGGGAGGTTACAGGGTCCTGGGAGGAGGTTACAGGGATTCGGGAGGATGTTACAGGGGTCCAGGAGGGAGGTTACAGGGGTCCGGGAGAGGAGGTTACAGGGTTCCAGGAGGAGGTTACAGGGGTCCGGAGGGAGGTTACAGGGATCCGGGAGGAGGTTACAGGGATCAGGAGGGAGGTTACAGGGGTCCAGGAGGGAGGTTACAGGGATCCGGGAGAGATGGTTACAGGGATTCAGGAGGTAGGTTACAGGGGTCCGGGAGGGAGGTTACAGGGGTCCGGGAGGGAGGTTACAGGGGTCCAGGAGGGAGGTTACAGGGGTCCGGGAGGGAGGTTACAGGGGTCCGGGAGGGAGGTTACAGGGATCCGGGAGGGAGGTTACGGGGATCCGGGAGGGAGGTTACAGGGATCCGGGAGGGAGGTTACAGGGATCTGGGAGGGAGGTTACAGGGGTCCGGGAGGGAGGTTACAGGGGTCAGGGAGGGAGGTTACAGGTGTCCGGGAGGGAGGTTACAGGGGTCAGGGAGGGAGGTTACAGGTGTCCGGGAGGGAGGTTACAGGGATCCGGGAGGGAGGTTACAGGGATCAGGGAGGGAGGTTACAGGTGTCCGGGAGGGAGGTTACAGGTGTCCGGGAGGGAGGTTACAGGTGTCCGGGAGGGAGGTTACAGGGATCCGGGAGGGAGGTTACAGGGATCCAAGAGGGAGGTTACAGGTGTCCGGGAGGGAGGTTACAGGGATCTGGGAGGGAGGTTACAGGTGTCCAGGAGGGAGGTTACAGGTGTCCAGGAGTGAGGTTACAGGGTCAGGGAGGGAGGTTACAGGTGTCCGGGAGGGAGGTTACAGGGGTCCAGTTCTGAGATGGGTTAATACTCTTTTTTCCGGGTCATTTAAGATCCACAAACAGCAGCCGGCCTCTCATTACTACGGCAGCTTTGTAGTTAGGAAAACAAATTCTGCGATTAAACGTCTCCTACATGAGAGAAGGATGAAGAGGATAAATTATTGACGCGGCCCACTCCCCTGCTGTGCTCCATCAGGAAGACTCGCACCATCCTCATAGACTGCACGTGAGAAAGCCGTGTGCAAAATACAGAGAGATCCCCAGCCAAGCGGAAAATGGCATCACCACCAAAGTGCTAGAGTAAGCACAGAACAAGCACCGGGCCCTCCCCGATAATATAGGGCCCCCAATTACAACTGAATAGCAAGCTCTCAGGATAATTTACTGCTGGGACCATCAGTCACACATCCTAACCTGGGGGGACTACTTGGTCGAAAGTGAGCAATTCCCCTGCAGCACCCCCAGAGGAGAAATTAAGAATAACACATTTGTCTTTGAAACAGATACCAAAGAGGTCGGACCTGGGCACCAGACACCAAGTGAGATAGACCAAACTTGGCACTATTTTAGCAGTTTTTACTTATTTTAAAGTCCCTGGTGGGCTAGGATAATGATATGAGATGTTTTTTGAGGACTTTATTGGCTTTGTCTTGCTATTTTGTTGGCTCTGAAGACCTTCTGATGGACCGATCCAGCCAAAACATGGTGTCCACTACACATTGGGTAAAAGATGGTTTGAACCCCAACCATCTCAGTATTGTCGAGTGTCTTGGGGAACATGGGATCTTCCCTGCTTCCCCTTAGTCTCATCATCTTAGTGGACAGCATTTGTGGCATGAAAGATGGACTACCGTATCTGTTTTTTGAGGACTTTTTTGGCTTTGTCTTGTTTTTGTGTTGGCTGTGGAGACCGTCTGATGAACTGGTCCAGCAAACCAGTGGTATCCATTGCACTTTGGATAAAAGTTGGTTTGAACCCCAACGATCTCAGTAGGACTGTCTGACTGTCGAGTGTCTTGGAGGATTTGGAATCTTCCCACCTTCCGCATAGTTTCAACGTCTTAGCGGAGCTGACGGCAATTGTGGCATGAAAGATGGACTCAATCTTCTTGTATCTAATTTTTGTTGACTTTTTTGGGGTTTATCTTGTTATTTTGTTGGCTACAAAGAACGTCTGATGGACCGGTCCAGCCAAAAAATGGTGTCCATTACCAATTACGTAAAAGTTGGTTTGAAACCCAATCATTTCGGTAGGACGGGCTGACTGTTGAGTGTCTTGAGGGGACTTGGGATCTTCCCACCTTCCCCTTAGACTCAACGTTTTAGTGAAGGCATGAAAGATGCCTTGTTCTAGTATCTGTGTTTGGAGAACTTTTTTTGGCTTGTTATTGTGTCAGCTATGAAGACCATCTGATAGACCAGTCCAGCCAAAAAGTGTATTACATATTAGGTAAAGGTTGGTTTGAACCACAACAATTTCGGTAAGACTGGCTGACTGTCGAGTGTCTTGGGGGACTCGAGAACTTCCCACCTTCCCCTTAGTCTCAGTGTCTTAGTGGCGCTGGTGCCGGCCAAGAGAGTGTCCATTACACATTGGGTAAAAGTTGGTTTGACCCCCAAGTCCCCAACCATCTTGGTCAGATGGGCCAACTGTCAAGTGTTTGGGGGGCGCTTGAGATCTTCCCACCTTCCCCTTAGTCTCAGTGTCTTAGTGGCGCTGGTGCCAATTGTGGCATGAGAGATGGTCTATTCTTGCATCCGGATTTTTTGGGGGGCTTTGTCTTGTTATTATGTTGGCTCTGAAGACTGGTCCAGCCAAAAGAGTGTCCATTAAACATTGGGTAAAAGTTGGTTTGAACCCCAAGTCCCCAACCATCTTGGTCAGATGGGCCAACCGTCAAGTGTTTGGGGGGCGCTTGAGATCTTCCCACCTTCCCCTTAGTCTCAATGTCTTATTGAAAGCTGATGCCAATTAAGGCATAAGAGATGGACTATTCTTGCATCTGTTTTTCTGGAGGGACTCTTTTGGCTTTGTCTTGTTAATGTGTTCTCTCTGAAGACCTTCTGATGGACCGGTCCAGCCAGAACGTGGTGTCCATTACTCATTAGGTAAACGTTGGCTTGAACCCCAACCATCTTGGTTGGACAGGCCGACTGTCAAGTGTCTGAAGAGCTTGTGACCTTCAGCAGTCATCATTAGTGATTGGTGAGCACTACAATAGTCAAGTGCTCGGCACTCAAGCATGTTGGACAACCTGGACGGGCACGACTCAAGTATCGAGTATAGTAGAAGTCAGCGGGAAACTTGAGCATTTTTCCAAAAGAGTCTTCCAGACTTGACTTGAGTTGAACATGTCCAAGTGTCCCAACATGCATGCTACAAGGCCATAGATTGGCCATCAACGTCTATGGCATGAACATTTCGAGGCATCGAGAAAAGTATTAATAATTCAGGTACCAGGGTCCATTCCGGGGGCTGGATTGGCTTCCTTTGCTCGTTCTCTGTGGCATCCGTTGGCGCTGATCAAGATATAATGAGTAACTAATTAACCCTCACGCCCGTTATCTGCAATGTCTTTATGATAAGGCCTTTTTTTATAAAAAGCAAACATCATTATTCTCATTATCACCTTTTCGATATCATCGGGGAAGAAATGAGACGGTTACATGGATTAACTCTCCACGTTTCCTAGCGATGCAAGTGACATATCAGCACGAGCCGCAGGATTAGCCCGAAACGTGATCACCTACTGCTTTTCGGTCCTAAAACAGCTAATGGAACAATTCAATAAATTCTCGGTGGATTTTGGTCTGGATGGTGACAGAGCTGCTCACACACAGGAACGTACTCTGATCTAAAACCTCCATTGTATCTGCAGGATGTTTAGGGTATTTGCTGGAAGGTGAACCTACGCCCCAATCTCAGGTATTCCGGTGCCTCTAACAGGATTTTCTCCGGATTGCCCTGTATTTAGCTCCATACCATCACCTCTGACCAGTTTCCCTGCCCCTGATGAAGACAAGCCTCTCCACAGCAGGATGCAGCCTCCACCATGAGTGACGGTGGGGATGGTGTTTTCAGTTTAGTTTTAAACCACACATAGAACTTTGCATTTAGCCCAAAAGAGCACTTTCTTTTAAATGCTCAATATGTCCTCTACATGGCTTTTTGCAAACTGCAAACACGACTCCCTATAACTTTAAACTGGCTTTACTCTTGCTCCTCTTACATAAAGGGAAAATATGTAGTCAAAAAAGAACAATGTAAACAATTTAACACAACTATTATATTAAGAGATTTCTCTATATTCATCACAAAATGCCACTTTTGACTATGCAGTTTTAGGATTATCCAGCGCTTAATGACACCAGCTTCTGGCAGAGGTCCCGAGGAATCTTGGCCTATTTCTTATGGCATTGAGGTTGATTAATTTTTTTTGAAAGACTGCAAAAGACCTACAGCAAGATGTGGCAGCTATGGGCACGGAGGGTTTACTTTGCTCACAAACACACATACTGAGGTCTGAAGGTCTCCATGCCCAGAATCCAAGACGTCATTACTGACCCAAAATCACAAGAAGAGTCACCAACAATATGATCAAATTCATATAAATACCAAACTCTGTTCTATGAAATGATGAAGCAAAGCTATAAGCTTTTCAGTCCTATGGATCAGCTGTATGAATAGGGTGATTGGTAATGCCTATAGTGAGGCATGACGGAGGCTCCGTGATGTCTACAGTGAAGAATGGTGGGTGCTCTTTGATGTCTACAGTGAAGCATAGTGGGGGTTCATTGATGTCTGTAGAGATTCATGGTGGTGACTCAGTGATGCCTACAGTGAAGCATGGTGGTGACTTGGTGATGCCTACAGTGAATCATAGTGGTGGCTCAGTGATGCCTATAGTGAAGTGTAGTTTTGGATCTGTGATGCCTCCAGTGAAGCATTGTAGTGGCTTAGTGATGCCTACAGTGAAGCATGGTGGTGTCTTGGCGATGCCTACAATGAAGCATGGTGGTGGTTCAGTGAAGCATTGCGGGGACTCCGTGATGTCTACAGTAAAGCATGGTTGGAGCTTGGTGATGTCTACAGTGAAATACGGCAGGAACTCAGTGATGTTCACAGTGCAGCACAGCGATGGCTCAGTGACGCCTAGAGTGAGTATGACAATGGCTTAGTGATACCTGTAGTGAAGAATGGTTGTAGCTCAGTGATGCCTAGAAAGAAGCATGGCAGGGACTCAGTGATGTATGATGGTGGCGATGGTGGCTCAGTGATGCCGACAATGAAGCATGATCAGGGTCTAGATATGTTTACAGTGAAGCATGGCAGGGGCTCAGAGATGCCTGCACTGAAGCACGGTGGGGGTTTAGTGAAGTCTACAGTGAGGCACATCGGGAGCTGAGTGATGTTTTTCAGTGAAGTAAGGCTCAGTGATGCCTACAGTAAATCATGATGATAGCATGATATCTACAGTGAAGTGGTTTGGTAAAGCCTACGATGAAGCATGGTGGGAGCTCAGTATTGCCTACAGTGAAGCATGGTGGGGCATCAGTGATCCCTACAGTGAAGCATGGTGGGGCTTGGTTTTCTCTACAGTAAAGCATGACGGGGGCTCAGTGATACCCACAGTGAAGAATAGCAGTAGTTCAAAGATACCTACAATGAAACATAGCAGTGGCTTGGTGATGCCTATAGTTAAACCTGACATTGTCTCTGTGATGTCTACAGCGGTATTGTTTATGGTGAAGCATGGTGTGGCCTCAATGATCCATACAGCAAAGCACGGCAGAGGTTTGGTGATCACTACAACGAAGCACGCGGAGGTTTAGTGATCACTACAATGAAGCACTATGCCCTATGCGACCACAGTTGTCACATACCCCTATAGCCAGACATAAAAGTAGTGCCATAGGAAAGGAAAGGGTCTTACTTAGTATATTTCACCATTTTAGTCCATACTGACCCTTCTGATATTCAGCAAAAGTCCCCTGACCCATTCCCAAATCTCCATCATAGCCTATAAAAGAAGACAGGGCTGAAACATAATGTAGTCCCTTGTCACGGGGGTATAGCACAGTGTTTCCCAACTCCAGTCCTCAAGGCACACCAACAGGTCATGTTTTCAGGATTTCCTTATCATTAGACAGATGATGGAATTATCCCCTGTGCAAGTGATTAACTAACACCTGTGCAGTCCTAAGGAAATCCTGAAACATGACCTGTTGGTGTGCCTTGAGGACTGGAGTTGGGAAACACTGGTATAGCACATAGGAAATCAGAAAGCAGGATGGTAAGAAGGGCTAAGGCATTAAGGGGAGCTTGTCTGACCCTTAGACTGGGAGTCCTTGGCTCACCCTGCTCCCAGAGGAAACTCAGATGGTGAGGAGGTCTGGGTTTCCACCTTAGCCCTATGCTCCTGATAAGCCCTAGGCTAAGATCCTCTACCTCCACTCATGGATCGGGAATACACAGCAACTCCTAAGGAAGGGAACAGCAGCACAGCACATCACGTCCTCACTTGATGGGATCCTAGAAGAGACTGATCTCTGTCTGCTACACTCGGTGGAGGGAAGTGAACTACTTAAAGGCAGAGGGAGTGGAGATCCGAATACACTTACACCCCTTCCATCTCCACCTGCAGAGCCACACACTGCAGCAGCTTTCTGATATTAACACTCAATGTGCCAAAGAAAATTAACTCAGATTTAATTCACAACAGCAACACACATGGACTGCAAGGCAGTCAACACGTGACACCCTTGAAGGCTATGGTGGTTGGTGAGGAGGCCACAGCCTTCATTCTCATGACTGCTACAAACTTCCCCAACTTCATCTTTATTCTTCACTCTAATTTCCAGCATCGTTCTCCATTCTGTCTCCCTTTAGGTTGACTTCCACCCCCCTCCTTTCTTCCTCCCACCGTGATGTCTCATATTTCCTATAGTATTCCATGTTTATTTTCACTTTATCTATATTTAGATTGGGGCCAACAGAGACCCTTTGAATTGAGTTCATGGGAGTGTAGACTGCAGGGGTCAAAAAAGCCAAAGAGAGAGGCTCGGAGAGTGGAGATAGCAGCTGTTCACTCTAATTTATATGATGGGCCGAGCCGTACGGAGACATCAGTCTCGTGGGTTACATCGGATCGGATGGAACATATCATCGTCCACCTTGTAGACAGGGAACTCATGGATGAACTTGCCAACTTTAACATCCAGCTCTCCGGGAGGTCAATGTGGTGCATGAAACGCGTCTTTGGTCATTTTTCCATATTTATATGACACTTACTGAAGCCTTTCACCTCCACACCTTTCCACACCTCCACAGTGAAGCATGGTGGGGGCTCAGTGATGCCTACAGTAAAGCATGGTGAGAGCTCAGTGATACCTGCAGTGAAGTAGGTCAATGTGGTGCGGAAATGCGTCATTGGTCATTTTTCCACATTTATATGACACTTACTGAAGCCTTTCACCTCCACACCTTCCCACACCTCCACAGTGAAGCATGGTGGGGGCTTAGTGATGCCTACAGTAAAGCATGGTGAGGGCTCAGTGATGCCTACAGTAAAGCATGGTGAGGACTCAGTGATGCCTACAGTAAGCATGGTGAGGGCTCAGTGATGCCTACAGTAAAGCATGGTGGGGGCTCAGTGATACCTACAGTAAAGCATGGTGAGGGCTCAGTGATGCCTACAGTAAAGCATGGTGAGGGCTCAGTGATGCCTACAGTAAAGCATGGTGAGGGCTCAGTGATGCCTACAGTAAAGCATGGTGAGGGCTCAGTGATGCCTACAGTAAAGCATGGTGAGGGCTCAGTGATGCCTACAGTAAAGCATGGTGAGGGCTCAGTGATGCCTACAGTAAAGCATGGTGAGGGCTCAGTGATGCCTACAGTAAAGCATGGTGAGGGCTCAGTGATGCCTACAGTAAAGCATGGTGAGGGCTCAGTGATGCCTACAGTAAAGCATGGTGGGGGCTCAGTGATACCTACAGTAAAGCACGGTGGGGGCTCAGTGATGCCAACAGTAAAGCATGGTGGGGGCTCAGTGATGGCTACAGTAAAGCATGGTGGGGGCTCAGTGATGCCTACAGTAAAGCATGGTGGGGGCTCAGTGATGCCTACAGTAAAGCATGGTGGGGGCTCAGTGATGCCAACAGTAAAGCATGGTGGGGGCTCAGTGATGTCTACAGTAAAGCATGGTGGGGGCTCAGTGATACCTACAGTAAAGCATGGTGGGGGCTCAGTGATGCCTACAGTAAAGCATGGTGGGGGCTCAGTGATGCCTACAGTAAAGCATGGTTGTGGCTCAGTGATGCCTACAGTAAAGCATGGTGGGGGCTCAGTGATACCTACAGTAAAGCATGGTTGCGGCTCAGTGATGCCTACAGTAAAGCATGGTGGGGGCTCAGTGATGCCTACAGTAAAGCATGGTGGGGGCTCAGTGATGCCTACAGTAAAGCATGGTGGGGTCTCAGTGATGCCTACAGTAAAGCATGGTGGGGGCTCAGTGATGCCTACAGTAAAGCATGGTGGGGGCTCAGTGATGCCTACAGTAAAGCATGGTGGGGGCTCAGTGATACCTGCAGTGAAGGAGGTCAATTTGGTGCACGGAATGCATCATCGGTCATTTTGCCACCTAGACTTGACCCTTACTGAAGCCATTCCCCTCCACACCCCTTCTACGCTTCCAAAGTGAAGCATGGTGAGGGCTTAGTGATGCCTACACTAAAGCATGTAGAAGGAGGTCAATGTGGTGCACAAAACCCATCATCAGTCATGTTCACACATTGACATGACTCTTCCAGAAGCCATTCCCCTCCATACCCCTTCCACGTCTCCACTGGGACCACAGGACATCCTCCAGAGGTGCTCATTTCTGGGGAGTTCGGATTATTTTGGCATCCTCCGAGTCTGTAAAATACTAACCGACCTCACATGGGGTGACTCAATCAGAAATGATTTCCTCGCTAACAATTGCTCCCTGACTGTTTTTGTTTTAGGTAACAATAGACGTTAATCTGAGCAACGAGTCAGTCAGCAACCTGATCACCCAGACGAAGCAGCTGGCACTGCTTCCCGCCAGGTAATTAAGTCCAATAATGAGAGGTGCCCGGGGCACTGATGGCGGCATTCATTAGGAAAGATGAAGACGAGGGACTGGGGGGAAGGAACAGAAGGCGAAAAGCCGTAATGAGCTCACAAAGGAGGATCGGTGAGAGAAGTCTAAGGATAAGTGCGCACTACCATGCATGAGTGCTCGGTTCTTGAAACAAGCAGGTCGGAGGCATAGAGGGGTGTGAGTCAAGTATTGCATATAATGGAAGTCAATGGGAAACTCGAGCATCACCATTGACTCTCAATATACTCCATACTCGAAACGAGCAGGTGGGACACGTGGATGGGTGCGACTCATGACTGAATATAATAGAAGTCAATGGGAAACTTGAGCATCACCATTGACTTTATACTCTATACCATTATACTCGGTACTCGAGCCCGCCTGAGTGTCCAACCTGCTTGTTTCGCCAGTGCATGGTAGTGTTCTCTCATCAGTAATGTGCATACCAGTTCCACCTTGGGGTGTGCAGTCGCCCTAAAAGTACAGGGTATGCACCTGGTTCCCAAACCCATGGTCAGGACGCATCTATGCTTGCATATAGTATAGCAGGGGTATGTCTTGTGCACTATCAGGCTGTATTATTTGGACAGTACATGACACATCACAAGGAGGGAGGCTGAATAGAAGGGTAACCATGAGATGTCACCTGCAGTCCTATGTAACACCACAGATAACACAGTGATATCTCTGAGTACAGATAATGTAGTGGATGTCACCTGCAGTCCTATGTAACACCACAGATAACACAGTGATATCTCTGAGCACAGATAATGTAGTAGATGTCACCTGCAGTCCTATGTAACACCACAGATAACACAGTGATATCTCTGAGGACAGATAATGTAGGAGATGTCATCTGCAGTCCTATGTAACACTACAGATAACACAGTGATATCTCTGAGTACAGGTAATGTAGTAGATGTCACCTGCAGTCCTATGTAACACCACAGATAACACAGTGATATCTCTGAGTACAGATAATGTAGGAGATGTCATCTGCAGTCCTATGTAACACCACAGATAACACAGTGATATCTCTGAGTACAGATAATGTAGTAGATGTCACCTGCAGTCCTATGTAACACCACAGATAACACAGTGATATCTCTGAGTACAGATAATGTAGTAGATGTCACCTGCAGTCCTATGTAACACCGCAGATAACACAGTGATATCTCTGAGCACAGATAATGTAGTAGATGTCACCTGCAGTCCTATGTAACACCACAGATAACACAGTGATATCTCTGAGGACAGATAATGTAGGAGATGTCATCTGCAGTCCTATGTAACACTACAGATAACACAGTGATAATCTCTGAGTACAGGTAATGTAGTAGATGTCACCTGCAGTCCTATGTAACACCACAGATAACACAGTGATATCTCTGAGTACAGATAATGTAGGAGATGTCATCTGCAGTCCTATGTAACACCACAGATAACAGTGATATCTCTGAGTACAGATAATGTAGTAGATGTCACCTGCAGTCCTATGTAACACCACAGATAACACAGTGATATCTCTGAGTACAGATAATGTAGTAGATGTCACCTGCAGTCCTATGTAACACCACAGATAACATAGTGATATCTCTGAGTACAGATAATGTAGGAGATGTCACCTGCAGTCCTATGTAACACCACAGATAACAGTGATATCTCTGAGTACAGATAATGTAGATGTCACCTGCAGTCCTATGTAACACCACAGATAACACAGTGATATCTCTGAGTACAGATAATTTAGTAGATGTCACCTGCAGTCCTATGTAACACCACAGATAACACAGTGATATCTCTGAGTACAGATAATGTAGTAGATGTCACCTGCAGTCCTATGTAACACCACAGATAACAGTGATATCCCTGAGTACAGATAATGTAGTAGATGTCACCTGCAGTCCTATGTAACACCACAGATAACACCGTGATATCTCTGAGTACAGATAATGTGGTAGATGTCACCTGCAGTCCTATGTAACACCACAGATAACACAGTGATATCTCTGAGTACAGATAATGTAGTAGATGTCACCTGCAGTCCTATGTAACACCACAGATAACAGTGATATCCCTGAGTACAGATAATGTAGTAGATGTCACCTGCAGTCCTATGTAACACCACAGATAACACCGTGATATCTCTGAGTACAGATAATGTGGTAGATGTCACCTGCAGTCCTATGTAACACCACAGATAACACAGTGATATCTCTGAGTACAGATAATGTAGTAGATGTCACCTGCAGTCCTATGTAACACCACAGATAACACAGTGATATCTCTGACTACAGATAATGTAGTAGATGTCACCTGCAGTCCTATGTAACACCACAGATAACAGCGATATCTCAGAGTACAGATAATGTAGTAGATGTCACCTGCAGTCCTATGTAACACCACAGATAACACAGTGATCTCTCTGAGTACAGATAATGTAGTAGATGTCACCTGCAGTCCTATGTAACACCACAGATAACACAGTGATATCTTTGAGTACAGGTAATGTGGTAGATATCACCTGCAGTCCTATGTAACACCACAGATAACACAGTGATATCTCTGAGTACAGATAATGTAGCAGATGTCACCTGCAGTCCTATGTAACACCACAGATAACACAGTGATATCTTTGAGTACAGATAATGTAGTAGATGTCACCTGCAGTCCTATGTGACACCACAGATAACACAGTGATATCTCTGAGTACAGATAATGTAGTAGAGGTCACCTGCAGTCCTATGTAACACCACAGATAACACAGTGATATCTCTGAGTACAGATAATGTAGCAGATGTCACCTGCAGTCCTATGTAACACCACAGATAACACAGTGATATCTCTGAGTACAGATAATGTAGCAGATGTCACCTGCAGTCCTATGTAACACCACAGATAACACAGTGATATCTCTGAGTACAGGTAATGTAGTAGATGTCACCTGCAGTCCTATGTAACACCACAGATAACACCGTGATATCTCTGAGTACAGATAATGTGGTAGATGTCACCTGCAGTCCTATGTAACACCACAGATAACACAGTGATATCTCTGAGTACAGATAATGTAGTAGATGTCACCTGCAGTCCTATGTAACACCACAGATTACACAGTGATATCTCTGACTACAGATAATGTAGTAGATGTCACCTGCAGTCCTATGTAACACCACAGATAACAGCGATATCTCAGAGTACAGATAATGTAGTAGATGTCACCTGCAGTCCTATGTAACACCACAGATAACACAGTGATCTCTCTGAGTACAGATAATGTAGTAGATGTCACTTGCAGTCCTATGTAACACCACAGATAACACAGTGATATCTCTGAGTACAGGTAATGTGGTAGATATCACCTGCAGTCCTATGTAACACCACAGATAACACAGTGATATCTCTGAGTACAGATAATGTAGCAGATGTCACCTGCAGTCCTATGTAACACTACAGATAACACAGTGATATCTCTGAGTACAGATAATGTAGTAGAGGTCACCTGCAGTCCTATGTAACACCACAGATAACACAGTGATATCTCTGAGTACAGATAATGTAGCAGATGTCACCTGCAGTCCTATGTAACACCACAGATAACACAGTGATATCTCTGAGTACAGATAATGTAGTAGATGTCACCTGCAGTCCTATGTAACACCACAGATAACACAGTGATATCTCTGAGTACAGATAATGTAGTAGATGTCACCTGCAGTCCTATGTAACACCACAGATAACACAGTGATATCTCTGAGTACAGATAATGTAGTAGATGTCACCTGCAGTCCTATGTAACACCACAGATAACAGCGATATCTCAGAGTACAGATAATGTAGTAGATGTCACCTGCAGTCCTATGTAACACCACAGATAACACAGTGATCTCTCTGAGTACAGATAATGTAGTAGATGTAATTTGCAGTCCTATGTAACACCACAGATAACACAGTGATATCTCTGAGTACAGGTAATGTGGTAGATATCACCTGCAGTCCTATGTAACACCACAGATAACACAGTGATATCTCTGAGTACAGATAATGTAGCAGATGTCACCTGCAGTCCTATGTAACACTACAGATAACACAGTGATATCTCTGAGTACAGATAATGTAGTAGAGGTCACCTGCAGTCCTATGTAACACCACAGATAACACAGTGATATCTCTGAGTACAGATAATGTAGCAGACGTCATCTGCAGTCCTATGTAACACCACAGATAACACAGTGATATCTCTGAGTACAGATAATGTAGTAGATGTGACCTGCAGTCCTATGTAACACCACAGATAACAGAGATATCACTGTGAGTACAGATAATGTAGTAGATGTCACCTGCAGTCCTATGTAACACCACAGATAACAGTGATATCTCTGAGTACAGATAATGTAGTAGATGTCACCTGCAGTCCTATGTAACACCACAGATAACACAGTGATCTCTCTGAGTACAGATAATGTAGGAGATGTCACCTGCAGTCCTATGTAACACCACAGATAACACAGTGATATCTCTGAGTACAGATAATGTAGTAGATGTCACCTGCAGTCCTATGTAACACCACAGATAACACAGTGATATCTCTGAGTACAGATAATGTAGTAGATGTCACCTGCAGTCCTATGTAACACCACAGATAACACAGTGATATCTCTGAGTACAGATAATGTAGTAGATGTCACCTGCAGTCCTATGTAACACCACAGATAACACAGTGATGTCTCTGAGTACAGATAATGCAGTAGATGTCACCTGCAGTCCTATGTAACACCACAGATAACACAGTGATATCTCTGAGTACAGGTAATGTAGTAGATGTCACCTGCAGTCCTATGTAACACCACAGATAACACAGTGATATCTCTGAGTACAGGTAATGTAGTAGATGTCACCTGCAGTCCTATGTAACACCACAGATAACACAGTGATATCTCTGAGTACAGGTAATGTGGTAGATGTCACCTGCAGTCCTATGTAACACCACAGATAACACAGTGATATCTCTGAGTACAGATAATGTAGTAGATGTCACATGCAGTCCTATGTAACACCACAGATAACACAGTGATATCCCTGAGTACAGATAATGTAGTAGATGTCACATGCAGTCCTATGTAACACCACAGATAACACAGTGATATCCCTGAGTACAGATAATGTAGTAGATGTCACATGCAGTCCTATGTAACATCACAGATAACACAGTGATATCTCTGAGTACAGGTAATGTGGTAGATATTACTTTACCATATATGATCATGTGATATTAGTAATTTTGATATATTCCATTTTTAATTTGAGCAAACAGAAAACTCCAGATAATTGATGAATAATGAATGAGTAGAAAGCTGTGAGTAATTCTTCTCTGTCAGATGAGTCAGCGGTGACGAGGAACAGTGAGGAAGACGATGTAAAAGAGGTAAGAAGTATAAGGGACCGTCACACCAGGTGACATCGCCGGTGACATCGCAGGCGACGCACGGGAGCACACACGTTTTTGGCACCCGCCAGCGTCGCCGTCACGTGTTTACACGCGGTGATGCCTTGGCGATGTTTCAGGCGACGTCGCTGTTGGGGTGTCTACAAACCCCAGCAGGGATCCTGTAACATGGGAGCCTATGACTACCATCGCCTCTACCATCGCCAATCGTGATGTTACGCGGGGCGATGCTTACAGATCGCCTGAGAGTGGTTGCCTCGTTATACAGCAGTGCTGTGAAACCAGGCGACCGCTCTCAGACAATTTTTCGGCGCTAAATCGCCACTTTATACGGGCTGACTCGCTGCCGATGACACTGATGATAGGACACGTCCCTGCGTCGCCTGTGAAATCACCGGCGATGTCACCTGGTGTGACGGTACCCAAGACACTACCCCAGTATAGTGTCATCTCCAGCTCACCCTCGATCATCTATCTCCATCTAATCTCCTATCATCTATCCCCACCCAACCCTCTATCATCTATCCCCACCCAACTCTCAATCATCTATATCCATACAACCCTCTATCATCTATCTCTACCCAACTGTCTATCATCTATATCCACACAACCCTCTATCATCTATCTCTATCCAACTATCATCTATATCCACACAACCTTCTATCATCTATCTATCCCCACCCAACCCTCTATCATCTATCTCTACCCAACTATCATCTATATCCACACAACCCTCTATCATCTATCTCTACCCAACTCTCAATCATCTATATCCATACAACCTTCTATCATCTATCTCCGCCCAATCTCCTGTCATCTATCTCCACCCAACTCTCTATCATCTATCTCCACCCAACTCTCAATTATCTATATCCACACAACCCTCTATCTATCTCCATTGAACTCTCTATCATCTATCACCACACAACCCTCTACCTTCTATCTACACCCAACCTCTTTTCATATATCACAACCCAGCCCTCTATCATATATCATCATCCAACCCTCTATCATCTTTCTCCACCCAATCTTCTCTCATCTATTATCTATCTCCACCCAACCTCCTGTCATCTATCTCCACCCAACCTTCTATCATCCACAATCAACCCATCCAATCTTCTATCATTAATCTCCATCCAACCCTCTATTATTTATCTCTACCCAATTCCCCTTTATCTATCGCCAACCAAACCTCCTGTCATCTATCTCCACCTAACCGTCTATCATCTAACTACACTCTACCTCCTATCATCAGTCTTCACCCAACCTCCTGTCATGTATCTCCACCCAACCCTAATATCATCCACCTCCATCCAACCTTCTAGAATCTATCTCCACACAACCTTCTCCAAAGCTTGCTTACCATCTTTTCACTGAGGACTCTCAGAGTTTAATATTTTTTTATCTACCGGATAACACGGTACACACATTTTTTACCTCACCCAACCGTCTATAATTTATCTCCATTCAACCTTCTCTCATCGATCTCCACCCAACCTAGAATCATTTATCATCTATCTCCACCCAACCCTCTATCATCTATTTCCACCCAACCCTCAATCATCTATCTCCACCCAACCCTCAATCATCTATCTCCACCCAACCTCCTGTCATCTATCTCCACCCAACCCTCTATCATCTATCTCCACCCAACCCTCAATCATCTATCTCCACCCAACCCTCTATCATCTATCTCCACCCACCCTCTATCATCTATCTCCACCCAACCCTCAATCATCTATCTGCACCCAACCCTCTATCATCTATCTCCACCCAACCCTCTATCATCTATCTCCACCAACCCTCAATCATCTATCTCCACCCAACCCTGAATCATCTATCTCCACCCAACCCTCAATCATCTATCTCCACCCGACCCTCTATCATCAATCTCCACCCAACCTCCTGTCATCTATCTCCAACCAACCTTCTATCATCTATCTCCACCCTACCCCCTATAATCTCTCTCTACCCAACCTCCAATCATCTCCACCCAACCTCCTATCATCTATCTCTATCCAACCTCCTGTCATCTATCTTTACCAACCTTCTATCATCTATCAGCCCACCCAACCCTCCATCATTTATCTCCACCCAACCTTCTATCATCTACCTCCACCCAACCCTCTATCATCTATCTCCACCCAACCCTCTATCATTTATCTCCATTCATCCTTCTATCATCGATCTCCACCCAACCTAGAATAATTTATTATCTATCTCTAGCTGAGAGCTCGCCCTAAGGCCGAACCCTAGAACAGAACATAACCAAAGTGGCTCCAGGAGAACGAGGGGGTCCCAGAGTCACGGCAAGTGAGCAATCCACCTGTGGGGCTCATATCCATTGTCAAACGCAGGCAAAAGGAGGAACTAGGCCACAGGGGACACCGGGAACCCAAAAGACTAGTGGAGAAGACCAGGCTCAGATAACAAACCTGGAGGCAGTGCCACTTTCAAGGTGACACAGTCGACAACTGTGCACATTTGCTGAAAAGGTGGCAACCATAGGGCTGAGGGGAGACCCTGCAGGGGAACCCCTTAGAGAAGCCCACAGTCACTGGCTTCGGAGCTCCGTCTGGCGAGGTGCAAGGCAGAAAGGGCAAAGCAAGTGCTGTGTGAGACGACCTGGAAAGGACAGAGAAGGGGTGCCAGTTGTGTATTATCCTACTACCCGGGACTAGCTGGATCCCTACCTCTGAGTACCCAGTGCTCAGCCGGCTGCTATACAAAGACTGTGAGTAAAAGACCTGAAGACTGCAGCCCACTGTGTCTGTGAACTTTCCATCAAAAGCACCAGAAACACTACTACCAACTCACTCAGGTACCTTCAGCTACTTAGGGGTCAGCCCTACCCGTAGAGGGCAGAAGAACATTGCTGCCCCCCAACCATCGGCCCCTAGGAAGACTGTCAAGCAGCGGTGGACATCTATAGCCGCAACCTGTTAATTAACAAGTATCCCCAAGTCAATCATCCCTGTCCAGAATGAACCCTCCACGACAGGTCCCTACTCCTAAAAGAGTGAGCCGCCCAAGCCGAACTTTTAATGACACCGCCAGGTTCACGGAGCCGGGTCTTGGTCCCTGTGATCCCCGTGATGAAGCCTCAAGAAAGCCCGGTTCTGAGTATCCTAAGGCCATGGAGGGCGCGCATCATCAGTGCTTGATTCTGGAAACGAGCGGGTCGGATGCTCAGACAGGCTCGACTCATGTACTGAGAATAATAGAAGTCAATGGAAAACTGGGGCATTTTTCCAGAAGACTCTTGAGTTGAGGCCGCCCCAAATGTCCGACTTGCTCATTTCGAGTATCAAGCACTTGAGCACTCATTAGTGACCATAATGTTGTCCTCCAGCAACATATCCTACCATGCAATGGCAAATCCAACTACTGTGCAAAAGACTACCTCTTCATGCCTCATCGACAGATTTCAGATCCAGCCAGTGGTGTAACTAGGTTTCATGGCGCCCGGGGCAAAGATACAATCTGGCACCCCCCCCCCGCCAGAGTAGGTGAGGAGCTTGGGTGCGGAGCGTCAGCTTTTAGCCCCGCCGCCCCTGCAGCCTTGGGTGCGGAGCAGACAGGGGGGGTGCCGCCCCCCACTGAGTTGCGCCTGGGGCAAAGGATCCGGCTGCACCCCCCCTACATACGCCCCTGGATCCAGCTCACTCAGATGATGGGGTAAGAAATGATACAATTCTATAATACAAAACAATCAAGAAAAGGGGGAAAGATGCAGAAACAAGAAAGACTGGAAGTCTGTGTTAACCAGGGTAGGGGAACAAAGTGGCGGAGTCGGTGCCCATTTTGGGTGGAGTTGGATTTAAGGAAATTGAAGAGTTGGACATGTGGCTTACTGACTTCACAGCCCTGGTTATGGGGTCGGA
Organism: Allobates femoralis; assembly: GCA_033576535.1. Taxonomy (NCBI): domain Eukaryota; kingdom Metazoa; phylum Chordata; class Amphibia; order Anura; family Aromobatidae; genus Allobates; species Allobates femoralis. The sequence continues at coordinate 16,131,544 of JARQOC010000013.1, forward strand.
GTCATGGAGGTGGGGCCCATTTTGGTAGAGTTGGATTCGGGGGAATTGAAGAGTTGGAGTCGGTTGTTTGTCTTACGATTACACACCCCGGGTGACCCAGGAATGAGGGTGGAAAGACGCGCCTTGACCTTGGCAAGAAAACGCACCCAAAGTTCATTTTTGCAAATTGTTGCAGGACTATTTTAGATCCGAATGAACAATGTAGGTTGGAATACCCCTTTAATGGGGGGTCCGAATATTCCCTAGACATACGCTACTCGATCTTCATTAAAGTCGAAGACATGAACTTTGAGTCTGGATGTTTTGGAACAGATGACATTCTCCTTTATAAAGCGTTATTAGTGTACATGTGATACTGGCAGGCTGGCGCGTCGCCCGGCCTCCGGAGCGCCATCTCTACAGGGACCCGCTCTGGTCCTGTAAATGTGATGGATGACCTCCTGGGTACATTTCATAAACTGACAGATGGTGAGGGCCGAGTCACAGGAGGAAAAGTGTAAAACATTTATTATGTTCAACTGACACGTGAAAGATCAGCGGCAAATATCGAGTGGAACCGGCCAGTCACAGTTACTTCATTACAGAGGAGACTTCTGGACGAGGAGCAATAGATTAACTGTGGGAAAGAATGATGGAGGCAGAATTCAGTGAGCGCAGCTGGCTCCTCCATAAAGAAACATCCTCCCCTCCTGGGACCAAAGCTACGAAACGCAAGAGAAAACAGGCAGCGGTAGAGGAAGTAGAGGCACGCCATGGAGAGTCTATGGAGGACACAGGACAACAAGTTGGGCACTACCGAATTTTTCCATCCCATGGTATATATAAGCCCCCATCTTCCTGTTATATATGGCCCCCCATCCTGTATATGGCCCCCCCTGGTTTATGATCCTCCATCCTGCACATGTCCTCCCCGGTTTATGATCCCGTATCCTGTACATGGCCCCCCTCTGTGGTTTATGATCCCCCATCTTGCACATAGCCTCCCCCTGGTTTATCATCCCCCATCCTGTATATGGCCCCCCTTGGAATATGATCCCCCATTTTGCATAAGGTCGTCCCTGGTTTATGATCCCCCAACCTGTAGATGGCCCCCCTGGTTTACATCCACCATCCTGTATAAGGCCCCCCTTGGAATATGATCCCCCATTGTGTATATGGCCCCCCTGGTTTATGATCCCCCAACCTGTAGATGGCCCCTCTGGTTTATCATCTCCCATCCTGTTATGGCCCCCTTGAATATGATCCCCCATTTTCTATATGGCTGCCCCTGGTTTATGATCCCCCAACCTGTAGATGGCCCCCTGGTTTATCATCCCCATCCTTTATATGGCCCCCTTTGGAATATGATCCCCCATTTTTCTATATGGCTGCCCCTGGTTTATGATCCCCCAACCTGTAGATGGTCCCCCTGGTTTATCATCCCCCATCCTGTATATGACCCCCCCTTGGATTATGATCCCCCAACCTGCACATGGCCCCCCTGGTTTATGATCCTGCACATGATGCTCCTGGTTTATGATCCACCAAAATCCCCCACATGACCTCCCACTGCCTCTGAAGCGCGATCCAGTCTCCTCCAGCCGCTCCCCTCCAGCACAGCCCCACTATAATACTCCACTAGAGCCCATTTTTGGGGTAGGGTTTACATTTCAAGCCTACTCCAAAAATGCAGAAAAATCCTCCTAGGGCTTATGTTTGGGGGAGGGTTTATTTTTGGGAAAACAGTAGTATGGTGGCATCACAGCCGACCGGCCACCTACTGCTGTATCAACACTCATGGTTAATGCTATACTCTTCCAATGTGCTCATTTATCCAACAAGGAGTCTGTCCAAGACCATCAAGAGGAATAAATACAGACAATTGTCTTCTAAAGAGCCCCCCTTTGGGGAGATCACCTCTTTTAGAAGACCACTGTAGTCTCTACTTTAACATCACCCCTCCAAGAGATTGGGTTTAGATCAGGGGCGCATCTAGGGGGGTGCAGCCGGATCCTCTGCCCCGGGCGCAACCCAGAAGGGGGGCGCCGGCACCAACCTCTCCCCCCAGCTCCTCACCCAGGGCGTGGCTGAAAGCTGACAGCACCCCCCCCTCCAGGTCCTCAACCAAGGCTGCAGGGGCGGCGGGGCGCTGAAAGCTGACAGCAGCACCCCCCGCTCCTTACCTACTCTGGGGGGGGGGCGCCGAAATAGATCTTTGCCCTGGGCGCCATGAAACCTAGTTACACTGCTGGTTTAGATAGTCAATTATTTAGACCAGATATCAGCCTATTAACTTCTTTTAGAAGACTACCCTTGTCTCCACTTTAAGACCACCCCTCCAGGAGATTGGGTTTAGATAGTCAATTATTTAGACCAGATATTAACCTATTTCCCTCTTTTAGAAGACCACCGTTGCCTCCACTTTAAGACCACCCCTCCAGAGATTGGGTTTAGATGGTCGATTACTTAGATCAGATATTGGCCTATTCTTGACGGGAAACCTCTAAAAGAAGATACTCTAATGATATTCCAGGTGTTCATTGGTCTACTCCAGTTATATCTTAGAGACCAGATTTCTCCGAAATTGTAGCTCTTTGTTGACCTCCACTACATTTTAATTGACTTTTGCCTATTTTCTGAGATGACCATTCCTATCGAAGACTGGGATTACTTTTTGGTGGCCATTGCTCTAGACAAGACCACTGAAGAAGAGCTGATGTTCTAGGGTCCATTGGCTTTAGACCAACATTTTCATTGACGTTGTCGGCGTTCCACTTTCCTAGAACACTAATGTATCCTCATATTCGGCTGGCCATTACTCTACATGTTGAGAAGACCATTTCTCTAGAAGACCTAACATTTTCACCGGGATATGATCAACACCAGACTTCTTCTCAATATTGTCCCCCTTTCTGAGAAGACCTCCCTCTAGAAGGTTGGGTTGCCTTTCAGCGGTTGTGGAGTCGGATGTTTGTCTTAATGACTTTACAGTCATGGTTGTGGGGTCGGAATCGTGGAGGTAGTGTTGGTGTCCATCTTGGGTGGAGTTGGAGATGGTATCGGAATTAGGGACACTGATGAGCTGGAGTCAGATTTTTCGCTTACTGACTTGACAGCCATGGTTGTGGAGTCGGAGTTGTGGAGCTGTTGTCCATTTTGGTGGAGTTGAGGTCATATTCAGGGAAATTGAGGTGTCGGAGCTGGATGTTTGGCTTTCCGACTCCACAGTCTAGACTTGATATACAGAGATAACGGCCACTTCTTTGAGATGGTCACCTCTCAAGGAAACCAGTTTTCCCTCTAGTTTTACTTGAGTCTTGATCTAGACCAGTGGCGGACCTTGTGCCAAGAGGGCCCTGGTGCAGCAGTTGATGGTGAGGAGCGGGGGGAGGGGGTGGGGGTGGTAGTGGATGTAGGCAAGGAGCCGGGTGGGGGGGATTGCGGTGCTCGTGGATGTCGGCGAGGAGTGGGGGCAGGGGGGAAGTGGGGGTTCTAGTGGATGTCGGTGAGGAGTGGGAAGGGGGGGTTAGGGATGCTAGTGGATGTAGGTGAGGAGCAGGGGGGGGGGGGCGTTGCTAGAGCTGCTGCATCTCCTACCTGTGCCGGGCCGCGCAGTCCTGGGAGCCGGGGCGGCAGAGGAGAGGAGGGGCGGGATCAGCCATCAGGGATCAGTTAACCCCCTCTCCTCTGACATAGGGGTCGGCTGGGGGCCCCCTAGCCAGTCGGGGCCCTGGTGCAGCTGAACCAGCTGCACCACGGTAAGTTCGCCCCTGATCTAGACCCGTTCTTTTTATTGATGTCCACCACCCCTCAAGAAGACCATTTGCCATGAAATTATGGATTTCCAGCTCATAAAGTTTCTTTCATAGAAATGATCATCGTAACAGATACATTGTAGCACCATCATTCATCTGGCCAATGAGGCAAATACTGTAAAATTGGAGATGGCACCATCTGTCCTCACATTAAAGTGGCCAATAAACCAAAATGAACCCTCCTTAGTGGTTATATAAGAGCCATTAGGACGCCCTACCTGCTCGGTGTCACTCTGTCTTATCTCCATCATCGCACCTCTCATCAAACCCAACTGGAGATTTTAAGACCAATTAGACGAGTCCCATAACCGTGTTACAACGATACAATCTGATAACAAGGGAACAGTCAGATTGGATTTAGATGGAGTGGACGGTGATTCACCCCGGCCGCAGGTTCATGGCTGATCAAGACTTTGATGTGTAATCACGTTCTTCATCGGGGGATTAGGATCCTCTCTGGGGTCCATCTCCTTGTGGGACAACACAACATCCCTTGTTGGATTTAGGACGTCTGTAATATTTAAGGTCAAACCTTTTTAGGGTATTGTAATGGGCACGTTGGTTATATTTATGGCAGTTTTATTGAACACTCGTTGTATATGGAGAAGGTGGTTGGGATTTTGGATAACACAGGTACGAGGCCCTCTAAATGGCTCTGATATGGGCACTCTAAATGGCTCTGATATGGGGCACTCTAAATGGCTCTGGTATGGGGCACTCTAATGATATTTTGAGGACACTGTCACTCTATGTAATGTTGAGGTTGACTAGCTGCTTATGGGCAAGGGGAGTTCTGCCTGATTTAATGGGTCCTCCTGCTGACTTTGCTATGGGGGGCTTTTGCTGACTCTGTTCTTGGGCATTTCCTGCCAGGGCGCTTTATGAGGCTCTCTGGCTGACTCTGCTCTGTGGGCGCCTTGGTTGACTCTGTTCTGGGGGTGACCCACTGATTGTACTCTGCTCTATGCTCTGGGGTGGTCCGGCTGACTCTGCTCTGTGTTCTGAGGGTGGCCCGATGACTCTGCTCTATGCTCTGGGGCACCCGGCTGACTCTGCTCTATGCTCTGGGGATGGAGCGGCTGACTCTGCTCTATGCTCTGGGGATGGAGCGGCTGACTCTGCTCTATGCTCTGGGGATGGAGCGGCTCACTTGCTCTATGCTCTGTGGGCGCCCCGGCTGATTCTGCTTCATGCTCTGGGGCGCCCGGCTGACTTTGTCCTTTGCTCTGGGGGTAGTCCAGCTTACTCTGCTCTATGGTCTGGGGGTGGCTCGGCTGACTCTGCTCTATGCTCTGGGGATGGAGCGGCTCACTTGCTCTATGCTCTGTGGGCGCCCCGGCTTACTCTGCTCTATACTCTGGGGGGCACCCTGGCTGACTCTGCTCTATGCTCTGGGGGCACCCTGGCTGACTCTGCTCTATGTTTTGGGGGCACCCTGGCTGACTCTGCTCTATGTTCTGGGGCACCCGGCTTACTCTGCTCTATACTCTGGGGGCACCCTGGCTGACTCTACTCTATGCTCTGGGGGCACCCCAGCTGACCCTGCTCTATGCTCTGGGGGCACCCCGGCTTACTCTGCTCTATACTCTGGGGGCACCCTGGCTGACTCTGCTCTATGCTCTGGGGGCACCCTGGCTGACTCTGCTCTATACTCTGGGGGCACCCTGGCTGACTCTGCTCTATACTCTGGGGGCACCCTGGCTGACTCTGCTCTATGCTCTGGGGGACCCTGGGTGACTCTGCTCTATGCTCTGGGGGCACCCTGGCTGACTCTGCTCTATGCTCTGGGGGCACCCTGGCTGACTCTGCTCTCTGCTCTGAGGTGGCCTGGCTGACTCTTCTGTATGCTCTGGGGGTGGTCCCGGCTGACTCTGCTCTATGCTCTGGGGGTGGCCAGCTGACTCTGCTCTATGCTCTGGGGGCACCCTGGCTGACTCTGCTCTATACTCTGGGGGCACCCTGGCTGACTCTGCTCTATGCTCTGGGGGCACCCTGGCTGACTCTGCTCTATGCTCTGGGGGCACCCTGGCTGACTCTGCTCTCTGCTCTGAGGTGGCCTGGCTGACTCTGCTGTATGCTCTGGGGGTGGTCCCGGCTGACTCTGCTCTCTGCTCTGAGGTGGCCTGGCTGACTCTGCTCTCTGCCCTGGGGGTGGCCCGGCTGACTCTGCTTTATGCTCTGTTGGCGGCCCGGCTGACTCTGCCCTATGCTCTGGGGGCACCCCGGCTGACTCTGCTCTATGCTCTGGGGGTGGCCCGGCTGACTCTGCTTTATGCTCTGTTGGCGGCCCGGCTGACTCTGCCCTATGCTCTGGGGGCACCCCGGCTGACTCTGCTCTATGCTCTGGGGGCACCCTGGCTGACTCTGCTGTATGCTCTGGGGGCACCCTGGCTGACTCTGCTCTATGCTCTGGGGGCACCCTGGCTGACTCTGCTCTATGCTATGGGGGTACCCTGGCTGACTCTGCTCTATGCTCTGGGGGCACCCTGGCTGTTTGTGCTCTTGTGACCTCCCGGCTAATTCTGCTCTGGGCACCCCTGATGATGCTTTCATGGGGCTCTCCTGCTTTGCTATAAATGCACAGAGAGCCTTTATGTTTTGGGGAGACATTGCTCTGCACTGTATAGGATTATATATGGGGGCATTTATGAGGACATTGGACTGGATAATTTATGGGGCACTGGGCAATTATTTATAGTGGGCACTCGACTGGATTACTTATTGGTGTCTCTGTACTAGATTTTTATGGGAGGGCAATACTGGATTATTTATGGGGGGCACTGTGCTGGATTATTTGTGGGGGGCACTATGCTGGGTTATTTAAGGGGGTACTGTGCTGGATTATTTATGGGGGGTACTATGCTGGATTATTTATGGGGGGTACTATGCTGGATTATTTGTGGGGGGCACTGTGCTGGATTATTTATGGGGGGCACTGTGCTGGATTATTTATGGGGGGCACTGTGCTGGATTATTTATGGGGACATTGTGCTTGATTATTTATGGGGGGCACTGTGCTGGATTATTTATGGGGGGTACTGTGCTGGATTATTTATGGGGACATTGTGCTGGATTATTTATGATGGGCATTGTGCTGGGTTATTGATGGGGGGGTACTGTGCTGGATTATTTATGGGGGTACTGTGCTGGATTATTTATGGGGACATTGTGCTTGATTATTTATGGGGGCATTGTGCTGGATTATTTATGGGGACATTGTGCTGGATTATTTATGGGGGGCATTGTGCTGGGTTATTGATGGGGGGGTACTGTGCTGGATTATTTATGGGGGGCACTGTGCTGGATTATTTATGGGGGCATTGTGCTGGATTATTTATGGGGGTACTGTGCTGGATTATTTATGGGGGCACTGTGCTGGATTATTTATGGGGACATTGTGCTTGATTATTTATGGGGGGCATTGTGCTGGATTATTTATGGGGACATTGTGCTGGATTATTTATGGGGGGCATTGTGCTGGGTTATTGATGGGGGGGTACTGTGCTGGATTATTTATGGGGGCACTGTGCTGGATTATTTATGGGGACATTGTGCTTGATTATTTATGGGGGCATTGTGCTGGATTATTTATGGGGGGCATTGTGCTGGATTATTTATGGGGGCATTGTGCTGGATTATTTATGGAGGCATTGTGCTGGGTTATTTATGGGGGTACTGTGCTGGATTATTTATGGGGGGCACTATGCTGGATTATTTATGGGGGTACTGTGCTGGATTATTTATGGGGGCACTGTGCTGGGTTCTTTATGGGGGTACTGTGCTGGATTATTTATGGGGGTACTGTGCTGGATTATTTATGGGGGGCATTGTGCTGGATTATTTATGGGGGTACTGTGCTGGATTATTTATGGGGGGCACTGTGCTGGATTATTTATGGGGTACTGTGCTGGATTATTTATGGGGGTACTGTGCTGGATTATTTATGGGGGCATTGTGCTGGATTATTTATGGGGGCACTGTGCTGGATTATTTATGGGGGGCATTGTGCTGGATTATTTATGGGGGTACTGTGCTGGATTATTTATGGGGGTACTGTGCTGGATTATTTATGGGGGGCATTGTGCTGGATTATTTATGGGGGGCATTGTACTGGATTATTTATGGGGGTACTGTGCTGGATTATTTATGGGGGTACTGTGCTGGATTATTTATGGGGGTACTGTGCTGGATTATTTGTGGGGGGCTGGCTTTGATACTGTGGCACATCAGTGGTCATTATGGAGTCAGGTTCAGTGAACTCTGTGGATACTAAATCTCGGTGTCTCACCCTGAAAACGTTTGTTAAAGTTTAACAAAACATTAACCCTTTCAGAGAAGCGACATTTCCAGATTTTCTGGTATTAGACACATTTCATAAATAAATCTTGTCTGTCCCGGACTTTGTGCCTTGTTACAGGCTGGAGGTTTATTTTCTAACTTCCTGAGACGTCTATAGGGGACAGTGGACCCGTGTGACTGTCTGACCTCTGCTCCCTTCTCACAATCACTCTGCTTTTATATGATCTGGAGGCTCTGATGGGGGTCTGGCCGCTCCACCACCCACCGCTCCACCATCCACCCCTCCACCACCCACCGCTCCACCATCCACCGCTCCACCACCCACCGCTCCATCATCCACCGCTCCACCACCCACTGCTCCACCATCCACCACTCCGCCACCCACCCCTCCACCACCCACCGCTCCACCATCCACCACTCCACCACCCACCCCTCCACCACCCACCGCTCCACCATCCACCGCTCCACCACCCACTGCTCCACCATCCACCACCTGCCACCCACCCCTCCACCACCCACCGCTCCATCATCCACCGCTCCACCACCCACCCATCCACCACCCACCCCTCCACCATCCACCGCTCCACCATCCACCGCTCCACCACTCTGCCACCCACCCCTCCACCACCCCCCTCCACCACCCACCGCTCCACCATCCACTGCTCCACCACTCCACCATCCACCGCTCCACCACCCACTGCTCCACCATCCACCACTCTGCCACCCACCCCTCCACCACCCACCGCTCCATCATCCACCGCTCCACCACCCACCCATCCATCACCCACCCTCCACCACCCACCGCTCCACCATCCACCGCTCCACCATCCACCGCTCCACCATCCACCACTCTGCCACCCACCCCTCTACCACCCACCGCTCCACCATCCACCGCTCCACCACCCACCCCTCCACCACCCACCGCTCCATCATCCACCGCTCCACCACCCACCCCTCCACCACTCCATCATCCACCGCTCCACCACCCACCCATCCACCACCCACCCCTCCACCACCCACCGCTCCACCATCCACCGCTCCACCATCCACCGCTCCACCATCCACCACTCTGCCACCCACCCCTCCACCACCCACCGCTCCACCATCCACCGCTCCACCACCCACCCCTCCACCACCCACCGCTCCATCATCCACCGCTCCACCATCCACCGCTCCACCATCCACCGCTGCACCACCCACCGCTCCACCATCCACCACTCTGCCACCTACCCCTCCACCACCACCGCTCCACCATCCACTGCTCCACCATCCACCGCTCCACCATCCACCGCTCCACCACCACCCACACCTCACCATCCACCACTCTGCCACCCACCGCTCCACCATCCACCGCTACACCACCCACCCCTCCACCACCCACCGCTCCACCATCCACCGCTCCACCATCCACCGCTCCACCATCCACCGCTCCACCACCCACCGCTCCACCATCCACCGCTCCATCACCCACCGCTCCCACCATTCACGACTCCACCACCCACCGCTCCCACCCTCACCGCTCCACCATCCACCACTCTGCCACCCACCCCTCTACCACCCACCGCTCTACCACCCACCACTCCACCACCCACCGCTCCACCATCCACCGCTCCACCACCCACCGCTCCACCATCCACCACTCTGCCACCCACCCCTCCACCACCCACCGCTCCACCATCCACCGCTCCACCACCCACCCCTCCACCACCCACTGCTCCACCATCCACCGCTCCACCATCCACCGCTCCACCACCCACCGCTCCACCATCCACCACTCTGCCACCCACCCTCCACCATCCACCACCCACCCCTCCACCACCCACCGCTCCACCATCCACTGCTCCACCATCCACCGCTCCACCATCCACCGCTCCACCACCCACCGCTCCACCATCCACCACTCTGCCACCCACCCCTCCACCACCCACCGCTCCACCATCCACCGCTCCACCACCACCCCCTCCACCACCCACCCCTCCACACCCACCGCTCCACCATTCACTGCTCCACCATCCACCGCTCCACCATCCACCGCTCCACCATCCACCGCTCCACCACCCACCGCTCCACCATCCACCGCTCCACCATCCACCACTCTGCCACCCACCCCTCCACCACCCACCGCTCCACCATCCACCGCTCTACCACCCACCCCTCCACCACCCACCGCTCCACCATCCACTGCTCCACCATCCACCGCTCCACCATCCACCGCTCCACCACCCACCGCTCCACCATCCACCGCTCCACCACCCACCGCTCCACCATCCACGACTCCACCACCCACCGCTCCACCACTCACCGCTCCGCCACTCACCACTCCGCCACCCACCGCTCCACCACCCACCGGTACACCATCCACCGCTCCACCATCACACCGCTCCACCATTCAGCGCTCCACCACCCACCCCTCCACCACCCACTGCTCCACCATCCACCACCCAACGCTCCACCATCCACCTCTACACCACCCACCCCTCCACCACTCCACCACCCACCACTCCACCATCCACCACTCTACCACCCACCGCTCCACCATCCACCGCTCCACCACCCACCGCTCCACCATCCACCACTCTGCCACCCACCCCTCCACCACCCACCGCTCCACCATCCACCGCTCCACCACCCACCCACCTACCACCCCACCGCTCCACCATCCACCGCTCCACCATCCACCGCTCCACCACACCCACACTCCGCCACCCACCCCTCCACCACCCACCGCTCCACCATCCACCGCTCCACCACCCACCCCTCCACCACCACCGCTCCACAATCCACTGCTCCACCATCCACCGCTCCACCATCCACCGCTCCACCACCCACCGCTCCACCATCCACCGCTCCACCACCCACCGCTCCACCATCCACGACTCCACCACCACCGCTCCACCACTCACCGCTCACCACCCACCGCTCCACACCCACACGGTACACCATCCACCGCTCACCATCCACCGCTCCACCATTCAGCGCTCCACCACCCACTGCTCCACCGCTCCACCACCCAACGCTCCACCATCCACCCTACACCACCCACCCCTCACCACTCCACCACCCACCACTCCACCATCCACCACTCTACCACCCACCGCTCCACCATCACTCCTCCACCCCCACGCCCAACCATCCACCGCTCCACCATCCAGCGCTCCACCACCCACCGCTCCACCATCCACCGCTCCACCATCCACCCCTCCACCACCCACCTCTCCATCACCACCGCTCCGACCACCCTCCGCTCCACCATCCACCACTCCACCACCCACCGCTCCACCACCCAACCATCCACCGCTCCACCAACCAGCGCTCCACCACCCACCACTCCACCACCCACCGCTCCGCCACCCACCACTCCGCCACCCACCACTCCACCACCCACCGCTCCACCATCCACTGCTCCACCATCGACCCCTCCACCATCCACCCCTCCACCACCCAGCGCTCCACCACCCAATGCTCCACCATCCACCGGTCCACGATCCACCCCTCCACCACCCACTACTCCGCCATCCACCGCTCCACCACCCACAGCTCCACCACCCACTGCTCCACCATCCACTGCTCCACCATCCACCGCTCCACCATCCACCGCTCCACCACCCAGCGCTCCACCACCCAATGCTCCACCATCCACCGGTCCACCAGCCACCCCTCCACCACCCACTACTCCGCCATCCACCGCTCCACCACCCACAGCTCCACCACCCACCACTCCACCATCCACTGCTCCACCACCCACCGCTCCACCACCCACCGCTCCACCATCCACTACTCCGCCATCCACCGCTCCACCACCCACAGCTCCACCACCCACCACTCCACCATCCACCGCTCCACCACCCACCGCTCCACCACCCACCGCTCCACCACCCACCGCTCCACCATCCACTACTCCGCCATCCACCGCTCCACCACCCACAGCTTCACCACCCACCGCTCCACCATCCACTGCTCCACCATCCACCGCTCCACCATCCACCGCTCTACCATCCAGCGCTCCACCACCCAATGCGCCACCATCCACCACCCACGACTCCACCATCCACCGGTCCACCATCCACCCCTCCACCACCCACTACTCCGCCATCCACCGCTCCACCACCCACTGCTCCACCACCCACCGCTCCACCACCCACACCTCTGACATCTGTCAGTGGATGAGACTTATTCTCTCCATCATATTCTATGTGTGCGGATTAACTGTACCCGGGCTGATAATTCCCTCTGTGCACTGCGTGATCGTGACACAATAAAAAATAACCTGATATTTGCAATGTTCTCATCAGGTCAGTGATAGAAACCACGACCGATGCAAACTGAAGATTAACTTTTTCATCTTTTACATTTTGTTTCTGAAGACGAGAAAAAAATTAGCAAAAGTGAAAGATGAAACCCGATGAATGTGAACTGCAACTACAACTACACCCATCCATCCACGCGGGATCTAGTGATCAGCATCTTCAGTGGTGGTTATTGGCAGGTTAACCCTTTACATCGCATTGCTCTGCGCCATCTGTTGGGCGCTGGGATCCCTTGACGGCCGGGCCTGGCATTGTGACCGATCATTGTCCACCTGAGGATAATCCATATCCACATTCCAGCTCAGATCTTTTTTTATTATTTCCCGGGAACATTGTCCTATTATCCTGAACTAAAGCAGAACTACAGCGGGTTCATCACTTCACCACTGGATGGTTCATTACATCTAAGTCCCTGACCGCTGTCCTCTAATCACCCTCCGCGGCCTCATCTTCTATCACCGCCCTCCAGTCTCCGCTGATTTGTGACCTGCCGGCAGCTCCGGGGTTTCATGAAAGTCAATTTAATACAATTCTATAAGAGCCTCATTCTGACCCCATGCTGTCCTCGCTCTGGCCTCCTCCTGTCCTCCTTAGCCTCATTCTGGCCTCCTCCTCACTTCGTCACGACTTCATTCAGCCTCGTTCTCACCTCATTCTAGTCCGATTCTGGCCTCGTCCTCCCTTCGTTTTGGCTTTGTGCTATCCTCTTTCTGGTCTCAGTCTGGCCTCACCCTTGCCTCGTCCTGGCCCTGGCCTCATTTTGGCTTAGTCCTGTCCTCATTCTAGTCTCATCCTGGCTTTGTTCTCGCTTTGTCCTGGACTCATTTTGATTTACTCCTGTCCTCAATCTAGTCTCAGTCTGACCTAATTCTGTCTTTGCTCTGGACTCGTCCTTGGATCGTTCTATCCTCGTCCTGGCCCTCGCCTCCTTTTGGCTTAGTCCTGTCCTCGTTCTGGCCTCGTCCTCACCTCGTTTTGGCTTAGTCCTGTCCACATACTGGTCTCCTTCTGGCCTCATCCTCACCTTGCTCTGGCCTCATCCTCACCTCGTTTTGACTTAGTCCTGTCCTCGTTCTAGCCTCAGTCTGGCCTCATCCTCACCTCGTTTTGACTTAGTCCTGTCTTGTTCTAGCCTCAGTCTGGCCTCGTCCTCACCTTGTTCTGGCCTCATCCTCACCTCGTTTTGGCTTAGTCCTGTCCTCGTGCTAGCCTCAGTCTGGCCTCGTCCTCACCTTGTTCTGGCCTCGTCCTCACCTTGTTCTGGCCTCGTCCTCACCTCGTTTTGGCTTAGTCCTGTCCACATACTGGTCTCCTTCTGGCCTCGTCCTCACCTTGCTCTGGCCTCATCCTCACCTCGTTTTGGCTTAGTTCTGTCCTCATGCTAGCCTCAGTCTGGCCTCGTCCTCACCTTGTTCTGGCCTCGTCCTCACCTTGTTCTGGCCTCGTCCTCACCTCGTTTTGCTTAGTCCTGTCCTCGTTCTAGCCTCAGGCTGGCCTCATCCTCACCTCATTTTGACTTGGTCCTGTGCTAGCCTCAGTCGGGCCTCATCCTCACCTCGTTTTGGCTTAGTCCTGTCTTGTTCTAGCCTCAGTCTGGCCTCATCCTCACCTTGCTCTGGCCTCATCCTCACCTCGTTTTGACTTAGTCCTGTCCTCGTGCTAGCCTCAGTCTGGCCTCGTCCTCACCTTGTTCTGGCCTCGTCACCTTGTTCTGGCCTCGTCCTCACCTCGTTTTGCTTAGTCCTGTCCTCGTTCTAGCCTCAGGCTGGCCTCATCCTCACCTTGTTCTGGCCTCATCCTCACCTCGTTTTGACTTAGTCCTGTCCTCGTTCTAGCCTCAGTCTGGCCTCGTCCTCACCTTGTTCTGGCCTCATCCTCACCTCGTTTTGGCTTAGTCCTGTGCTCGTGCTAGCCTCAGTCTGGCCTCGTCCTCACCTTGTTCTGGCCTCGTCCTCACCTCGTTTTGGCTTAGTCCTGTCCACATACTGGTCTCCTTCTGGCCTCGTCTTCACCTTGCTCTGGCCTCATCCTCACCTCGTTTTGGCTTAGTCCTGTGCTCGTTCTAGCCTCAGTCTGGCCTCATCCTCACCTTGCTCTGGCCTCATCCTCACCTCATTTTGGCTTAGTCCTGTCCTCGTTCTAGCCTCAGTCTGGCCTCATCCTCACCTTGCTCTGGCCTCATCCTCACCTCGTTTTGGCTTAGTCCTGTCCTCGTTCTAGCCTCAGTCCTGGCCTCATCCTCACCTTGTTCTGGCCTCATCCTCACCTCGTTTTGGCTTAGTCCTGTCCTCGTTCTAGCCTCAGTCTGGCCTCATCCTCACCCTTGTTCTGGCCTTGTCCTCACCTTGCTCTGGCCTCATCCTCACCTCGTTTTGGCTTAGTCCTGTCCTCGTTCTAGCCTCAGTCTGGCCTCATCCTCACCTTGTTCTGGCCTCATCCTCACCTCGTTTTGGCTTAGTCCTGTCCTCGTTCTAGCCTCAGTCTGGCCTCATCCTCACCTTGTTCTGGCCTCATCCTCACCTCGTTTTGGCTTAGTCCTGTCCTCGTTCTAGCCTCAGTCTGGCCTCGTCCTCACCTTGTTTCTGGCCTCGTCCTCACCTTGTTCTGGCCTCGTCCTCACCTCATTTTGGCTTAGTTCTGTCCTCGTGCTAGCCTCAGTCTGGCCTCGTCCCTCACCTCGTTTTGACTTAGTCCTGTCCTCGATTCTAGCCTCAGTCTGGCCTCGTCCTCACCTCGTTTTGACTTAGTCCTGTCCTTGTTCTAGCCTCAGTCTGGCCTCGTCCTCACCTTGTTTCTGGCCTCGTCCTCCCCTCGTTTTGACTTAGTCCTGTCCACATACTGGTCTCCTTCTGGCCTTGTCCTCACCTTGTCCTGGCCTCGTACTCACCTCGTTTTGACTTAGTCCTGTCCTCGTTCTAGCCTCAGTCTGGCCTCGTCCTCACCTTGTCCTGACCTCGTCCTCACCTCATTTTGACTTAGTCCTATCCACATACTGGTCTCCTTCTGGCCTCATCCTCACCTTGTTCTGGCCTCATCCTCACCTCGTTTTGACTTAGTCCTGTCCTCGTTCTAGCCTCAGTCTGGCCTCATCCTCACCTTGTTCTGGCCTCGTCCTCACCTCGTTTTGGCTTAGTCCTGTCCACATACTGGTCTCCTTCTGGCCTCGTCCTCACCTTGCTCTGGCCTCATCCTCACCTCGTTTTGGCTTAGTTCTGTCCTCATGCTAGCCTCAGTCTGGCCTCGTCCTCACCTTGTTCTGGCCTCGTCCTCACCTTGTTCTGGCCTCGTCCTCACCTCGTTTTGCTTAGTCCTGTCCTCGTTCTAGCCTCAGGCTGGCCTCATCCTCACCTCATTTTGACTTGGTCCTGTGCTAGCCTCAGTCGGGCCTCATCCTCACCTCGTTTTGGCTTAGTCCTGTCTTGTTCTAGCCTCAGTCTGGCCTCATCCTCACCTTGCTCTGGCCTCATCCTCACCTCGTTTTGGCTTAGTTCTGTCCTCGTGCTAGCCTCAGTCTGGCCTCGTCCTCACCTTGTTCTGGCCTCGTCACCTTGTTCTGGCCTCGTCCTCACCTCGTTTTGCTTAGTCCTGTCCTCGTTCTAGCCTCAGGCTGGCCTCATCTTCACCTTGTTCTGGCCTCGACTTCACCTCATTTTGACTTAGTCCTGTCCACATACTGGTCTCCTTCTGGCCTCGTCCTCACCTTGTTCTGGCCTCATCCTCACCTGGTTTTGACTTAGTCCTGTCCTCGTTCTAGCCTCAGGCTGGCCTCATCCTCACCTTGTTCTGGCCTCATCCTCACCTCGTTTTGACTTAGTCCTGTCCACATACTGGTCTCCTTCTGGCCTCGTCCTCACCTTGTTCTGGCCTCATCCTCACCTCGTTTTGACTTAGTCCTGTCCTCGTTCTAGCCTCAGTCTGGCCTCGTCCTCACCTTGTTCTGGCCTCATCCTCACCTCGTTTTGGCTTAGTCCTGTGCTCGTGCTAGCCTCAGTCTGGCCTCGTCCTCACCTTGTTCTGGCCTCGTCCTCACCTCGTTTTGGCTTAGTCCTGTCCACATACTGGTCTCCTTCTGGCCTCGTCTTCACCTTGCTCTGGCCTCATCCTCACCTCATTTTGGCTTAGTCCTGTCCTCGTTCTAGCCTCAGTCTGGCCTCATCCTCACCTTGCTCTGGCCTCATCCTCACCTCATTTTGGCTTAGTCCTGTCCTCGTTCTAGCCTCAGTCTGGCCTCATCCTCACCTTGCTCTGGCCTCATCCTCACCTCGTTTTGGCTTAGTCCTGTCCTCGTTCTAGCCTCAGTCTGGCCTCATCCTCACCTTGTTCTGGCCTCATCCTCACCTCGTTTTGGCTTAGTCCTGTCCTCGTTCTAGCCTCAGTCTGGCCTCATCCTCACCTTGTTCTGGCCTTGTCCTCACCTTGCTCTGGCCTCATCCTCACCTCGTTTTGGCTTAGTCCTGTCCTCGTTCTAGCCTCAGTCTGGCCTCATCCTCACCTTGTTCTGGCCTCATCCTCACCTCGTTTTGGCTTAGTCCTGTCCTCGTTCTAGCCTCAGTCTGGCCTCATCCTCACCTTGTTCTGGCCTCATCCTCACCTCGTTTTGGCTTAGTCCTGTCCTCGTTCTAGCCTCAGTCTGGCCTCGTCCTCACCTTGTTCTGGCCTCGTCCTCACCTTGTTCTGGCCTCGTCCTCACCTCATTTTGGCTTAGTTCTGTCCTCGTGCTAGCCTCAGTCTGGCCTCGTCCTCACCTCGTTTTGACTTAGTCCTGTCCTCGATTCTAGCCTCAGTCTGGCCTCGTCCTCACCTCGTTTTGACTTAGTCCTGTCCTTGTTCTAGCCTCAGTCTGGCCTCGTCCTCACCTTGTTCTGGCCTCGTCCTCCCCTCGTTTTGACTTAGTCCTGTCCACATACTGGTCTCCTTCTGGCCTTGTCCTCACCTTGTCCTGGCCTCGTACTCACCTCGTTTTGACTTAGTCCTGTCCTCGTTCTAGCCTCAGTCTGGCCTCGTCCTCACCTTGTCCTGACCTCGTCCTCACCTCATTTTGACTTAGTCCTATCCACATACTGGTCTCCTTCTGGCCTCATCCTCACCTTGTTCTGGCCTCATCCTCACCTCGTTTTGACTTAGTCCTGTCCTCGTTCTAGCCTCAGTCTGGCCTCATCCTCACCTTGTTCTGGCCTCGTCCTCACCTCGTTTTGGCTTAGTCCTGTCCACATACTGGTCTCCTTCTGGCCTCGTCCTCACCTTGCTCTGGCCTCATCCTCACCTCGTTTTGGCTTAGTTCTGTCCTCATGCTAGCCTCAGTCTGGCCTCGTCCTCACCTTGTTCTGGCCTCGTCCTCACCTTGTTCTGGCCTCGTCTCTCACCTCGTTTTGCTTAGTCCTGTCCTCGTTCTAGCCTCAGGCTGGCCTCATCCTCACCTCATTTTGACTTGGTCCTGTGCTAGCCTCAGTCGGGCCTCATCCTCACCTCGTTTTGGCTTAGTCCTGTCTTGTTCTAGCCTCAGTCTGGCCTCGTCCTCACCTTGCTCTGGCCTCATCCTCACCTCGTTTTGGCTTAGTTCTGTCCTCATGCTAGCCTCAGTCTGGCCTCGTCCTCACCTTGTTCTGGCCTCGTCACCTTGTTCTGGCCTCGTCCTCACCTCGTTTTGCTTAGTCCTGTCCTCGTTCTAGCCTCAGGCTGGCCTCATCTTCACCTTGTTCTGGCCTCGACTTCACCTCATTTTGACTTAGTCCTGTCCACATACTGGTCTCCTTCTGGCCTCGTCCTCACCTTGTTCTGGCCTCATCCTCACCTCGTTTTGACTTAGTCCTGTCCTCGTTCTAGCCTCAGTCTGGCCTCGTCCTCACCTTGTTCTGGCCTCGTCCTCACCTCGTTTTGGCTTAGTCCTGTCCACATACTGGTCTCCTTCTGGCCTCGTCTTCACCTTGCTCTGGCCTCATCCTCACCTCATTTTGGCTTAGTCCTGTCCTCGTTCTAGCCTCAGTCTGGCCTCATCCTCACCTTGCTCTGGCCTCATCCTCACCTCGTTTTGGCTTAGTCCTGTCCTCGTTCTAGCCTCAGTCTGGCCTCATCCTCACCTTGTTCTGGCCTCATCCTCACCTCGTTTTGGCTTAGTCCTGTCCTCGTTCTAGCCTCAGTCTGGCCTCATCCTCACCTTGTTCTGGCCTCGTCCTCACCTTGCTCTGGCCTCATCCTCACCTCGTTTTGGCTTAGTCCTGTCCTCGTTCTAGCCTCAGTCTGGCCTCATCCTCACCTTGTTCTGGCCTCATCCTCACCTCGTTTTGGCTTAGTCCTGTCCTCGTTCTAGCCTCAGTCTGGCCTCATCCTCACCTTGTTCTGGCCTCATCCTCACCTCGTTTTGGCTTAGTCCTGTCCTCGTTCTAGCCTCAGTCTGGCCTCGTCCTCACCTTGTTCTGGCCTCGTCCTCACCTTGTTCTGGCCTCGTCCTCACCTCATTTTGGCTTAGTTCTGTCCTCGTGCTAGCCTCAGTCTGGCCTCGTCCTCACCTCGTTTTGACTTAGTCCTGTCCTCGTTCTAGCCTCAGTCTGGCCTCGTCCTCACCTCGTTTTGACTTAGTCCTGTCCTTGTTCTAGCCTCAGTCTGGCCTCGTCCTCACCTTGTTCTGGCCTCGTCCTCCCCTCGTTTTGACTTAGTCCTGTCCACATACTGGTCTCCTTCTGGCCTTGTCCTCACCTTGTCCTGGCCTCGTACTCACCTCGTTTTGACTTAGTCCTGTCCTCGTTCTAGCCTCAGTCTGGCCTCGTCCTCACCTTGTCCTGACCTCGTCCTCACCTCATTTTGACTTAGTCCTATCCACATACTGGTCTCCTTCTGGCCTCATCCTCACCTTGTTCTGGCCTCATCCTCACCTCGTTTTGACTTAGTCCTGTCCTCGTTCTAGCCTCAGTCTGGCCTCGTCCTCACCTTGTTCTGGCCTCGTCCTCACCTTGTTTTGACTTAGTCCTGTCCACATACTGGTCTCCTTCTGGCCTTGTCCTCACCTTGTTCTGGCCTCATCCTCACCTCGTTTTGGCTTAGTCCTGTCCTCGTTCTAGCCTCAGTCTGGCCTCGTCCTCACCTTGTTCTGGCCTCGTCCTCACCTTGTTTTGACTTAGTCCTGTCCACATACTGGTCTCCTTCTGGCCTTGTCCTCACCTTGTTCTGGCCTCTCCTCACCTCGTTTTGGCTTAGTCCTGTCCTCGTTCTAGCCTCAGTCTGGCCTCGTCCTCACCTTGTTCTGGCCTCGTCCTCACCTTGTTTTGACTTAGTCCTGTCCACATACTGGTCTCCTTCTGGCCTCATCTGGATATCGTTCAGACCTCATTCCTAGTCTCAGACTTTCATTGAGCTGTAGTCAGTCAGACGTTCCGGGCCGCGGGATCGGAGTGGTGTGGGTAAAGGATGAAGCCACCGGAAAGTGAGTACGGTATATCACCGGGGGCTGAAGACTTACACTTAAGCAACAACCAGCACTTAACAAAGCCAGTGGAATTTAAAAAACAATAATAATAACAATTATCAGAGCAGACATCAGCCAAATATTTGTGACTCCCCGCGCCCCGTCCTCAGCACATGACAAACCATGCAGGAATGATTCTGCTCAGGCACAATCTCTTTATAAGGATCGGGGTTACATAATCCGGGATCTCATGGGTTTTTTCCTTATCTGATTGTAGAAATTCCGGTATTTATTGGTGTAGATATTTATTTTTTTAATACTTTTAAACTTAACTTTTATTTAATTTTTTTTTTCCCTAAACAACTAAAACATTGATGTTATTTCACAGGTGTTACCAGGGCTGTGGAGTCAGAGTCGTCTGCATTTTGTTGGAGTCAAAGTCGGGTTCAGGGATATTGAGGAGTCGGAGTCAGATGTTTGGCTTAATGAATTCACAGTCATGTTTGTAGAGTCGAGTCGAGGAGTTGGAGTCAGTGTCCATTTTGGATGGAGTCAGAGTCGGATTTAGAGAAACTGAGGAGTCAGAGTCGGATGTTTGACTCACTGACTTCACGGCCATGGTTGTGGAGTCGGAATCAAATTCAGAAAATTGAGGAGTCGGAGTCTCATTTTTGGCTTACTGACTTCACTGCCATGGTTGATAAGTGAACTAAGGAGTCAGAGTCGGATGCTTGACTTGCTGGATTTCACAGCCCTGGTTGTGGAGTTGGAGTTGTTAAGTCAGTGTCCAATTTGGTGGAGTCAGAGTCAGTTTCAGAGAACTGAGGAGTCAGAGTCAGATGTTTAGTTAAAGGTAAACCAGCGGTTTAGACATGCGCATTCTGAATGAACTCCGGAAAGTTTGTCCAATTTAAAACTTCTTTAATGAGTGTTACTGGTCTCTCTCACTACGCGTTTCGGCGTACTAGCGCCTTCCTCAGGTGAGCACCAACAATCCACCGACCCCCTCCCCCTACTTACCCCTGATACTGCACCAGGAGCGCCCCTCTCTGTTTTTATCAGAGTCTGATGTTTGACTTGCTGATTTCATAACATGGGAGTCTATGGGCACCGGATCCAGCAGAGAATTGATCCAGTTCCCAGATGTCCCGGGTGCTGAACGAGCGCCGGCTCTGAAATTCACATTCAGCACCTGGACAGAGCAGCCGAAAGAGTCGCGGCTGAAGTTTCAGAACCTGGAGAGCTCCCCTGCATCTGCTTTACTGAAAACAATACAGAACAGAAAAGTGGTGTCACATGTGCTTCCCCCAGGGATCAGTGCCACCTCTGAGGATCAGTGACGCCCATGAGGAACACTGCTGTACCTGAGGATCAGTGCCACCCCTGAGGATTAGTGCTGCCCTCAAGGATTAGTGCCACCCCCAAGGATCAGTGCCACCCCCTCGAGGATTAGTGCTGCCCCGAGGATCAGTACCACCCTGAAGATCAGTTCTGCCCCCGAGGATCAGTGCCACCCCCAAGGATCAGTGCCACCCCCCCAAGGATTAGTACTGCCCTCAAGGATCAGTGCCACCCCCAAGGATCAGTGACACCCTCTCGAGGATTAGTGCTGCCACGAGGATCAGTACCACCCTGAAGATCAGTCTTGCCCCCGAGGATCAGTCCTGCCCCCGAGGATCAGTGCCACCCCTGAGGATCAGTGCCACCCCGATGATCAGTACCATCATTGAGGATCAGTGCCACCCCCAAGGATCAGTGCCACCCCCCCAAGGATTAGTACTGCCCTCAAGGATCAGTGCCACCCCCGAGGATCAGTGCTGCCCCTGAGGATCAGTACCACCCTGAAGATTAGTGCTGCCCCCGAGGATCAGTGCCTCCCCCCAAGGATTAGTGCTGCCCTCAAGGATCAGTGCCACCCCCAAGGATCAGTGCCAAAACTGAGGATCAGTGCTGCCCCCGATGATCAGTTCCACCCCACCGAGGATCAGTCCTGTCCCCGAAGAGCAGTAACACCCCCAAGGATCAGTGCTACCCCTGAGGATCAGTACTGCCCCTGAGGATCAGAATCACCCTGAAGATCAGTGCTGCCCTCGACGATCAGTGCCACTCCCCGAGGATTAGTGCTGCCCTCAAGGATCAGTGCCATCCCTAAGGATCAGTGCCACTCCTGAGGATCAGTGCCGCCCCCGAGGACCAGTGCCACCCCTGAGAAGCAGTGCTGCTCCCCGATGATGGGTTCCACCCCCTGAGGATCAGTACTGTCCCCGAAGAGCAGTAACACCCCGAAGGATCAGTGCTGCCCTTGAGGATCAGTACCACCATGAAGATCAGTCCTGCCCTCAAGGATCAGTGCCACCCCCAAGGATTAGTGCCACCCCTGAGGATCAGTGCTGCTCCCCGATGATCAGTTCCAACTCCTGAGGATCAGTACTGTCCCCGAAGAGCAGTAATACCCCCGAGGATCAGTGAAACTCCCGAGGATCAGTGCCACCCCCCGAGGATTAGTGCTGCCCCGGGGGACTAAGGCGACGGCAGTAATTCCAAATCCATTGTGTCTGAACGTGGATACAATAAGGGCTGCAGAGCCAACTGGAAATAATAACTATGAGGATGACAAGGAGCAGGCAGGCGACAGAAAGAGCAGAACCAAGGACCCACAGCTAGCACCCGACATAGAACTGTCAGCCAGGATAGCAATGGTCATCAGGAATCCTAAAAACAAACATTTCCATTACAGCGCCATCCACAGGGCAACCATAATAATGTCAACCAGAATATGTATATGTCCGACAGATTTAACCCTGCAATGATTCTCTAGGGTTGGTATTGGCGTTTCTCGTACTGTCGGTGGGTACTGCGCCACCTTCTGGTTGCAGTCGGAGGGACGGTTTGTAGTTTATTGATCTATGGTCACATTACAGAATTATTCTGATCTTTTCCACTTTACATCCAACCAAGGCTCCAACGTGATTCATACCCCTGAGAATCTGCATACGAGACTGTCCAGGAGTAAAAGAAGGTGTCAGATCTACGGGCAGAGATCACAGCTGGTGCCGCGGGTGTATATGCGGTCAGCGGAGCGGACAGTCAGTGATCGGAGCGGAGAGTCAGTGATCGGAGCGGACAGTCAGTGATCGGAGCGGACAGTCAGTGATCGGAGCGGACAGTCAGTGATCGGAGCGGACAGTCAGTGATCGGAGCGGACAGTCAGTGATCGGAGCGGAGAGTCAGTGATCGGGGCGGAGAGTCAGTGATCGGGGCGGACAGTCAGTGATCGGAGCGGACAGTCAGTGGTCGGAGCGGACAGTCAGTGGTCGGAGCGGACAGTCAGTGGTCGGAGCGGACAGTCAGTGGTCGGAGCGGACAGTCAGTGGTCGGAGCGGACAGTCAGTGGTCGGAGCGGACAGTCAGTGGTCGGAGCGGACAGTCAGTGGTCGGAGCGGACAGTCAGTGGTCGGAGCGGACAGTCAGTGGTCGGAGCGGACAGTCAGTGGTCGGAGCGGACAGTCAGTGGTCGGAGCGGACAGTCAGTGATCGGGGCGGACAGTCAGTGATCGGAGCGGACAGTCAGTGGTCGGAGCGGACAGTCAGTGATCGGGGCGGAGAGTCAGTGATCGGAGCGGAGAGTCAGTGGTCGGAGCGGACAGTCAGTGGTCGGAGCGGACAGTCAGTGATCGGGGCGGAGAGTCAGTGATCGGAGCGGACAGTCAGTGATCGGGGCGGAGAGTCAGTGATCGGAGCGGACAGTCAGTGATCGGGGCGGAGAGTCAGTGATCGGAGCGGACAGTCAGTGATCGGAGCGGAGAGTCAGTGATCGGAGCGGACAGTCAGTGATCGGAGCGGACAGTCAGTGATCGGAGCGGACAGTCAGTGATCGGAGCGGACAGTCAGTGATCGGAGCGGACAGTCAGTGATCGGAGCGGACAGTCAGTGATCGCAGCGGACAGTCAGTGATCGCAGCGGACAGTCAGTGATCGGAGCGGACAGTCAGTGATCGGAGCGGACAGTCAGTGATCGGAGCGGACAGTCAGTGATCGGAGGGGACAGTGATCGGAGCGGACAGTCAGTGATCGGAGCGGACAGTGATCGGAGCGGACAGTCAGTGATCGGGGCGGACAGTGATCGGAGCGGACAGTCAGTGATCGGAGCGGACAGTCAGTGATCGGAGCGGACAGTCAGTGATCGGAGCGGACAGTCAGTGATCGGAGCGGACAGTCAGTGATCGGAGCGGACAGTCAGTGATCGGAGCGGACAGTCAGTGATCGGAGCGGACAGTCAGTGATCGGGGCGGACAGTCAGTGATCGGGGCGGAGAGTCAGTGATCGGAGCGGACAGTCAGTGATCGGAGCGGACAGTCAGTGATCGGAGCGGACAGTCAGTGATCGGAGCGGACAGTCAGTGATCGGAGGGGACAGTGATCGGAGCGGACAGTCAGTGATCGGAGGGGACAGTGATCGGAGCGGACAGTCAGTGATGGGCTGCAGCACAGTGATGTGGACAGTCAGTGATCGGCTGCAGCACAGTGATGTGGACACTCAGTGATCGGCTGCAGCACAGTGATGTGGACAGTCAGTGATCGGCTGCAGCACAGTGATGTGGACAGTCAGTGATCGGCTGCAGCACAGTGATGGGACAGTCAGTGATCGGCTGCAGCACAGTGATGTGGACAGTCAGTGATCGGCTGCAGCACAGTGATGTGGACAGTCAGTGATCGGCTGCAGCACAGTGATGTGGACACTAAGTGATCGGCTGCAGCACAGTGATGTGGACAGTCAGTGATCGGCTGCAGCACGGTGATGTGGACAGTCAGTGATCGGCTGCAGCACAGTGATGTGGACAGTCAGTGATCGGCTGCAGCACGGTGATGTGCACAGTCAATGATCGGCTGCAGCACGGTGATGTGGACAGTCAGTGATCGGCTGCAGCACAGTGATGTGGACACTCAGTGATCGGCTGCAGCACAGTGATGTGGACAGTCAGTGATCGGCTGCAGCACAGTGATGTGGACACTCAGTGATCGGCTGCAGCACAGTGATGTGGACAGTCAGTGATCGGCTGCAGCACAGTGATGTGGACAGTCAGTGATCGGCTGCAGCACACTGATGGGGACAGTCAGTGATCGGCTGCAGCACAGTGATGTGGACAGTCAGTGATCGGCTGCAGCACAGTGATGTGGACAGTCAGTGATCGGCTGCAGCACAGTGATGTGGACAGTCAGTGATCGGCTGCAGCACAGTGATGTAGACAGTCAGTGATCGGCTGCAGCACAGTGATGTGGACAGTCAGTGATCGGCTGCAGCACAGTGATGTGGACAGTCAGTGATCGGCTGCAGCACAGTGATGTGGACAGTCAGTGATCGGCTGCAGCACAGTGATGTGGACAGTCAGTGATCGGCTGCAGCACAGTGATGTGGACAGTCAGTGATCGCTGCAGCACAGTGATGTGGACACTCAGTGATCGGCTGCAGCACAGTGATGTGGACACTCAGTGATCGGCTGCAGCACAGTGATGTGGACACTCAGTGATCGGCTGCAGCACGGTGATGTGGACAGTCAGTGATCGGCTGCAGCACGGTGATGTGGACAGTCACTGATCGGCTGCAGCACAGTGATGTGGACAGTCAGTGATCGGCTGCAGCACAGTGATGTGGACAGTCAGTGATCTGGTTATTAACTCCATAAACCCCGGAAGAACTATAACACAAAGAAGCCACACTCAGGCGCTCCGTCACAAACAACATTACATATGGCAGGTGACCCCTAATCGAGACCCAGCAGAGCTAGGATTAATCCTGAGGGTGCACCTCTAATCAAGACCTACATCACTGGATTAACTGTGCAGGTTCACCATTGTAATCAAGACCTGTCGAGCTGGTATTAACCCTGTATTTGGCCCCCTGGACAGGTGCTGTACTATACCCCAGGACAAGTGATATGTTAACCTCTGGGACAGGTGATGTGTAGAGCCCCAGGACAAGTGATATGTTAACCTCTGGGACAGGTGATGTGTTGAGCCCCAGGACAGGTGATGTGTTGGGCCCTGGGACAGGTGATGTGTTTAGCTCTGGGACAGGAGATGTGTTGAGCCCTGGGACAGATGATGTGTTGAGCTCTGGGACAGGTGATGTGTTGGACCCCGGGACAGGTGATGTGTTGGGCCCCGGGACAGGTGATGTGTTGGGCCCCGGGACAGGTGATGTGTTGGGCCCCGGGACAGGTGATGTGTTGGGCCCCGGGACAGGTGATGTGTTGGGCCCTGGGACAGGTGATGTGTTGGGCCCTGGGACAGGTGATGTGTTGGGCCCTGGGACAGGTTATGTGTTGGGCCCCGGGACAGGTTATGTGATGAGCCCCGGGACAGGTTATGTGTTGAGCCCCGGGACAGGTGATGTGTTGGACCCCAGGATAGGTGATGTGTTGGCCCTGGGACAGGTGATGTGTTGGGCCCCAGGATAGGTGATGTGTTGAGCTCTGGGACAGGTGATGTGTTGAGCTCTGGGACAGGTGATGTGTTGAGCCCTGGGGCAGGTGATGTGTTGAGCCCTGGGACAGGTGATGTGTTGGGCCAGGACAGGTGATGTGTTGGGCCCCTGGACAGGTGATGTGTTGAGCACTGAGACAGTTGAAGTGTTGGGCCCCAGGACAGGTGATGTGTTGAGCCCCAGGAAAGGTGATGTGTTGAGCTCTGGGACAGGTGATGTGTTGAGCTCTGGGGCAGGTGATGTGTTGAGCCTCAGGACAGGTGATGTGTTGGGCTCCAGGACAGATGATATGTTGAGCCCCAGGACAGATGATGTGTTGAGCCCCAGGACAGGTGATGTGTTGAGCCCCAGGACAGGTGATGTGTTGAGCTCCAGGTCAGGTAATGTTTTGAGCCCTAGGACAGGCGATATGTTGGTCCCTGGGATAGGTGATGTGTTGAGCCCTGGGACAGGTGATGTGTTGGGCCCTGGGACAGGTGATGTGTTGAGCCCTGGGACAGGTGATGTGTTGGGCCCTGGGACAGGTGATGTGTTGAGCCCTGGGACACGTGATGTGTTGAGCCTCAGCGTTGACACAGGTGATGTGTTGAGCCCCGGACAGGTGATGTGTTGAGCCCCGGGACAGGTGATGTGTTGAGCCCCGGGACAGGTGATGTGTTAGCCCCGGGACAGGTGATGTGTTGAGCCCCAGGACAGGTGATGTGTTGAGCCCTGGGACAGGTGATGTGTTTGGCCCCGAGACAGGTGATGTGTTGGACCCCAGGACAGGTGATGTGTTGAGCCCTGGGACAGGTGATGTGTTGGGCCCTGGGACAGGTTATGTGTTGGGCCCTGGGACAGGTGATGTGTTGGGCCCCGGGACAGGTTATGTGTTGAGCCCCGGGACAGGTGATGTGTTGGGCCCTGGGACAGTGATGTGTTGGGCCCTGGGACAGGTGATGTTTTGAGCCCTGGGACAGGTGATGTGTTGGGCCCTGGGACAGGTGATGTGTTGGGCCAGGGACAGGTGATGTGTTGGGCCCCTGGACAGGTGATGTGTTGAGCACTGAGACAGTTGAAGTGTTGGGCCCCAGGACAGGTGATGTGTTGAGCCCCAGGAAAGGTGATGTGTTGAGCCCCAGGAAAGGTGATGTGTTGGGCCCTGGGACAGGTGATGTGTTGGGCCCCAGGATAGGTGATGTGTTGGGCCCTGGGACAGGTGATGTGTTGGGCCCCAGGATAGGTGATGTGTTGAGCTCTGGGACAGGTGATGTGTTGAGCCCCAGGTCAGGTAACGTTTTGAGCCCTAGGACAGGTGATATGTTGGTCCCTGGGACAGGTGATGTGTTGAGCCCTGGACAGGTGATGTGTTGAGAGCCCTGGGACAGGTGATGTGTTGAGCCCTGGGACAGGTGATGTGTTGAGCCCTGGGACAGGTGATGTGTTGAGCCCCGGGACAGGTGCTGTGTTGAGCCCTGGGACAGATGATGTGTTGGGCCCTGGGACAGGTGATGGGTTGAGCCCCAGGACAGGTGATGTGTTGAGCTCTGGGACAGGTGATGTGTTGAGCCCCAGGTCAGGTAACGTTTTGAGCCCCAGGACAGGTGATGTGTTGAGCCCTAGAACAGGTGATGTGTTGAGCCCCGGGACAGGTGATGTGTTGAGCCCCGGACAGGTGATGTGTTGAGCCCCGGGACAGGTGATGTGTTGAGCCCTGGGACAGGTGATGGGTTGAGCCCCAGGACAGGTGATGTGTTGAGCCCCGGGACAGGTGATGTGTTGGACCCCAGGACAGGTGATGTGTTGGGCCCTGGGACAGGTGATGTGTTGGGCCCTGGGACAGGTGATGTTTTGAGCCCTGGGACAGGTGATGTGTTGGGCCCTGGGACAGGTGATGTGTTGAGCCCTGGGACAGGTGATGTGTTGAGCCCCGGGACAGGTGATGTGTTGAGCCCTGGGACAGATGATGTGTTGGGCCCTGGGACAGGTGATGGGTTGAGCCCCAGGACAGGTGATGTGTTGAGACCCCAGGACAGGTGATGTGTTGGACCCCAGGACAGGTGATGTGTTGGGCCCTGGGACAGTTGATGTGTTGGGCCCTGGGACAGGTGATGTTTTGAGCCCTGGGACAGGTGATGTGTTGGCCCTGGGACAGGTGATGTGTTGGGCCCTGGGACAGGTGATGTTTTGAGCCCTGGGACAGGTGATGTGTTGAGCCCCGGGACAGGTGATGTGTTGGGCCCTGGACAGGTGATGTGTTGGCCCTGGGACAGGTGATGTTTTGAGCCCTGGGACAGGTGATGTGTTGAGCCCCGGGACAGGTGATGTGTTGGGCCCCGGGACAGGTGATGTTTTGAGCCCTGGGACAGGTGATGTGTTGGGCCCTGGGACAGGTGATGTGTTGAGCTCTGGGACAGGTGATGTGTTGGGCCCCTGGACAGGTGATGTGTTGAGCACTGAGACAGTTGAAGTGTTGGGCCCCAGGACAGGTGATGTGTTGAGCCCCAGGACAGGTGATGTGTTGGGCCCTGGGACAGGTGATGTGTTGAGCTCTGGACAGGTGATGTGTTGAGCTCTGGGACAGGTGATGTGTTGAGCCCCGGGACAGGTGATGTGTTGTAGCCCCGGACAGATGATGTGTTGGGCCCTGGGACAGGTGATGTGTTGAGCCCCAGGACAGGTGATGTGTTAAGCCCCAGGACAGATGATGTTTGAGCTCTGGGACAGGTGATGTGTTGAGCCCTGGGACAGGTGATGTGTTGAGCCCTGGGACACGTGATGTGTTGAGCCCCAGGTCAGGTAACGTTTTGAGCCCCAGGACAGGTGATGTGTTGAGCCCTAGAACAGGTGATGTGTTGGGCCCCGGGACAGGTGATGTGTTGAGCCCCAGGACAGATGATGTGTTGGGCCCTGGGACAGGTGATGTGTTGAGCTCTGGGACAGGTGATGTGTTGAGCTCCGGGACAGGTGATGTGTTGAGCCCTGGGACAGGTGATGTGTTGGGCCCTGGGACAGGTGATGTGTTTGAGCCCTGGGACAGGTGATGTGTTGGGCCCCAGGACAGGTGATGTGTTGAGCCCCAGGACAGGTGATGTGTAGAGCCCCAGGACAGGTGATGTGTTGGGCCCTGGGACAGGTGATGTGTTGAGCTCTGGGATAGGGGATATGTTGGGCCCAAATAGATATGTTGGGGTCCCCTGGACAGGAGGTATATTGGGCTCTGGGACAGGTGATGTGTTGGGCCCCTGGTGCAGTCTCTGCACATCTGGAGCCTCAGAATAGATCTCACACATGGAGTAACAGCAGCGTCTCATCTATTTATCACATCTCAGCCCCTCCTGATCCCGGGATCTCTGTATTATACAAAGAAGAAGGTGATAGGAAGGGGATAAATATAGAAGAGAGTATTCCCAGATCACAGCCCACACCACATCTATTATCTATCTATCTATCTATATCTATCTATATCTATCTATCTATCTATCTATCAGAAAAAGAATCAGCACATAAACATCAATTAATTTGGTGTAAAACATCCTGTGTGCAGAGCTCCACTGCAACAAGTCACAATATCAAACCCAGCAGCCCTCAATCCTTCTCCCATTCTGGAGCCTATAATCCGGCCACAGGTGAGTGATGCCACGGTTCAGTCCACAAAACACTTTCCTCAAGCACAGCGCACACTACAACCAGTGACCATTATACAATCCATCATACACTGATCATTAACAATACATGACACATAACACTGTGCATAGAAGATACAATCACTGTGTGCATGATCATACAGTGAACCTATAGATATATAGGGCTCATTAGGGGCGATGCTACCTGCATTGTCTTTACAATATCTGATAATTGCCATTAATTGCAATTACAGGAGAAATTGTACAGCAGATGGATATGGCGGTGTCACACTGAACGATGCAGCAGATTGCAGGATCCACATGGTCTGATGTGGGGTCCGGATCTCTTAACTGCGATGACCGATCAGATCAATTATCGCTAGTCAGATCCACGTGTCACACGCAACTACGTCATTAGAACAATGGAAAACCCCTGACATTTCAGCGATATATGTACAGATATCATAGCGTGTGCCGGCCCCTTATTATCTATCTATCTATCTATCTATCTCTATATCTATCTATCTATCTATCTCTATCCATCTATCTATTTCTATCTATTGTTTCAGTTTAAAGTTTTTTCTCAGGTACATTGTACGGCTGCACACAGAAGATTTTTAAAGCAAACAGTGATTACAGTGATCCCACAACACACAGGAGAAGACGTCCGAGTTGTAGTCCCCCCCCCCCCCCGGGTATCTGGGAGCTGTAGTTCCCCGTGGGTCCCCGTTCTGGGAGTTGTAGTCCCCCTGTGCTGGTAGTTGTAGTTCACCCCCCCACCGGTTCTGGTAGTTGTAGTCCCGCTGTAGCTGGTAGTTGTAGTCCCGCTGTAGCTGGTACTTGCAGTCCCCTGTGCAGCTGGTAGTTGTAGTCCTCCCCCCTGTAGCTGGTAGTTGTAGTCCCCCCCCCCCTGTAGCTGGTAGTTGTAGTCCTCCCCCCCTGTAGCTGGTAGTTGTAGTCCTCCCCCCCCCCTGTAGCTGGTAGTTGTAGTCCTCCCCCCCCTGTAGCTGGAAGTGGTAGTCCTCCCCCCCTGCAGCTGGTAGTTGTAGTCCTCCCCCCCTGTAGCTGGTAGTTGTAGTCCTCCCCCCCCCCCTTTAGCTGGTAGTTGTAGTCCTCCCCCCCTTTAGCTGGTAGTTGTAGTCCTCCCCCCTGTAGCTGGTAGTTGTAGTCCCCACCCCTGTAGCTGGTAGTTGTAGTCCTCCCCCTGTAGCTGGTACTTGTAGTCCCCCTGTAGCTGATAGTTGTAGTCCCCCTGTAGCTGGTAGTTGTATTCTTCCCCCCTGTAGCTGGTAGTTGTAGTCCTCCTCCCTGTAGCTGATACTTGTAGTCCCCCTGTAGCTGGTAGTTATAGTCCCCCTGTAGCTGGTACTTGTAGTCCTCCTGTAGCTGGTAATTGTAGTCCTCCCCCTGTAGCTGGTAGTTGTAGTCCTCCCCCCTATAGCTGGTAGTTATAGTCCTCCCCCCCTGTAGCTGGTAGTTGTAGTTGTAGTCCTCCCCCCTGTTGCTGGTAGTTGAAGTCCCCACCCCTGTAGCTGGTAGTTGTAGTCCCCACCCCTGTAGCTGGTAGTTGTAGTCTCCCCCTGTAGCTGGTAATTTCAGTCCCCTGTGCAGCTGGTAGTTGTAGTCCCCCCTGTAGCTGATAGTTGTAGTCCCCCCTGTAGCTGGTACTTGTAGTCCCCCTGTAGCTGATAGTTGTAGTTCCCCTGTAGCTGATAGTTGTAGTCCCCCCTGTAGCTGGTAGTTGTAGTCCCCACCCCTGTAGCTGGTAGTTGTAGTCCTCCCCCTGTAGCTGGTACTTTCAGTCCCCTGTGCAGCTGGTAGTTGTAGTTCCCCTGTAGCTGATACTTATAGTTCCCCTGTAGCTGGTACTTGTAGTCCCCCTGTAGCTGGTACTTGTAGTCCCCCTGTAGCTGGTAGTTGTATTCTACCCCCTGTAGCTGGTAGTTGTAGTCCTCCCCCTGTAGCAGGTACTTGTAGTCCCCCTGTAGCTAGTAGTTGTAGTCCTCCCCCCTGTAGCTGGTAGTTGTAGTCCTCCCCCCCTGTAGCTGGTAGTTGTAGTCCTTCCCCCCTTTAGCTGGTAGTTGTAGTCCTCCCCCCCCTTTAGCTGGTAGTTGTAGTCCTCCCCCCCTGTAGCTGGTAGTTGTAGTCCCCACCCTGTAGCTGGTAGTTGTAGTCCCCACCCCTGTAGCTGGTAGTTGTAGTCCTCCCCTGTAGCTGGTACTTGTAGTCCCCCTGTAGCTGGTAGTTGTAGTCCCCCTGTAGCTGGTAATTGTAGTCCCCCTGTAGCTGGTAGTTGTAGTCCCCCTGTAGCTGGTACTTGTAGTCCCCCTGTAGCTGGTACTTGTAGTCCCCCTGTAGCTGGTAGTTGTATTCTTCCCCCTGTAGCTGGTAGTTGTAGTCATCCTCCTGTAGCAGGTACTTGTAGTCCCCTGTAGCTGGTAGTTGTAGTCCTCCCCTGTAGCTGGTACTTGTAGTCCCCTTGTAGCTGATAGTTGTAGTCCCCTGTAGCTGGTAGTTGTATTCTTCCCCCTGTAGCTGGTAGTTGTAGTCCTCCCCCTGTAGCAGGTACTTGTAGTCCCCCTGTAGCTGGTAGTTGTATTCTTCCCCCCTGTAGCTGGTAGTTGTAGTCCTCCCCCTGTAGCAGGTACTTGTAGTCCCCTGTAGCTGGTAGTTGTAGTCATCCCCCCTGTAGCTGGTAGTTGTAGTCCTCCTGTAGCTGGTAGTTGTAATCATCCCCCTGTAGCTGGTAGTTGTAGTCCCCCAGTAGCTGGTACTTGTAGTCCCCCTGCAGCTGGTACTTGTAGTCCCCCTGTAGCTGGTAGTTGTAGTCCCCCTGTAGCTGGTACTTGTAGTCCCCCTGTAGCTGATAGTTGTAGTCCCCCTGTAGCTGGTAGTTGTATTCTTCCCCCTGTAGCTGGTAGTTGTAGTCCTCCCCTGTAGCAGGTACTTGTAGTCCCCCTGTAGCTGGTAGTTGTAGTCCCCCCGGTGCTGGTGGTTGTAGTCCCCCTGTAGCTGGTAGTTATAGTCCTCCCCCTGTAGCTGGTAGTTGTAGTCCCCCTGTAGCTGGTAGTTGTAGTCTCCTCCCCTGTAGCTGATAGTTGTAGTCCCTCTGTAGCTGGTAGTTGTAGTCCCCCCTGTAGCTGGTATTTAGTCCTGTAGCTGTAGTTGTAGTCCCCCTGTACTGGTAGTTATGTCCTCCCTGTATGGTAGTTGTAGTCCCCCTGTAGCTGGTAGTTGTAGTCCCCCTGTAGCTGGTAGTTGTAGTCCTCCCCCTGTAGCTGGTAGTTGTAGTCCCTCTGTAGCTGGTAGTTGTAGTCCCCCTGTAGCTGGTAGTTATAGTCCTCCCCCTGTAGCTGGTAGTTGTAGTCCCCCTGTAGCTGGTGGTTGTAGTCCCCCCGGTGCTGATAGTTGTAGTCCCCCCGGTCCCCTCTCTTACCTATGGTGGTGATGACGGTGATGGCGAAGTAGAAGGATCCGGCGAATGTCCACTGCACCCCCGCCTTGTGCGGCTTCAGCTTCAGCACCACCAGCTCCAGCTCCCGGTATCCCGCCTCCGTCAGGTTGTACTTGCCCCGGAGCTCGCCCCTCTTGTCCTCCAGCTTCTTCCTCTCCGTCGTCTCCTCCTCGGACTCCAGAACATCGAACACGGCGGCCCCGACCAGCAGATAGGTGAAGGTGCAGATGATGAGGCCGCCGTGCGAACGTTCTGCCGCTTCATGGTGCGGGGGAGAGCCGGGGCTCAGGAGCGGGGGCCCCGGGCATGGCGGGCGGCCACAGGGCCATGGAGGAGCCGGGGAGAGAGGACCGGGGAGAGACTCAGAGGAGCCGGGAGAGAGGACCGCGGAGACCGGGGAGAGATAGGAGACCGGGGAGAGGGGACCGGGAGAGACTCAGAGGAGCCGGGGAGAGATAGACAGGACACCGGGGAGAGATAGACAGGAGACTGGGGACAGGACACCGGGGACAGTGACAGAGGACCGGAGAGAGAGGATCCGAGTACACAGTGACAGGACTCCGGGGAAAGATAGAGAGGAGCCGGGGACAGGAGACCGGGGAGAGGGACCGGGGACAGTGACAGGAAACCGGGGACACAGAGGCAGGAGTCCGAGGAGAGATGGAGAGGAGTCCGGGGACAGTGACCGGAGAGAGAGGAGCCGCCGCCACACACGGACACTGAGGAGTCCGGACACAGCGGAGCCGCCGCCGACACAGCGGAGCTGTCCCTTCAGCACCACCCTCAGGAGGCTCCGCCACACCCCGCCATAGAAGAAGACTGGAAGAGGGAGGGCAGGAGAAGGGGGACAGGGAGACTGGGACAGGGGGACAGGAGCTGGGGGACAGGGAGACAGGAGCTGGGGGACAGGACAGGGAGACAGAGCTGGGGGACAGGGACAGGGGGACAGGGAGACTGGGACAGGGGGACAGGAGCTGGGGGACAGGGAGACTGGGACAGGGGGACAGGAGCTGGGGGACAGGGAGACAGGAGCTGGGGGACAGGAGCTGGGGGACAGGGACAGGGGGACAGGGAGACAGGAGCTGGGGGACAGGAGCTGGGGGACAGGGAGACTGGGACAGGGGGACAGGGACTGGGGGACAGGGAGACAGGGACAGGGGGACAGGGAGACAGGGACAGGGGGACAGGAGCTGGGGGACAGGGAGACAGGGACAGGGGGACAGGAGCTGGGGGACAGGGACAGGGGGACAGGGAGACAGGGACAGGGGGACAGGAGCTGGGGGACAGGAGCTGGGGGACAGGAGCTGGGGGACAGGAAGACAGGGACTGGGGGACAGGGAGAATGGGACAGGGGGACAGGAGCTGGGGGAAAGGGAGACTGGGACAGGGACAGGGGGACAGGAGCTGGGGGACAGGGGGACAGGAGCTGGGGGATAGGGAGACTGGGACAGGGGGACAGGAGCTGGGGGACAGGAGCTGGGGGACAGGAGACTGGGACAGGGGGACAGGAGCTGGGGGACAGGGAGACTGGGACAGGGGGACAGGGAGACTGGTACAGGGGGACAGGAGCTGGGGGACAGTGAGACAGGGACTGGGGGACAGGGAGACTGGGACAGGGGACAGGAGCTGGGGACTGGGAGACTGGGACAGGAGCTGGGGGACAGGGGGACAGGAGCTGGGGGACAGGGGGACTGGGACAGGGGGACAGGAGCTGGGGGACAGGGACAGGGGGACAGGGAGACAGGGACAGGGGGACAGGAGCTGGGGGACAGGAGCTGGGGGACAGGAGCTGGGGGACAGGGAGACAGGGACTGGGGGACAGGGAGACTGGGACAGGGAGACTGGGACAGGGGGACAGGAGCTGGGGGACAGGGAGACTGGGACAGGGACAGGGGGACAGGAGCTGGGGGACAGGGGGACAGGAGCTGGGGGACAGGGAGACTGGGACAGGGGGACAGGAGCTGGGGGACAGGGAGACTGGGACAGGACAGGGGGACAGGAGCTGGGGGACAGGGGGACAGGAGCTGGGGGACAGGGAGACTGGGACAGGGGGACAGGAGCTGGGGGACAGGGTCAGGGGGACAGGGAGACAGGGACAGGGGGACAGGAGCTGGGGGACAGGAGCTGGGGGACAGGGAGACAGGGACTGGGGGACAGGGAGACTGGGACAGGGGGACAAGAGCTGGGGGACAGGGAGACAGGGACTGGGGGACAGGGAGACTGGGACAGGGACAGGGGGACAGGAGCTGGGGGACAGGGAGACTGGGACAGGGGGGACAGGAGCTGGGGACAGGGAGACAGGGACTGGGGGACAGGGAGACTGGGACAGGGGGACAGGAGCTGGGGGACAGGGAGACAGGGACTGGGGGACAGGGAGACTGGGACAGGGGGACAGGAGCTGGGGGACAGGGAGACTGGGACAGGAGCTGGGGGACAGGGAGACTGGGACAGGGGGACAGGAGCTGGGGGACAGGGAGACAGGGACTGGGGGAC
The DNA here is from genome assembly GCA_033576535.1 of Allobates femoralis. Taxonomy (NCBI): domain Eukaryota; kingdom Metazoa; phylum Chordata; class Amphibia; order Anura; family Aromobatidae; genus Allobates; species Allobates femoralis. Next base: position 16,167,377 of record JARQOC010000013.1, read on the forward strand.
AGGGAGACTGGGACAGGGGGACAGGAGCTGGGGGACAGGGAGACTGGGACAGGGACAGGGGGACAGGAGCTGGGGGACAGGAGCTGGGGGACAGGGAGACTGGGACAGGGGGACAGGAGCTGGGGGACAGGGAGACTGGGACAGGGGGACAGGAGCTGGGGGACAGGGAGACTGGGACAGGGGGACAGAGAGACAGGGACAGGGGGACAGGGAGACAGGGACAGGGGGACAGGAACAGAGGGACAGGGAGACAGGAACAGGGGGACAGGGACAGTGGGATAGGAACAGGGGGACAGGCACAGGGGGGACAGGGAGACATGAGCAGGGGGACAGGCCCAGGGAGACAGGAACAGGGCAACAGCAACAGGGAGAAAGGCACAGGAGGACAGGCACATAAGGACAGGGAGAAAGGGACAGGCACAGAGAGACAGCCACAGGAGTACAGCAACAGGAAGAGGGGTACAGAGTGAAAGCAACAGAGGGACAGCCACAGGGAGACAGGCACTGGTGGACAGATATACAGAGGCACAGCCACAGAGGGACAGGAACAGGGGGACCGGCACAGAGGGACATGCACAGGGGGAAAACAAAGGAGGACAGGCACAGAGGGACAGGCACACAGAGACGGGCACAGAGCGTCAGGCACAGGGGACAGAAACAGGGGGATGAGCACAGGGGGATGGGTACAGAGGGACATGCACAGGGGGACAGGCACAGGGAGACTGGCACAGAGAGACAGGCACAGGGGGGCAGAGAGACAGGCACAAGGGGACATGCACAGGGAACAGAGAGGCGGGCACAGAGGGACAGCTACACAGAGAAACAGGCACAGGGGGGACAGGCATAGGAGGACAGGCACAGGGAGACAGGCACAGGGAGAAAGGCACAGGGGGACAGGCACAGAGGGGCAGGCACAGAGGGGCAGGCACAGGGAAAGGTAAATAGAGACAGGCACAGAGGGACAGGCAGAGGGGGATGGGCACAGAGAGGACAGGCACAGGCGGATAGCCACAGGTTGACAGGCATAGAGGGACAGGCACAGGGGAAAAGGCACAGGGGAACAGGCACAGAGGAATAGGAACAGGGGGACAGGAACAGGGGAACAGGCACAGGGGAAAGGCACAGAAGGACAGCCAAAGCAGGCCTGGCACTGAAGGGTCAGGCACAGGGGACTGGCACAGGGGGACAGGCACAGAGAGACAGGCACAGGTGGATAGCCACAGGTGGACAGGCACAGAGAGACAGGCACAGGCGGATAGCCACAGGTGGACAGGCACAGAGGGACAGGCACAGGGGGATAGGCACTGAGGGACAGACACAGAGGGACAGACACAGAGGGACAGACACAGAGGGACAGACACAGAGGAATAGGAACAGGGGAACAGGCACAGAAGGACAGACACACAGGGACAGGCTCAAATGGACAGCCACACAGAGGCAGGAACAGAGTGATAGCCATACAGGAAGAGGCACAGGGGTTTAGACACAGAGTGACAGGCACAGGAGGACAAAGGGCCAGCGATGGCTAGCCCCAGAAGGACAGGCACAGGGCCAGTCACAGAAAGACAGCCACAGTAGGACAGAGAGACAGCCACAGCGGTAAAGTCACAGAGGGACAGGCACAGAGAGACAGGAAGACAGGGACAGAGGGACAGCTACAGAGAGACAGCCACAGGGGGACAGGCACAGAGAGACAGACACAGGTGGACAGCCACAGCGTGACAGGCACCAAGGAACAGCCACAGGCGTACAGAAACAGAGGGACAGCCACAGAGGAGGATGGGCACAGAGAGACAGACACAGGCGGATAGCCACAGGTGGACAGGCATAGAGGGACATGCACAGGGGAAAAGGCACAGGGGAACAGGCACAGAGGAATAGGAACAGGGGGACAGCCACAGAGGGACAGGCACAGGGGACAGCCACATGAGATAGGCACAGGGGGACAGGCCCAGGGAGACAGAAAGACAGTCAAAGAGGAACAGCCACAGAGAGAAAGGCACAGAGTGACAGCCACCCAGAAACAGTTACAGAGAGACAGCCACAGAGGGACAGCCACAGAGAGACAGCCACAAAAAGACAGACACAGGGTGACAGCTACACAGCCACAGAGAGACAGCAACAAAGAAACAGACACAGGTTGACAGTCAGAGAGTATAGGTCCCTTTACACGCCGCCGCTGTGCCTAGCAACAGGTATCCACCGTATGTGCACGCGCACGTTTTTGACGGTTGATACCGATCGCCGATGCCGCTTGTACACGCCGCCATTGTGTTGTCAACTGAAGGTATCTGTGTTCCCCCGGAAGTTGCCACAGATCCTGCGGATAACTGCCTGTTGAATACCCTCGCCGCCTCACACGCCGCTACCACAAAGGAATTCGGGCGTACATCTTTCGCGTCGCAAGTACATAGGCGTGACAGAGTTGTGTATTCCGTGACGCTAACACGCTGATTGGACAACGCAATAGCGTCATGATTGGCCAACCTGCGCAGGAAGGCTGGCTAATACATGACGCCATTGCAATTGTGGAGTGTGATGGATAGCTCTTTAAATATGGCGCCCTGAGAAGGGACAGCCAATGGTAACACAGTAGCCCCCACCAAGGATCGCTGATGGGGCGCGGTATACATGAGGTTGTGGCACGCCCCTGGGAATTCACTAGGCGTCGCAACATCCATGCCTGTGCCCCGTTTAGATGCCACTACCAGGCAATTGTGCCTTTGTGTTGCCTTTGGTTTTTGAGCACGGCTCAGCAACAGGTATCCGAGTCACTGCAGGACACCGGGAGGAACTGCCCTATTTACACGCCGCCATTTCGTAGCTATTTCATGGCAACAGGCACAATTATCCCCAATGCCAGGCAGTTGCTACCTTTCAGTGGTGGCGTGTAAAAGGGTCCTTAGGGTACTTTTACAAGCGGCTACATTTCTAGGGTGGCTACAGGTAACTTACTGGTTGCAGTGAAATCATGGAGAGATTATTCCATTTGTACACAGCAACAAGATAGAACCTTGTCTCCATGATTTCACTGCAACCAGTAAGTTACCTGTAGATAAGCTAGAAATGTAGCCGCGTGTAAAGGTACCCTTACAGCCACAGGGTAATTGTCACAGAGAGGCAGCCCCACAGCCACAGTGATGCTGGGGGTGCCCCATGTCCTGCACTTGCCCCCATCAGCTGGAGGGTGTCCCCATGTCCCGCGCCTGCCCCCATCAGCTGGAGGGTGCCCCCCATGTCCTGCACCTGGCCCCATCAGCTGGAGGGTGCCCCCCATGTCCCGCACCTGCCCCCATCAGCTGGAGGGTGCCCCCCATGTCCTGCACCTGCTTCCATCAGCTGGAGGGTGCCCCATGTCCTGCACCTGCCTCCATCAGCTGGAGGGTGCCCCCATGTCCTCCACTTGGCCCCATCAGCTGGAGGGTACCCCCCCCATGTCCTGCACCTGCCCCCATCAGTTGGAGAGTGCCCCCCAATCTCCTGCACCTGGGCCATCAGCTGGAGTGTGCTCCCATGTCCTGCACCTGGCCCCATCAGCTGGAGGGTGACCCCTATGTCCAGCACCTTTCTTATCAGCTGGAGGGTGCCCCCCCATGTCCTCCACTTGGCCCCATCAGCCGGAGGGTGCCCCCATGTTCTCCACTTGGCCCCATCAGCTGGAGGGTGCCCCCCCATGTCCTGCACCTGGCCCCATCAGCTGGAGGGTGCCCCCCCCCCCATGTCCTGCACCTGCCTCCATCAGTTGGAGAGTTCCCCCCAATCTCCTGCACCTGCCTCATCATTTGGAGGGTTCCCCACATGTCCTGCACCTGGCCCCATCAGCTGGAGGGTGACCCCCATGTCCTCCACCTGCCTCCATCAGCTGGAGGGTGCTCCTATGTCCTGCACCTGGCCTCATCAGCTGGAGGGTGACCCCATGTCCACCTGCCCCCATCAGCTGGAGGGTGCTCCTATGTCCTGCACATGGCCCCATCAGCTGGAGGGTGACCCCTATGTCCAGCACCTTTCTTATCAGCTGGAGGGTGCCCCCATGTCCTCCACTTGGCCCCATCAGCTGGAGGGTGCCCCCCCCCCATGTCCTGCACCTGCCTCCATCAGTTGGAGAGTTCCCCCCAATCTCCTGCACCTGCCTCATCATTTGGAGCGTTCCCCACATGTCCTGCACCTGGCCTCATCAGCTGGAGGGTGCTCCTATGTCCTTGCACCTGGCCTCATCAGCTGGAGGGTGCTCCCCATGTCCTCCCCCTGCCCCCATCAGCTGGAGGATGCTCCTATGTCCTCCACCTGCCCCCATCAGCTGGAGGGTGCTCCTATGTCCTTGCACCTGGCCTCATCAGCTGGAGGGTGCTCCTATGTCCTTGCACCTGGCCTCATCAGCTGGAGGGTGCTCCCCATGTCCTCCACCTGCCCCCATCAGCTGGAGGATGCTCCTATGTCCTCCACCTGCCCCCATCAGCTGGAGGATGCTCCTATGTCCTCCACCTGCCCCCATCAGCTGGAGGATGCTCCTATGTCCTCCACCTGCCCCCATTAGCTGGAGGGTGCTCCTATGTCCTGCACCTGGCCTCATCAGCTGGAGGGTGCTCCCCATGTCCTCCACCTGCCCCCATCAGCTGGAGGATGCTCCTATGTCCTCCACCTGCCCCCATCAGCTGGAGATGCTCTAGTCTCACTGCCCCATCGTGGAGGATGCTCCTATGTCCTCCACCTGCCCCATCAGCTGGAGGATGCTCCTATGTCCTGCACCTGCCCTCATCAGCTGGAGGGTGCTCCCCATGTCCTCTGGGGTGGGGGCTTACACTCTCCTCCCAGGGGGCTGCACTTGTGGTTTTGCTCTCAGCTGCAGGTGGTTGATCAGTACAGATGTCACCTGATTGCACATAGCAGGTGCGACCCCCAGCACCAGGTCCACATCATGGAGCTCCTGTCATTCACTGACACCACCGACAGCTGCATCTCAATGAATTGGAATATCATCAAAAATCAATATCATATTGCCATGTATCTGGGATCCCTGAAACACGCTGACTAATAAATCAATATTATACTCACCCTTTGATGTCTGGTGGAATACGGCAGCGCAGTGTTTAACCCTTCATCCTCCCTACTTTAATTTTCCGAGATAATGACCTTTTGGTTTTAATTAATCATCAACATTAACAGACATAAACACATGAAATAGATCCCTCTGTGTGTAATGCCTTTATAAAATATACTAGATGGTGGCCCGATTCTAACGCATCGGGTATTCTAGAATATGTATGTAGTTAACACACTGTGACTGACAGAACTTGTTCAGTCAACGTGAGTGAACTACATATTATATAGCAGCGCTATGGTATATGGTGGTACATTACATTACATGTATAGCAGCACTATGGTACATGGCGGTACATTACAGCACATGTATAGCAACGCTATAGTATATGGCGGTACATTACAGCACATGTATAGCAGCGCTATGGTACATGGCGGTACATTACAGTACATGTATAGCAGCACTATAGTATATGGCGGTACATTACAGCACATGTATAGCAGCACTATAGTATATGGCGGTACATTACAGTACATGTATAGCAGCACTATAGTATATGGCGATACATTACAGTACATGTATAGCAGCACTATAGTATATGGCGGTACATTACAGCACATGTATAGCAGCACTATAGTATATGGCAGTACATTACAGCACATGTATAGCAGCACTATAGTATATGGCGGTACATTACAGCACATGTATAGCAGCACTATAGTATATGGCGATACATTACAGTACATGTATAGCAGCACTATAGTATATGGCGGTACATTACAGCACATGTATAGCAGCACTATAGTATATGGCGGTACATTACAGTACATGTATAGCAGCACTATAGTATATGGCGGTACATTACAGCACATGTATAGCAGCACTATAGTATATGGCGGTACATTACAGCACATGTATAGCAGCACTATAGTATATGGCGGTACATTACAGTACATGTATAGCAGCACTATAGTATATATGCGGTACATTACAGTACATGTATAGCAGCGCTATGGTATATGGCGGTACATTACAGTACATGTATAGCAGCACTATAGTATAGGGTGGTACATTACAGTACATGTATAGCAGCACTATAGTATATGGCGGTACATTACAGTACATGTATAGCAGCACTATAGTATAGGGCGGTACATTACAGTACATGTATAGCAGCGCTATGGTATATGGCGGTACATTACAGTACATGTATAGCAGCGCTATGGTATATGGTGGTACATTATAGTAAATGTATAGCAGCACTATAGTATAGGGCGGTACATTACAGTACATGTATAGCAGTGCTATGGTATATGGCGGTACATTATAGTAAATGTATAGCAGCACTATAGTATAGGGCGGTACATTACAGTACATGTATAGCAGCACTATAGTATATTGCGGTCCATTACAGTACATGTATAGCAGCACTATAGTATAGGGCGGTACATTACAGTACATGTATAGCAGTGCTATGGTATATGGTGGTACATTACAGTACATGTATAGCAGCACTATAGTATATGGCGGTACATTATAGTACATGTATAGCAGCGCTATGGTATATTGTGGTACATTACAGTACATGTATAGCAGCACTATAGTATAGGGCGGTACATTACAGTACATGTATAGCAGCGCTATGGTACATGGCGGTACATTATAGTACATGTATATGAAGGTGCTAACTAAACACAATTCTATTTCAAATATACAATAGTTGCACTCGACATAGATTTTTTTCTAAAGAGAGACAAAATGATAATGAAAAAGTAGAGATACTTGGTATTATGGAAATGGCCAAATCGCTAATTCACCCAGTTGCCACGTTGCGGCGATCTCTATTAACTGGGTCCTAACACTAATGCCTGATGTCGTTCCGGGCTTTTCCTCATCGGCTGATACCAGAGAAACAATGGATTAGCAGTCTTATAACTAAAGACAGGTGCTTTGAACATCTAATTGGTGCCTTGGGAAAAGAGGTTAACCCCTTAGGCGTGCTAGAGCAGCACTATGGTATATGGCGATACTCCGCTTCCGCGGCCCCCAACTCCTCCTGACCCCCGGTCCTCCACAGTAAAAGTAAAAATAAAAAAATCCTCAGTGAGGACACTCACCCGTCCGCCGGCTCACTCCACTTCTGTCTTCTAGGTCCTACCGGCCTTTAGGACCTGTTGTTGCCTGGGAAACCGATCAGCTGTGGGGGGGGAGGGGGGGCAGGATGGAGCGAGCGGGGCAGGATGGAGCGGGGAGGGGGCAGGATGGAGCCGGAAGGGGCAGGACGGAGCCGGGGGGGCAGGATGGACCTAGGGGGGGGGTGGCAGGATGGAGCCGGGGGGTGGGGGAGCAGGATGGAGCCGAGGAGCAGGATGGAGCGGAGGAGCAGGATGGAGCGAGCGGGTCAGGATGGAGCGAGCAAGGCAGGATGGAGCCGTAGGAGCAGGATGATGACGGGGAGGGGAGCAGGATGGTGGGTGTGGGGCAGGATGGTGGGGGGGCAGGGTAGGATGGAGCCGGCGGGGCAGGATGGAGCCGGAGGGGCAGGATGGAGCCGGAGGAGCAGGATGGGGGGGCAGGATGGGGCAAGTGGGGCAGTTGGTGGCGGTGGGGGCAGGATGGTGGCGAGCAGGTAGGATGGAAGCGAGCGAGAGGGATGGAGCGGAGGACAGGATGGAGCCAGAGGAGCAGTATGGAGCCAGGGGAGCAGAGGAAAGAGCCGCGGGTAGCAGCATGGTTGGGGGGGGGTTTGGATGGGGCGACAGGATGGTGGGAGCGGGGCAGGATGCAGCTAGTGGGACAGGATGAAGCCAAAGGGGCATGGATGGAGTTGGAGGAGCAGGATGAAGCCGGAGGAGCAAGATGTATGCGGGGGCTGATGGAGCCGGCGGGCAGGATGGAGCCGATGCTGAGCAGATGGTGGTGTGGGGGTTAGGATGGAGCCGGCAGGGCAGAATGGTGGCGGGGGGAGCAGGATGGAGCCGGCGGGGCAGAATGGTGGTGGGGAGAGCAGATGGAGCTGGCGGGGGGGGGCAGGATGGTAGTGGGGTGCAGGATGGAGTCGGTCAGGCGGTGGATGCGGGGGGGCAGGATGAGATCGGCGGGGCTATGGTGGACGAGCGGGCAGGATGGTGGTGAGGAGGAGGTATGGAGCCGGGGCGGGATGGGGTGGGGGGCAGGATGTTTGGCGAGGGGGGGCAGGATGTTGCGCGGGGGCATCAGGTGGTGGTGGAGGGGCAGGATGGAGCCAGGGGGCAGGATGGAGCTGGAGGAGCAGGATGGAGCTGGAGGAGCAGATGGAGCCAGGGAGCAGGATGGAGCCGGGAGCAGACATGGTGGGGGGGGGGGGTTTGGATGGGAGGGACAGGATGAAGCAAGGGGCAGGATGGAGCTGGGGAGCAGGATGAAGCCGGCAGGGCAGGATGGTGGCGGCGGGGCAGGATGAGGGGGGGGCAGGATGGATGCGGGGGGTGGATGGAGCCAGCGGGGCAGGATGGAGCCAGATGGGCAGGATGGTGGCGGGGGGGAGGATGGAGCGGGGGCAGGATGGAGTGGGGGGGCAGGATGGAGCGGTGGGCAGGTTGTGCAGGTGAGGGGGGTCAGGATGGGGGGGGGGCAGGATGGTGGTGGGGGTGCAGGATGGAGTCGGCGGGGCAGGATGGGCGGGGGGCAGATGGAGCGGTGGGGCAGGTGGATGCGGGGGGGAGGATGGATGCGGGGGAGGTGGTGGCGGGGGGTCAGGATGGTGGGAGGGGCAGGTGAGCAGGGGCAGGATGGTGGTGGGGGGTAGGATGGACCGGGGGGCAGGATGGAGCGAGGGGCAGGATGAGGGAGCGGAGCAGGATGGAGCTGGCGAGGCGTGGTGGTGGGGGGGCAGGATGGTGGCGAGGGGGAGCGGGATGGCGGGGGTCAGGTGGATGGTGGTGGAGTGGAGGAGGATGAGCCGAGGGAGGATGGGGCTGGAGGAGCAGGGGGCGGAGGAGCGATGGGCCAGGGGAGCAGGATGGTGGCGGGGGCGTGCGGTTGGGAGGGGGTTGACAGGGGAGTGGGAGCGGGGCAGGATGGAGCTAATGGGCAGGAGAAGGCAGGGGCAGGATGAGCGGAGGAGCAGGATGGAGCGGCGGGGCAGGATGGGGGTGGGCAGAATGGATGCGGGGGGCAGGATGGAGCGGGGGGGGGATGATGGGCGGGAGGGATGGTGGGGGGGCAGGTGGAGCAGGGAGCGGATGGGGTGGGGGGGGGCAGGATGGAGGCGATGGGCAGGGATGGGGGCGGGGGAGCAGGATGGGTGGGGGAGCAGGATGCGGGGAGCAGGATGGGGGGCGGAGCAGGATGGGCGGGGGGGGGTTTGATGGAGGGCGGGCAGGGATGGATGGGGGGGCAGGATGGATGAGCGGCGGGACAGGATGGGCGGCGGGCAGGATGGGGGGGGCAGGATGGAGCGGGGGGCGGATGGGCCGGGGGGGGGACCAGAGGGTGTGGTGCGGGGGGTGATGAGCCGGGGGCAGGATGGGGGCGGGGGGGGTAGGAGGAGTGCGGGCGGGGCAGGATGGTGGTGGGGGGCAGGATGGAGGATGGAGCCGGCGGGGCAGGATGGAGCGGCGGGGCAGGATGGTGGCGAGGGGGAGGATGGAGCTGGGCGATGGAGTGGGGAGTGGTGGGGGGGCAGGATGGTGGCGAGGGGGGCAGGTGTTGGGGGGGGGATCAGGATGGTGGTGGAGGGGCAGGATGGAGCCAGCAGGGCAGGAGGAGCGGGGCAGATGGAGCCGGAGGGCAGGATGGAGCCAGGGGAGCAGGATGGTGGCGGGGGGGCGGTTTGGATGGGGTTGACAGGATGGTGGGAGCGGGGCAGGATGCAGCTAATGGGACAGGATGAAGCCAAAGGGGCAGGATGAAGCCGGAGGAGCAGGATGGAGCGAGCGGGGCAGGATGCGGGGGGGCAGAATGGATGCGGGGGGCTGGATGGAGCCGGCGGGGGGTATGATGGAGCCGGCGGGGCAGGATGGTAGTGGGGGGGCAGGATGGAGCCAGTGGGACAGATGGTGGCGGGGGGGGGCAGGATGGAGCTGATGGGGCAGGATGGTGGCGGGGGGGAGCAGGATGGTGGTGGGGGTGCAGGATGGAGTCGGCGGGGCAGGATGGATGCGGGGGGACAGGATGGAGCCGGCGGGGTAGGATGGTGGTGAGCGGGGCAGGATGAAGTCGGAGTTGCAGAATGGATCCGGAGGAGCAGGATGGTGGCGGGGGGTTCAGGATGGTGGCAGGTGGGCAGGATGGAGTGGGGGCAGGATGGAGTGGGTAGGGGCAGGATGGAGCGGCAGGGCAGGATGGAGTGGGGTAGGGCAGGATGGAGCTGGCAGGGCAGGATGGCAGTGAGCGGGGCAGGATGGAGCTGGCGGGGCAGGATGGAGCGAGCGGGGCAGGATGGAGCGAGCGGGGCAGGATGGAGCGGTGGGGCAGGATGGAGCCGGTGGGGCAAGATGGAGCGAGCGGGGCAGAATGGAGCGAGCGGGGCAGAATGGAGCCGAGTGGCAGGATGACGGCGGGCAAGGAGGAGCGAGAGGCAGGATGGAGCGAGCGGGGCAGGATGGAGCGAGGGGGCAGATGGAGCGGCGGGGCGAGATGGAGCGAGGGGCAGGATGGAGGAGCGGGGGCAGAATGGAGCGGGGGGGGAGGATGGAGCCGGAGCGGGCAGGATGGAGTGGGGGGCAGGATGGAGCGAGCGTGGGCAGGATGGAGCGAGCGGGGCAGAATGGAGCGAGCGGGGCAGGATGGTGGCGGGGGAACAGGATGGTGGAGGGGGGGCAGAATGGAGGCTCTCCTCCTCCCCCCCTCCGCTGCTCTTGCCCCTCCTCCTCTCCTCGTGGACCCCCTCCCTCTGCCCCCCCCGCTCCCCCTCAGTGAGGATACTTACCCTCGCTTCACCTCCGTCTTGTAGCTCTCAGGTCTCAGGACAGGACCTGTTGTTGCCTGGGAAACTGATCAGCTGATCGGTTTCCTAGGCAACGACAGGTCCTCAAGCCCTGTAGGAGCTAGAAGACAGAGATGGAGTGAGCCGGCGGACGGGTGAGTATCCTCACCGAGGGGAGCCAGGGAGAGCGGGGGGGCCGTGGGGAGCGGAGGGGCAGAGGGAGGGAGGGTGGCAGGAAGAGCGGGGGGGGGGGATGGATGCAGAAAGAGCCGGGGGAAGCAGGAAGAGTGGGGGCAGGAGGAGCAGGGGGGGGGGGGAGCTGTGGGCAGAGCCGACGCTGCGGCCACCATGTATCCCGGCGAACTTTGAATTCTCACGCCTATTTGCATAGTCTGCGCTCATTGGCGCCCACCAATGAGCGGCCTCTGTTTGGCGCCCACCAATGAGCGGCCTCTGTTTGGCGCCCACCAATGAGCGGCCTCTGTTTGGCGCGCGATTTGGGCGACAGATACAAAAACCCCTCAGACAATTCTATAACAGATGTGTCACTTTATGTATTGAATTACTGAGATAAATGAACTGATGATTGTAATTCATTGGCATGCTCCTGTATTGTATCTTGGAGCAGACCAGCACTACAAGTCCCAGCGTCTCCCAGCACTCATCTGGTGCAGTGATTGGTGATTTACCTTATACTGTATACGATTACAGCTTGTATTGTGTCAGAGTCTCCCCCTAGTGGTGATGATGGGCAGTGATGTGATCTGGGGTCTACTGACTGATTCCACCCCTGGAACATAGTGCAATGTCCTACATCAGGCTCAGGCTCCTATAACTCTGCGGACATGTGATAACATGACGGGGATGTAGGGTTCAAATAATAAATGTATTACAATACTATGGGATTGTGCATTTATAGAGGGGCTTCCTGCGCCGGACCCCATCTCTCAGCCTCAGTGCACATACAGCGGTGAGAAGTGTTCACCCCCCGCCTGATTTCTTATTCTTTTCCATGTTTGCCACTTAAATGTTTCCAATCACCAAACAAATGTAAATATTAGACATAGATAACACAGTAATCACACCATGCAGATTATATATGAGGCTCTGTATTAATAAGGGAAACAGGAATCCAAACCTATAGGGCCCTGTGTGAGGCAGACAGCAGACAGGGAGGGTCAGGGAGCAGCTTGGAAGGTGCAGGGACAGCTAGTGATAGGTCAGGGGGGGTAGAATGAGGTGACAGGTTCCCTTTAAAGCATAAATTAAATATGGAGGGTGGAGGACACATGTGGACAGTGGAGCACAAATACAGAGGGTAAAGGATACATGTGGATGGTGGAGGACAAATATGGAGGGTGAATGACAAATTCAGAGGGTGGAGGACACATGTGAATGGTGGAGGACAAATACAGAGAGTAGAGGACACATGTGGATGGTGGAGGACAAATACAGAGGGTAGAGGACACGTGGATGGTAGAGGATAAATATGGAGTGTGAAGGGCAAATAGGGTAGAGGACACATGTGGATGGTGGAGGACAAATACAGAGGGTAGAGGACACATGTGGATGGTGGAGGACAAATACAGAGGGTAGAGGACACGTGGATGGTAGAGGATAAATATGGAGTGTGAAGGGCAAATACAGAGGGTAGAGGAAACATGAGGACTGTGGGAGGACAAATATGGAGGGTGGCAGACAAGCACAGAGGGTAGAGGACACATGTGGATGGTGGAGGACAAATACAGAAGGTAGAGGTCACATGTGGAGGGTGGAGGACAAATACAGAGAGTAGAGGACACATGTGGATGGTGGAGGACAAATACAGAGGGTAGAGGACACATGTGGATGGTGGAGGACAAATACAGAGGGTAGAGGACACGTGGATGGTAGAGGATAAATATGGAGTGTGAAGGGCAAATACAGAGGGTAGAGGACACATGAGGACTGTGGGAGGACAAATATGGAGGGTGGCAGACAAGCACAGAGGGTGGAGGACAAATGTGGAGGGTGGAGGACAAATACATGGGGATAGAGGACAAATACAGGAAAGAAAAAAGGAGGGTGGTGAACAAGTACAGAGGATGAAGGTGGAGGATAAATACAGCGAGTGGAGGCCAAATACAGAGGATGGAGTTAGTCTTGTAAATATCATTGAACAATCCCCATCCATCCTTATGGAGATGCCAGGACCGGTATGATCACATGATCACACGTTACGTCTGCTCAACCCCAGGCCAACCGCTTGTGATTTCCCATCTGAGATCTGGCAGGGGGCGAGCGTCGGACCCCGGAGATCAGAGTCATATAATAGATGAAGACCGATCCCCGGGAGCTGCCATAGAGGTAATGGTGGAAAGCTGCGCCCAGGGAGATGAACATTGGAGCACTGCGCCCAGGGAGATGAACATGGGAGCACTGCACCGGGAGCAATCACAGGGTAATGGCAGAGTAATAATGTTAATGAATTAACCGGTCAGCAGAAGTGAAGTTAATACAGGCAGCTCCACAGTATAGGATAGCAAGAGCCGCCAGACCGCAGGCGTCACTACAGCTGGACGGACGGCCAGGAGCCGCTGACTGTACATATATAATGTCCTGGAGGTCACACGTCCAGTATCCTCTGCTCAATACAACTTTAATATATTAAAATGTCAAGGAAAGTTCTAAGATTTTTTGCAACAAAAAATCCCTTCTAAAGAAACCAATAAAATATAGAAAAGATCATACAACTATGTAGGAATGTTACACTGTATAAGGAATCTCTGTATACAGGGAGCTCCCCCTAGAGGTGACTGAAGACAGGATCTCATCATGTATCTCTGTATACAGGGAGCTCCCCCTAGTGGTGGCTGCAGACAGGATCTTATCATGTATCTCTGTATACAGGGAGCTCCTCCTAGAGGTGACTGAGGACAGGATCTCATAATGTATCTCTGTATACAGGGAGCTCCCTCTAGTGTTGACTGCAGACAGGATCCTATCATGTATATCTGTATACAGGGTGCTCCCCCTAGAGGTGACTGAAGACAGGATCTCATCATGTATCTCTGTATACAGGGAACTCCCCTAGTGGTGACTGCAGACAGGATCTTATCATGTATCTCTGTATACAGGGAGCTCCCCCTAGTGGTGACTGCAGACAGCATCTTGTCATGTGTCTCTGTATACAGGGAGCTCCCCTAGTGGTGACTGTAGACAGGATCCTATCATGTATCTCTGTATACAGGGAGCTCCCCATAGTGGTGACTGCAGATAGAATCTTATCATGTATCTCTGTATACAGGGAGCTCCCCTAGTGGTGACTGCAGACAGAATCTTATCATGTATCTCTGTATACAGGGAGCTCCCCCTAGTGGTGACTGCAGACAGGATCTTATCATGTATCTCTGTATACAGGAAGGTCCCCCTAGTGGTGACTGCAGATAGGATCTTATGTATTTCTGTATACAGGGAGCTCCCCCTAGTGGTGACTGCAGACAGGATCTTATCATGTATCTCTGTACACAGGGAGCTCCCCCTAGTGGTGGCTGCAGACAGAATGTTATCATGTATCTCTGTATACAGGGAGCTCCCCCTAATGGTGGCTGCAGACAGAATCTTATCATGTGTCTCTGTATACAGTGAGCTCCCCTAGTGGTGGCCCCAGACAGGATCTTATCATGTATCTCTGTATACAGAGAGCTCCCCCTAGTGGTGACTGCAGACATGATTTTATCATGTATCTCTGTATACAGGGAGCTCCCCCTGGTGGTGACTGCAGACAGGCTCTTATCATGTATCTCTGTATACAGGGAGCTCCCCCCAGTGGTGGCTGCAGACAGAATCTTATCATGTATCTCTGTATACAGGGAGCTCCCCTAATGGTGCCTACAGACAGGATCTTATTATGTATCTGTATACAGGGAGCTCCCCCTAGTGGTGACTGCAGACAGGATCTTATCATGTATCTCTGTATACAGGGAGCTCCCCCTAGTGGTGACTGCAGACAGGATCTTATCATGTATCTCTGTATACAGGGAGCTCCCCTAGTGGAGGCTGCTGACAGAATCTTATGTATCTCTGTATACAGGGAGCTCCCCCAGTGGTGACTGCAGACAGGATCTTATCATGTATCTCTGTATACAAGGAGCTCCCCTAGTGGCGACTGCAGACAGGATCTTATCATGTATCTCTGTATACAGGGCACTTCCCCTAGTGGTGACTGCAGACAGGATCTTATTAAGTATCTCTGTATACAGGGAGCTCCCCTAGTGGTGGCTGCACACAGAATCTTATCATGTATCTCTGTATACAGGGAGCTCCCCCTAGTGGCAACTGCAGACAGAATCTTATCATGTATCTCTGTATACAGGGAGCTCCACCTAGTGGTGGCTGCAGATAAACATAATCTTAAGTTATGTAAGATTTTTATAATACCTGTATGATAAGATATTATCACTTATGCAATTGCCCAACGATACCTTTACCTACATTGTATCACTAGACAAATCTTCCATTTCTTGGATTAGTTAACACATGCATCGCCTGCGTCTTTTCTGTATGGGTTACCTGTATCGTCAGGTTTTGTTATTCCGGCCGTTGAGTTTACAATTCCAGAATTTCATTGTGTAAATGATGAGATCTAGGTAACGTCAGCAGCGGAGAGTCGTCATTGGGTGATGTAGAGCAGTCATTGGATGTCTGTTTATGAGAGCGCTCCCTCCGGAGCAGCAATCATCGCTTTTTATGACTTGTGGAATTTCTCAGAATGCGTTCGCGAAAAATATAAATAAAAGATGGCGTTTCCCCGCTCCGGCTGAGGATTTGCATACGTCTCGCATCTGCATCATCGTGTTCGGTGACGGCTTCTGCGCATTTTGTCAGGGGAATAACTGAGACATTCACACCTGAAATGAAATATGTATCTAAAGAGTGGAGCAGTCAGAGGCGCCATTTACATAATGCAGGTGTAGGGGCCGGGAAAGCTGAGCGCTTGGTATTATAATGCCAAAGTGGTGCAAAAAAGTATTTACAGTCGTGACCAAAAGTATTGACACCCCTGCAATTCTGTCAGATAATTCTCAGTTTCTTCCTGAAAATGATTGCAATCACAAATTCTTTGGTTTTATTATCTTCATTTAATTTGTCTTCAATGAAAAAACACAAAAGAGAATGAAGCAAAAAGCAAAACATTGATCATTTCACACAAAACTCCAAAAATGGGCCAGACAAAAGTATTGGCACCCTCAGCCTAATACTTGGTTGCACAACCTTTAGCCAAAATAACTGCGATCAACCGCTTCCGGTAACCATCAATGAGTTTCTTACAATGCTCTGCTGGAATTTTAGACCATTCTTCTTTGGCAAATTGCTCCAGGTCCCTGATATTTGAAGGGTGCCTTCTCCAAACTGCCATTGTTAGATGTCTCCACAGGTGTTCTATGGGATTCAGGTCTGGACTCATTGCTGGACACCTTAGAAGTCTCCAGTGCTTTCTCTCACACCATTTTCTAGTGCTTTTTGAAGTGTGTTTTGGGTCATTGTCCTGCTAGAAGACCCATGACCTCTGAGGGAGACCCAGCTTTCTCACACTGGGCCCTACATTATGCTGCAAAATGTGTTGGTAGTCTTCAGACTTCATAGTGCCATGCACACGGTCAAGCAGTCCAGTGCCAGAGGCAGCAAAGCAACCCCAAAACATCAGGGAACCTCCGCCATGTCTGACTGTAGGGAGCGTGTTCTTTTCTTTGAATGCCTCTTTTTTCTCCTGTAAACTCTATGTTGATGCCTTTGCCCATAAAGCTCTACTTTTGTCTCATCTGACCAGAGAACATTCTTCCAAAACGTTTTAGGCTTTCTCAGGTAAGTTTTGGCAAACTCCAGCCTGGCTTTTTTATGCCTCGGGGTAAGAAGTGGGGTCTTCCTGGGTCTCCTACCATACAGACCCTTTTCATTCAGATGCCGACGGATAGTACGGGTTGACACTGTTGTACCCTCGGACTGCAGGGCAGCTTGAACTTGTTTGGATGTTAGTCGAGGTTCTTTATCCACCATCCGCACAATCTTGCGTTGAAATCTCTCATCAATTTTTCTTTTCCGTCCACATCTAGGGAGGTTAGCCACAGTGCCATGGGCTTTACACTTCTTGATGACACTGCACACAGTAGACACAGGAACATTCAGGTCTTTGGAGATGGACTTGTAGCCTTGAGATTGCTCATGCTTCCTCACAATTTGGTTTCTCTAGTCCTCAGACAGTTCTTTGGTCTTCTTTCTTTTCTCCATGCTCAATGTGGTACACACAAGGACACAGGACAAGGTTGAGTCAACTTTAATCCATGTCAACTGGCTGCAAGTGTGATTTAGTTATTGCCAACACCTGTTAGGTGCCACAGGTAAGTTACAGGTGCTGTTAATTACACAAATTAGAGAAGCATCACATGATTTTTCTAACAGTGCCAATACTTTTGTCCACCCCCTTTTTTATGTTTGGTGTGGAATTATATCCAATTTGGCTTTAGGACAATTCTTTTTGTGTTTTTTCTTTGAAGACGAATTAAATGAAGATAATAATAGCAAAGAATTTGTGAGGGGTGTCAATACTTTTGGCCACAACTGTACACCCTATATACAGTATGCACCTGATTATCGCATATCCACTATATCAGAGGATTTCTCATCTTACCCTCCTCCGCACATTGACCCCCTTAGACTAACCTCCAAAGTGCCGCATGTAGCATTTAAGAGAAATCGGGGACGTTCACTGGTGAAGGGGTTAATCAAGCATCGCTGAGGGTCTTGGGTGAGAAATAAGCTCATAAAGCAACCTTTATTGGCGAAGGTGCCAGAGAGGTTAATGATGGGGTCCCCAGGGGCTGCGGGGTTAACGATAATTTCCTCGGCGATCTAAAGTAAATAATGGGTTAATTATAACGTTCAAATGTTCACAGGTTCCCATTGCAATGTTTTAATTTCTGGCTGTGATTGCGCACCTCAATGTGTTCAAACTATTGTGCAAGAGGTTACAGGGGTGGGGGGTCCGCCTGTCAGTGCTACCATACACCACACACTGCAGAGGATACAGGGGTGGGGGGTCTGCCTGTCAGTGCTACCATACACCACACACTGCAGAGGATACAGGGGTGGGGGGTCCGCCTGTCAGTGCTCAGACCATACACCACACACTGCAGAGGATACAGGGGTGGGGGGGTCTGCCTGTCAGTGCTCAGACCATACACCACACACTGCAGAGGATACAGGGGTGGGGGGGTCTGCCTGTCAGTGCTACCATACACCACACACTGCAGAGGATACAGGGGTGGGGGGTCCGCCTGTCAGTGCTACCATACACCACACACTGCAGAGGATACAGGGGTGGGGGGTCCGCCTGTCAGTGCTCAGACCATACACCACACACTGCAGAGGATACAGGGGTGGGGGGGTCTGCCTGTCAGTGCTACCATACACCGCACACTGCAGAGGTTACAGGAGTGGGGGGTCCGCCTGTCAGTGCTCAGACCATACACCACACACTGCAGAGGATACAGGGGTGGGGGGTCCGCCTGTCAGTGCTCAGACCATACACCACACACTGCAGAGGATACAGGGGTGGGGGGGTCTGCCTGTCAGTGCTACCATACACCACACACTGCAGAGGATACAGGGGTGGGGGGTCCGCCTGTCAGTGCTACCATACACCACACACTGCAGAGGTAACAGGGGTGGGGGGTCCGCCTGTCAGTGCTCAGACCATACACCACACACTGCAGAGGTAACAGAGGTGGGGGGTCCGCCTGTCAGTGCTCTGACCATACACCGCACACTGCAGAGGTTACAGGGGAGGGGCATCTGTTGAGCCCACTGGGACGGGGTACTCGGTACCAGACTGAGTCACTGCTGGGGGATGTCACGGAGGTCCTGGTCCGGACCGTGTCCCGGGCCCACACAAGTAAAAGGGGAAATATTTGCAAGGGATTAGAGTTTGTCGTGACGCCACCCATGGTGTGTGGTCAATGTTGGGACCACTGATGCTGCAGAACCTCCGGGGACGATGTTAGGCAGCTGTAGATGGAATAGTTCTCCGCGTGTAGAGCTGGGTTCCCGGGGCAGTGATGGTTAAAGTGTATGATTGTTGGTTGTAATAGGTACAGTTCACTTACTTTCCTGCTGCTGCAGCCTTCTTCCAGCCTGTGTGTGGAGCTGACAGGCTGTGGCTCTCCAGGTGGGATTTCTCTGTGGTCCTGTTGGAAGGAATCATTCACGGGCAAAGGAGCAAAGCTATGATTAGGTTCTGTTCACAGATAATCATGCAAGGGAGTCAAAAGCAGGGTTCACTGTGTTTACTTTGCAGTTCTTTCAGTACAGCAGTTCTGTTACAGTTCAGTTCTTACACGGGTTACAAACTTTCCCCTCCGGGTTCCTTTCTACTCCCTGCAGCCAGGTTGTTACTCCCTGTGACGCCTCACTCTTTCTCTTGTCCTTTCCAGGCTTTATTCTCTCTCACTGTGTGCGTCTCCGGACAGTATAGCGGTAGCTCGGACCCCTGTGGGTCCTCGTCATCGCCACTGAGCTGCCTGTCCTTTGGGTGGGAACTCCAACCTGGAGTTGGAGCTCCCAGTCAGTGAATCTGGGGAAACCGGGTAAATCGTCGGTCCCCTTCAGAGCCAACACTCTACATTCAGCTAGCATCCAATAGTCCTTCCTTGCAAGGCACTATCAGGCTCCCTCCTGACCCGTGTGACTCTGGTTTCCATAAGGAAAGCTACTCCGCTGGGAGTTGGTCAGTGCTGCCGTGTTCCTAGGACCCACTGCTGCTATGGCTGAGCTTTCTCTCCGTGGTTTCACTGGCACTTCGGATTCTGCATCCCATCAACCCCACTCCTCCAGAGCGTGTGTTTCCTTCTTTCTGCTCAGCTCACTGTGTCCTACTTCAGTCTTTTCAGCTAGGTCTTGGCTTCCCAGCCTGCTGCTGGTCTACTTCTGGTCTTTACTGGTTGGCACCCTCGGCCTACTGACTCCTTCCTCCTCTCCTTCCTCTATTTCTACCATCTGTCACCTGACCTGCATTCTGTCCCACCCATTGTCCTCTAAACCCACCACCCCTTGCCCGCCTAGAGTCCCGGGCTCCAGGTTGGGTGCTGCCCTCTAGTGGTCTGTGAGGGTGTTTGTGGTGCAAACTTTCTTCCTTCCTTACCTGGCAGCAGTTCCCTATGTTGCCTCCTGGTCGCAGGGGCGCCACAGATCCGCCTGTCAGTGCTCAGACCATACACCACACACTGCAGAGGTTACAGAAGTGGGGGATCCGCCTGTCAGTGCTCAGGCCATACACCACACACTGCAGAGTTTACAGGGGTGGGGGGTCCGCCCAGGGCCGCACCATCCATTGGACAGTGTGAGCCCTTTCACTCAGGTGGCAATCTGGCAGGGGGAGCGTCTGTGGAGAATGGGGCGGTGCCATATCCATGTGACGGCGCCGGCGGCAGCGGGCAGGTAAGGCCTGATGCAGGGGCAGGATGTGTTGCTCTCTGACAGCATCCCAGTCCTCACCCGCGGCTGCAGCAGGGGCGGCGGTGCTGTTCTCTGACAGCCCTCCTTCCCCCGGTCCTCACACGCGGCTGCAGCAGGGGCGGCGGTGCCGGGCTCTTACAGCACCAATCCCACCACCCCTGGGGAATCACCTTGCGGCTCAGGCGGCAGAGAGGGTCGGTGCACCCCTGGGTCCACCTGTCAGTGCTCAGACGATACACCACACACTGCAGATGTTACAGGGGTGGGGGGTCCGCCTGTCAGTGCTCAGACCATACACCACACACTGCAGAGGTTACAGGGGCGGGGGGTCCTCCAGTCAGTGCTCAGACCATACATTGTACACTGCAGAGGTTAAAGGGGAGGGGGATCTGCCTGTCAGTGCTCAGAACATACACCACACACTGCAGAGGTTACAGGGGTGGGGATAAAATGGGGAGTCTAATCCTAGGGGTCAGGGGTGGTCATGGGGTTAATGGCAATAAATCTGGGAATTTTAAAGGTGTAATCCAGCTTTGCTCACTGCAGCATTGGGAGAGCCGATGACGTGAAGTCTACCGATACCTGCCACCGGCACATACAATGGGAGAGCCGATGACGTGAAGTCTATTGATACCTGCCACCGGCACATACAATGGGAGAGCCGATGACGTGAAGTCTACCAATACCTGCCACCGGCACATACAATGGGAGAGCCAATGACGTGAAGTCTATTGATACCTGCCACCGGCACATACAATGGGAGAGCCGATGACGTGAAGTCTACTGATATCTGCCCCCAGCACATACAATGGGAGAGCCGATGACGTGAAGTCTACTGATACCTGCCACCGGCACATACAATGGGAGAGCCAATGACGTGAAGTCTACCGATACCTGCCACCGGCACATACAATGGGAGAGCCGATGACGTGAAGTCTACTGATATCTGCCACCGGCACATACAATGGGAGAGCCGATGACGTGAAGTCTACTGATACCTGCCACCGGCACATACAATGGTAGAGCCGATGACGTAGTCTACCGATACCGGCCACCGGCACATACAATGGTAGAGCCGATGACGTGTAGTCTACCGATACCGGCCTACCGGCCCACATACAATGCACTTAATCTATTTATATCAACATTCAACATGAAAAATGTGATTGTCTAGGTGGGAAATATAACATTTTAGTAAGAATGTAATGATAGGTCACAGCCGAACGACAAATAAACTGAGACTCCTGTGTGTGATGGACTAAATATGTGACCACAAGTATTGAACAGATGGTGGAGACCGAATGAGCACTGTCAGCACCCGGAGTGAACGCCATCCCAGCAGGGGACACATTCATGGGTATATATATGTCTGTTATGGTCCTTTTTTGTATATTGTCCTATTTTTCCCCTGCCCAGGCTTGTCCCAACAGTCCTTACCACAATTTTCTTTGACCCGGACATTCTAGCATCAAGTCATCAAACACTTGCAGCAGAATTCTGCTTGAAATTGCACAAAAACATTGCAACTTTTGGTGTTTTTACGCCAGTCTCGGCCATCTCTGTCAAAGCGGTGTAGTAGTGAATCCTGTAACAGTGTGTCCCTCCTCCAGCCTGTGTTCATGGACACTAACTTAAGTATTTCCTCTCCTGCATCTAGTGGGGAATCCGCCTTTGTTCTTCTCTGCAGGGGGCTCCTCCAATACACAAACATATAGACTGAATGGTGCCTGGACTTCTAGAAGCTTCTCCTCCATGTAGACAAATGTTCAAAGGTGGGCGTGAGTTCTTCTGCTCATCCAGGGGCTGATCCAATGAGAGCGAACAATAGACACATGCTTGGCCAGTTAGTTGCTGTTGTGTCTTCCGAAGATCTAGGATCTGAGCTGCGACCAGATCCTGGTAATGTTGTATGGATTATTGGACATCGTTTGCCGGTTGGATTGTGTTGTGTCCCTCATCTGCTGGATCCATTGAACTCATCCAAGGACTCTTTCTATACTTTCCTGGTGTTAGATTACTGAATGGTGCCCCCAGATCTGTTCCCTTTGTTGTGAACTCATTGTGGACTCTAAGGAACAATATTCCTATTTGATGTTCTATGTCGCCTGCCCCATTAAATCTTTATGGATTGTTCATCAGCCTGGCGACCCTTCCTGCTCTATATAGACATGTAGGTAGGTACGGCACAAGAAGGATCACCAAATCCCACGCTTATATAATCAATGCGAAGGGAAGGAAAAGATAGCGTGTAGAATGGACCGGGATCAAGCCAATTAATATATCTCAATAATTTTATTATCCATAGAAAAAATAAGTACACACATGTGCAATGACAAACATTTAAAAACAATTAAAATAGCAGACAGGCTGCTAACATCAAGACTGGCTGCAATGAACAGGATGCACTAAATTACATAATGATCAGTGGAATCACAAAAATACCAAATCTATTTCCAGAGCACACATATAATCAATAGCACTGATAGACAGGCCTGTATCTGAATTAAACAGGTGGGTAAACCCCCTACAAATTCATATACATCTTAGAAGACAGGCAGGCTAGTCATCATACATCAGATAATGCATCAAAATCAACTGGAAAATACATGTGAAACCAAGAAAAGAGCAAAAAAGCAACTAATATGCATTGTTGTCAAAGGTGCCCTGTAAAATTACCATCATTGCCCACTGAGGGGTATATGTTTGCAGCCAGTCAGGACCAAAGGACCCTCACCCAACGCGTGTCGCCCCCCTATACTGGGGGCTTCCTCAGGGGTCAGAAGGGTGATGCTGGTCAGTCAGAGCACAGACCCTTCCTGCTCTGTCACATACCTCGTCACAAATCCACCCTGACAAATTCAACATAGCATACACCAAAAAAGTGGCAGAAATTCATCAGATTTGACCCCCGGCCAAAGTAACATTTCTGGCGGCGGAACATGGTATCTGTATACAAGACACACACCTCCTAATGAATATGGCACATCCTACGGGCACAATACCAGTCTTGATGGTCTCAGTTTCCAAATTCAGCCTCCAATCACCGTACTCAGCACCCAAGCATGGCAGTGCTCGTTCATCACTAGTGGTTGCGCTTATTCTTTGTCTGTATCTTTTCTGCAAACGCAGTTTGAGTGATGACTTTACCATTCATTAGGCCAGGACAGGTGTGTGTTACCTTCGGCTCGTGCACACTGGAGGCGAATACCAGAAGACATAATGTCATCAGCCAATATGGACTTGCTAGTATCATGAATGGTGAGAGTGGGCAAGAGGGTAATGATAATTAATATCCAGATTTGTGCCATTACAGCAGTTCTGACATATTCCAGGTATGGGTTGCTTTCATGTGGTTCTGCTTTCAATGTATTCAGGAGGACGCTAGGCACAACGTATTTAAAAAATTGTGATATTGTAGAATATGACCACTCTAATGAGATATACCGTGACATTGGTGGGGTGGCTCAAATTATTGATCCATCATTTGCTCAAAATCTCAGTTTACATTTAAGCACAATTTGTAATTAATATGTGCATTTGCACTTTTTGTATTGCATGCTAACCATAGGATGCCCTGGTTCCCCCCTCATTGATATACCCCCGACACAGTATGGTGGCCCCCATACTTTCCCACACATAGTATGATGGTCTCATACTCCCCTACACATTATGTGATGGTCCCCATACTCCACCACACACAGTACGATGGCCCCCATACTCCCCCACACATAGTGTGATGGTCCCTATACTCCCCCACACACAATATAAAGGCCCCCATACTACCCCCCCACTCAGTATGATGGTCCCATACTCCCCTACACACAGCATGATGGCCCCCATGCTCCCCCCACATAGTATGATGGACCCCATACTGCCCCACACACAGTGTGATGGCCCCATACTCTCCCACACACAGTATGATGGTCCCATGCCCCCCTACACACAGAATAATGGCCCCCATACTCCCCCACACACAGTATGAAGGCCCCATACTCCTCCACACATAGTATGATGGGTCTCAAACTCCTTCACACAGTAAGAAGGGCCCCATACTCCCTCACACCACACACAGTATGATGGCCCTATACACCACCACACACAGTATAATGGTCCCTATTTTCACACACACAGTATGATGGTCCCTATTCTCACCCACACAGTATGAGGGTCTCATACTCCCCCACACATAATATGATGGCCCCATACTCCCCCACACACAGTATGAGGGTCTCATACTCCCCCACACATAATATGATGGCCCATACTCCCCCACACACGGTATGATAGCCCCCATACTCCCCCACACACAGTATGATGGCCCCATACTCCAATATACACAAAATGATGCTCCCTATACTTTCCCACACATAGTTTGATTGCCCCCATACTCCACCACACAATATGATAGTCCCATACTCCCCCCCACACAAAATGATAACCCCCATAGTACCCTATTTACAGCATGATAGTCCCATACTCCCCCACACACAGTATGATAGTTACATACTCCCCTATATACGGCATGATAGTCCCATACTCCTCCACAGACAATATGATAACCCCCATAGTCCCCTATATACAGTATGATAGTCCCATACTCTCCCACACATAGCATTATGGCCCCCATGGAGCCCTTTCATTTTTCCTCCTATTTTTCTACTAGCTATACTTTCTTTTATTCAGCATAGCCGTCTGAGAGCTTGTTTTTAGCGAGAGGTTGACGTGTTGAATGACTCCATACATTTTACCATGTTCTGAGAAACCGGAAAAAGATTCCAAGTTCTGTGAAATTATAAAATAAAACACAATTGCGACATTCTCGTCTTTGGAGCATTTTGCCCTCCGGCGTTCCTCGGTGACCGGCGCTCCTCCTGGTGAATCATTTATGAATGATATTATTAGGACTAAGACAAAATGATAATTTGTGAGGTCAGGACGGTTCAGTGTATTATAATAGGGTATGCCCTGGCTCGACCTAGTGCGAGGTGCTCAGAGGAAAAAATACCACAGATAATATCAGAATAGCCTCGGCACACTCATATAGAAAAAATGAGAGAGAAAATATTTCTTAGTGTTGTTGATTTTATTTAACAAATAAATCTTCCCACGTTTCGGCTCAAGCATGAGCCTTCCTCAGGGATTGAGCTGAATATAAACATAACAAAAAGAAATCAATATGTGACAAAAAAGATGCAATATACATGATGTAGGTAAAAACAGAACCCATATAAGGTGTATAGTATACAACGTACGGTGTTAGTGAATTTATTGGCGTGCGCACTGTACCGAAGTGAGCATAACCGTGAGTATATGGTGGTGTATAGGGGTGTGGTGGTAAAGTGAGGGAAAAGGGATAGCGGAAGGAAGTGGGAGGAAAGGGTTAGCAGAAATTAGTGAAGGTATACAATCTCAGTGTAGAAAGAAAAACAACTAAATATATCAAAGGGTAAAACGAAAGGAGGAATAAGAGAGCAGAGAAAACAATGAAAGATGTATAGTAACAAAGATGAAGGGAAAGATACCTTATAACTCTGTCAATGGAGTACGTGAAAAGGGAAATGACCCAAGTAGTTATGAAAATCTCTGTTACTGGTATACAGAAGGCAGAGAACGGATTGCTATAGAGGACTGTGAGAAAACACATAAAATATGTGTAAATATACAGTATAAGGAGCCAAAAATAACATGATTAGGCCAGGATGAATGTATACTGAATAAATGAGTATGTCAAGGACAATAGCGCTGATCAGGTTAAAGAAAAACGTATATACTGTATATTTACACATATTTTATGTGTTTTCTCACAGTCCTCTATAGCAATCCGTTCTCTGCCTTCTGTATACCAGTAACAGAGATTTTCATAACTACTTGGGTCATTTCCCTTTTCACGTACTCCATTGACAGAGTTATAAGGTATCTTTCCCTTCATCTTTGTTACTATACATCTTTCATTGTTTTCTCTGCTCTCTTATTCCTCCTTTCGTTTTACCCTTTGATATATTTAGTTGTTTTTCTTTCTACACTGAGATTGTATACCTTCACTAATTTCTGCTAACCCTTTCCTCCCACTTCCTTCCGCTATCCCTTTTCCCTCACTTTACCACCACACCCCTATACACCACCATATACTCACGGTTATGCTCACTTCGGTACAGTGCGCACGCCAATAAATTCACTAACACCGTACGTTGTATACTATACACCTTATATGGGTTCTGTTTTTACCTACATCATGTATATTGCATCTTTTTTGTCACATATTGATTTCTTTTTGTTATGTTTATATTCAGCTCAATCCCTGAGGAAGGCTCATGCTTGAGCCGAAACGTGGGAAGATTTATTTGTTAAATAAAATCAACAACACTAAGAAATATTTTCTCTCTCATTTTTTCTATATGAGTGTGCCGAGGCTATTCTGATATTATCTTAGGACGGTTCAGTGAGCGCATATCGGAGGACAGTGTCTACAATCATAGACATTCTGAAGGAGAAGATTGTGTCCCCATACACACCGCTCTCCGGGACGCCACCGCAACACATTGATGGTAACACTTCATCTGTCATCACCTACACCAATGGAAGAAATCTATGAATGATTTAGCAGGACGAAAGGTGGAAAAACAGTCTGAAGACGTCGTAAATGAAATTAAAGTCTAGGCAAAAAACTAAACTGGAATCCAAAGAGATGTCTCTGCTCACCGAGGACGGGGCCTTCATCAGGAGGAACCTCAAAGTCATGACTCTGGTAATGTCGACTTTGTGACCTGACAACTAACACCCAATCCTACCTCCTCCCATCAGTCCACCACCCCCGATACCGCAAATAAGACTCAGACAATGATTTCATTGCTACAGCAGCCACAAAAGGAACAACATACAATTTTACCGATTGGTGAGGTCCTTGAAGCTCCAAAAATTCTGGCGAATTCCCCATGACGTTGCCCCAACTCTCCTTGTACCAAAACCTACCCCTAGATATGATCACCTGCTCAGGAGCACCGTGAATCTGAGCGGAGAGGTTGTCCTCCTATATAGTCCCGTTAAGATGAACCCGACATTCCATCGCCAGGCCGCCCGCACACATTCACACATACATACATACACACACACACACACTCCGCTATACTTACCACCGGCCCTGCGTCTTCCCCGCCGCCGCCTGGATCCTCAGTCCTCCGTTCCGCCGACATGTCGCCTCCCCCAGAGGACTGGATCCAATATGGCGTCCAGGGAGTCTCGCGAGATTTCCCAGACGCCATATTGGATCCAGTCCTGTCGCCGCCAAGGAGCACTGAGGATCCAGGCGGCAGGGAAGACACAGGGCCGGTGGTAAGTATAACGCACAGTGGTGTGTGTGTGTGTCCACCCAGCCACCGCACACCGCTGACCACCAAGCCACCGCACACTACTGACCACCCAGCCACTGCACACCGCTGACCACCAAGCCACAGCACACCGCTGACCACCTAGTCACCGCACACTGTTGACCACCAAGCCACCGCACATCGCTGACCACCCAGCCACCGCACACCGCTGACCACCCAGCCACCGCACAGCGCTGACCACCGAGCCACAGCACAGTGCTGACCACCGAAACACCGCACTGCACTGACAACCGAGCCATCGCACTGTGCTGACCACCGACCCACCGCACTGCGCTGACCACCGCCATATACTATACTGCTGCTATACATGTACTGTAATGTACCGCCATAGAATATAGTGCTGCTATACTTGTGCTGTAATGTACCGCCATATACCATAGTGCTGCTATACATGTACTGTAATGTATCACCATATACCATAGTGCTGCTATACATGTACTGTAATGTACCACCATATACTATAGTGCTGCTATACATGTACTGTAATGTACCGCCATATACCACAGTGCTGCTATACATGTACTGTAATGTACCACCATATACCATATGGTACCTTTACACGCCGCGACGGCAGGCTGGATACATCCCGCTACTTCACGTGCACGAGCACGCTCAAACGGTTACAAACGGTCAACGCATCACCTTTACACGCCGCCACAAGATGCGCTACGCCACGCTACATCTATAGCTAGCTACATCGCCGGGTGTCTCAAGTAGCCAGCTGTAGCTCATTTACACACCGCTATAACCAGCTACTATGGGCGGACCTGGTGCAGCAGGGCCAGCACATAGGCGTGCTACAATTGTGGATTACGAGCCGTCCGTACGCTGATAGGACGAAGCAATAACATCCTGATTGGGCATGCACGCAGGAGGCTGAGTAATACAGACGCTCGAGCAATTGTGTAGTGTGACTCGTCAGCTCCTTTAAATATGCCTCCCTATGCAGCGACTACCAATCGTCATGCAGCAGCTTCCACCAATGATCGCACATGGGGCGCGGTAACACGGAGCCAGGGTCACGCCTTAGCTACATTGCAGCTACATCGCAGGCTGTCCCGAGTTCCCTTCCGTTGCCTCTTTACACGCCGATACAGCTCGCTACCATCGGCGATGTAGCCATCAGTTTTTGAGCAGACCTAGGAAACAGATGTATCTGTTGCCGGCTGTATCGTCACGTCTTCAGACGCCGCTACGACGGGCTACATTGGCGCTACAAGCTACATTTGTAGCCTGTAGCGGGATGTATCCAGCCTGCCGTCGCGGCGTGTAAAGGTACCAATAGTGCTGCTATACATGTACTGTAATGTACCACCATATACTATAGTGCTGCTATACATGTACTGTAGTGTACCGCCATATACCACAGTGCTGCTATACATGTACTGTAATGTACCACCATATACCATAGTGCTGCTATACATGTACTGTAATGTACCGCAATATACTATAGCGTTGCTATACATGTGCTGTAATGTACCACCATACACCATAGCGCTGCTATAGATGTACTGTAATGTACCGCCATATACCATAGCACTGCTATACATGTACTATAATGTACCGCCATATACCATAGCACTGCTATACATGTACTATAATGTACCGCCATATACTATAGTGCTGCTATATATATATATATGTAGTTCACTCAAGTTGACTGAACAAGTTCTGTCAGTCACAGTATGTGAACTACATACATATTCTAGAATACCCGATGCGTTAGAATCGGGCCCCCATCTAGTAATACATATTAGGCTTCACTTACATCCATGTGACAGCCTAGAGCTTCCGTTCTTTTCTTGGCTTGTACATTGACCCCCTGAGTTTCATTGATCTACACCCATCATCTTTATGATCGTCTTGGTGTCTCCGGTCCAGGAGACTCAGATCTTCTTAATCTCATTCAGTTTAGGGATCAGATTTGCACATTATAGTCTATGTGTCCAGTGTGACCTGCAGGTGGCATACATAGAGGATGGCGGATGGAGGTTTGAGTTTCTGATGGATCATTAATCATCTTGGTATTTTCTTGCTGAATGTAGAAGGAAGCGCGATACATAAATGAAGGTTTCTGTCTGCTCCTCTGGATACATAAAGAAGATGAGCGTCATGTGAAGGCAGACGTGTTATACTGATGGAGGTGAGAGGTTGTGCTGTATCAGGGGGATAGCGAGGCGAAGACAAGACGAGAGAGCCGCCATTCATCACAGGTGACAATCAGAGGTGAAATGTTCCTACCTTCCGAGTCATAGCTTTGTAAAGAAAGGTGACACAATCATGGTGGTGAATATCTGTGTGCTACAAAGTAAGAGGGGAACTCACACAGGTATTACTCAATGCAGGAGAGTACAGAAAGAAGGGGTAGACAAAGGATAGGTGTACACTAAGAAGAGGGTAGACAAAGGATAGGTGTACACTAAGAAGGGGGTAGACAAAGGATAGGTGTACACTAAGAAGAGGGTAGACAAAGGATAGGTGTACACTAAGAAGGGGGTAGACAAAGGATAAGTGTACACTAAGAAGGGGGTAGACAAAGGATAGGTGTACACTAAGAAGAGGGTAGACAAAGGATAGGTGTACACTAAGAAAAGGGTAGACAAAGGATAGGTGTACACTAAGAAGGGGGTAGATAAAGGATAGGTGTACACTAAGAAGGGGGTAGACAATGGATAGGTGTACACTAAAAAGAGGGTAGACAAAGGATAGTGTGCACTAAGAAGAGGGTAGACAAAGGACAGGTGTACACTAAGAAGGGGGTAGACAAAGGATAGGTGTACACTAAGAAGGGGGTAGACAAAGGATAGGTGTACACTAAGAAGAGGGTAGACAAAGGATAGGTGTACACTAAGAAAGGGGTAGACAAAGGATAGGTGTACACTAAGAAGAGGGTAGACAAAGGATAGGTGTACACTAAGAAGAGGGTAGACAAAGGATAGGTGTACACTAAGAAGAGGGAGACAAAAGATAGGTGTACACTAAGAAGGGGGTAGACAATGGATAGGTGTACACTAAAGATATAGAAGGATAGTGTACATGAAGGAGAAAGGTGGTTACACTAAGAAGAGTGATAGACAAAGGATAGGTGTACACTAAGAAGAGGAACAAAGTAGTACACAAAAGTATAGAAGGTAGTGTACACTAAGAAGAAGGGAGACAAAGGATAGGTGTACACTAAGAAGATGGATATGACAAAGGATAGGTGTACACTAAGAAGAGGACAAGGTAGGTATAGAATATAGAAGGATAGGTGTACACTAAGAAGAGGGTAACAAAGGATAGGTGTACACTAAGAGAGTAGAAAGGATAGGGTAACTAAAGGGGTAACAAGGATAGGTGTACACTAAGAAGAGGTTAGGGCAAAGGATAGGTGTACACTAAGAAGGGGGTAGACAAAGGATAGGTGTACACTAAGAAGAGTAGACAAAGGATAGGTGTACACTAAGAAAGGGGTAGACAAAGGATAGTGTGACACTAAGAAGAGGGTAGACAAAGGATAGGTGTAACTAAGAAGGGGTAGACAAAGGATAGATGACACTAAGAAGAGGGTAGACAAAGGATAGGTGTACACTAAGAAGGGGGTAGACAAAGGATAGGTGTACACTAAGAAGAGGGTAGACAAAGGATAGGTGTACACTAAGAAAGGGTAGACAAAGGATAGGTGTACACTAAGAGAGGGGAGATAAAGGATAGGTGTACACTAAGAAGGGGGTAGATAAAGGATAGGTGTACACTAAGAAGAGGGTAGACAAAGGATAGGTGTACACTAAGAAAGAGGGTAGACAAAGGATAGGTGTCACTAAGAAGAGGGTAGACAAAGGATAGGTGTACAATAAGAAGGGGTAGACAAAGGATAGTGTACACTAGAGAGAAAAGATAGGGGTAACTAAAAGAAGAAGATAGTGTACACTAAGAAGAGGGGTAGACAAAGTGATAAGGTGTACACTAAGAAGGGGGTAGACAATGTATAGGTGTACACTAAGAAGAGTTAGACAAAGGATAGGTGTACACTAAAAGGGAGACAAGGATAGGTGTACACTAAGAAGGGAGACAAAGGATAGTGTACACTAAGAAGAGTAGACAAATGGATAGGTGTACACTAAGAAGGAGAAAGGATAGTACACTAGAAGAGTAGCAAATAGGTGTACACTAAGAAGAGGGTAGACAAAGGATAGGTGTACACTAAGAAGGGGTTAGACAAAGGATAGGTGTACACTAAGAAGAGGGTAGACAAAGGATAGGTGTACACTAAAGAAGTAGAGGTGGTAGACACAAAAGGGCAAAATAGGTGTACACTAAGAAGAGGGTAGACAAAGGATAGGTGTACACTAAGAAGAGGGTAGACAAAGGATAGGTGTACACTAAGAAGAGGTAGACAAAGGATAGGTGTACACTAAGAAGGGGTAGACAAAGGATAGGTGTACACTAAGAAGAGGGGTAGACAAAGGATAGGTGTACACTAAGAAGGGGGTAGACAAAGGATAGGTGTACACTAAGAAGAGGGGAGACAAAGGATAGGTGTACACTAAGAAGAGTTAGACAAAGGATAGGTGTACACTAAGAAGAGGGGAGACAAAGGATAGTGTGTACACTAAGAAGAGTATAGACAAAGGATAGGTGTACACAAATAGACAAAGGAGGGTACTAAAAAGGGAGAATAGGATGTGTACACTAAGAAAGGTAGAAAGAGGTAACAAAAGGGTAGAAAGGATGTGTACACTAAGAAGGGGGTAGACAAAGGATAGGTTGTACACTAAGAAGAGGGTAGACAAAGGATAGGTGTACACTAAGAAGGGGGTAGACAAAGGATAGGTGTACACTAAGAAGAGGGTAGACAAAGGATAGGTGTACACTAAGAAGAGGGTAGACAAAGGATAGGTGTACACTAAGAAGAGGGGTAGACAAAGGATAGGTGTACACTAAGAAGGGTAGACAAAGGATAGGTGTACACTAAGAAGGGGGTAGACAAAGGATAGGTGTACACTAAGAAGGGGGTAGACAAAGGATAGGTGTACACTAAGAAGGGGTAGATAAAGGATAGGTGTACACTAAGAAGGGGGTAGACAAAGGATAGGTGTACACTAAGAAGGGGGTAGAAAAGGATAGGTGTACACTAAGAAGAGGGTAGACAATGGATAGGTGTACACTAAGAAGAGGGTAGACAAAGGATAGGTGTACACTAAGAAGAGGGTAGACAAAGGATAGGTGTACACTAAGAAGAGGGTAGACAAAGGATAGGTGTACACTAAGAAGAGGGTAGACAAAGGATAGGTGTACACTAAGAAGAGGGTAGACAAAGGACAGGTGTACACTAAGAAGGGGTAGACAAAGGATAGGTGTACACTAAGAAGGGGGTAGATAAAGGATAGGTGTACACTAAGAAGGGGGTAGATAAAGGATAGGTGTACACTAAGAAGAGGGGAGACAAAGGATAGGTGTACACTAAAGAGGAGACAAGTAGGTGTGCACTAAGAAGAGGGTAGACAAAGGATAGGTGTACACTAAGAAGAGTATAGACAAAGGATAGGTGTACACTAAGAAGGGGGTAGACAAAGGATAGGTGTACAATAAGAAGGGGGTCATATGCCAAAACACCTTCGCCCCATCCAGCTTCTTGGTAATTGGGGGCAGAGCGGCCCCTGTACTCCAGCAGTAAAGCCCCATCAAGCTCAGCCTCTTCTAATGTAATGTAGTTTGTGGCCCCTTTCCATCAGCAGATGGATGTCAGGGGATGTGGGACCCTCGGGGGAGGGGCTGGTGGTCCTGAGTTTAGTGTAGTGTTCTCATATGAAGTTGTTATAAAGCCTCCAGCAGTAAGGCTCAGTCCTGCTGTAATCAGGGTGGATCACTGGGAGCGCCGGACACCTGAAGACATTAATCTTTCCCTGTGTAGAAATGAATTATTCATTGTGCGTCCAGTCCGGGACTCTACAGTGTGACTCAATCTGCTGACGGAGGAATCCGGAACTGTCACAAACTTCTCCTGTCCTTAGGAGACCTCCGACAGGTCAGGGATCGGAGTGTCACATTGTCTTGTGAAACTCTGAGTTGGTTTTCTTTTGGTGCAGCAAGGATTAAGGACTCTTTCCTTACTGGTTGTCCCTTGTTACTACAATCTCAGGAGCTGCCGGTTTATGATCACTCCCCTTCACTTTAAATAGTCACATTCTATCCTATGATGGGGAATAATTTCTATGCTGACCCCCTTGGAGTAAGCAAGTCACAGGGTCTGGGGTGTTGTCATTTGCAGTCCTGGAGTTTTGCTGGAGTTATAACCTTTATTGTCTTATGTTCCCCTGTGTTGGACTATTGTAGAGATGATGTTTAATGCACTCACTGTCCTTCGCACTATACAGGGTTAATGGAGGGACAGCACAGGGGCTAGGAATGTGACAGTGATCGGGGAGGGACCTGCTTAGGGCTGTTAGAGACCTCAGGGTACAGACACAGGTTAGTGTCAGATAGTTACCCGTCTCCCCTCTTAGGGCCTTCCTAACCCTCTCATCCCCCGTGATGTGTATTGTATTGTGCTGTGCACTGGACATCCCCTTTTTCGTGAGTGACAGGGACAGATAGATGGACGTATCCAATGAAGCCACAGGGGTTATGTGTCCCAAGATTCACTTTCTCAAGAGACAAATAAGCACAAGTTGCCTATAACAAGTCCTTTATTGGAAATCCATAAAATCCAGGCAGGTACAGAAGGAGGCTAACAGCTCTGGAGGACAACAGCTGTTTCGTGCTTGTCCAGCATCCTATCTATTGAATTGTGGGACAAGCTCGAAACAGCTGTTGTCCTCCAGAGCCTATTATTGTCCTTCAGTACCTGCCTGGATTTTATGGATTTCCAATAAAGGACTCGTTTTAGGCGACTTGTGTGAGAGATGCACACTACCTCTTGCCGTTATCACTCACAACGCTGCGAATAACCATTGCCGTATACCAGAGAATCTGATTGAGAATGCACAGGGTGGTGCGGGTTTTCTTCTTTTTACTACATGTATCCCAAGGTTCCCCTCTTTACAATGTATGGACAGTTATATGTTGCACCAATAATATTCCTTGCTCCGGCGGTCACTAGAAACGGTGTATACACTGCTCACCTCCACATTACTGGGGTCTTCAGATGACTGGAAATCCCATCAAACTAAGAAACTTTGAAGACTCCATCTCTTATATGAATAAATGGTTAGTATCTGAACCACTTGTGATCCTCAGTGATCACCTTTCAATGTCCATAAGCAAGTGTACAGTATTCCAGCAGCGCCACCATAGGCAAAGTAAAGTATTACATGCTGCCTATTAAAGTCAGTGAGATGTCCTTGTAATGTCCTCCACTGAGTGAGACCCCAGTATTGTAAGTGATAAAAAAGCCAAGAAGCCAGCGCTGCCTGTGGTTAATACAAAAAGTGCATGTGCACATATTAATTTCTAACTGTACTGTAAAACTGAGACATTTGGCAAACAATTGATCAATTCTTTGAGCTACCCCGCCACGTCACGGCATTCTCAGATGGGGCAGTCCTACTGTACGGTTTTTATATACGCTGTGCCATTACGGCCTCCTGAATGCATTAAAAGCAAGACCACATTATTCAGTATTGTAACTGCTATTAAAATCATATCTGCTCCTCAGCTCTAACCCCCCCCCCTCATGGGGCAGATAATTTTAGCATGTCTGCTCCATGCAGGAGCAGTGACAGGAGGTGTGTCAGGGGCATGGATGCTGGGGGCTGCAGGATCATCCTACATTCCAGACCCCTCACACTTCTGTATAGGGAGGCGGAGTGGGTGGTCATATTACTATCCTGTCCCTGATATACCATCCTATGTGATAGGGGGGGTCAAGGCTTCAAATAGCAATCATGTCACCAAGCAGAATGAAGAAAGAAGAATGCAAAACTAAAAATGCAAGAGCTGGCATACTGCAGATCTGAAGACATGCTTTGTAGGTTCATGTCTGCAAGGGCAGATAAGAAGCAGCAGCTGCAGCAGCATGGCCATGACACTTTAGGAATCTCAATCACTTTCCTGGTACTGTGAGATGCCGCATTTTTGCATTTTTTCGGCTGCATAACTTGTGAACAGATATATGTAGTGCATGTTGCAATTCTTTACACATGGACCTGAGGTGTCACATAAGCCTAAAACTGCCTGGGTACAAGACCACAACACAAAGTGCCTTCACTGTGGATGCCTTGCTGTGCCTGTCACTGAGGAGTGATGATGATGATCCATGGAAGGTTTCAGGGGACAGGAAGCAACCATGATCCTATGGTGGAGGAGACCATGCAGAGCTGAATCCGATCAGTGTAGTGCTTTGCCTCTGCTCCTAGCCTCACAATAACAGTACACATTATGGATCATCATACAGCAGAGGATCACAGCATGTATTTGTATCTGCTTCATGACATGATTGCTATTTGAAGCATGACCCCTCTGTCACATATGATGGTATATCAAGGCTGGGTTGCATTATAACCATTCACCTTGCCACGCCCCCTCCCTATACAAAAGTTTGAGGGGGCTGGAATGTAGGATGATCCTGCAGCTCTCAGCTTCTACACCCCTGATACACCTGCTCTCTGGTCCTGCATGAAGCTGTCAGGCTGAATTGTTATGTCCCCTGAGAGAGGGGTAAGAGCAGAGGAGCAGATATGATTTTATTGATTTATAAGTGATTTATAGATCCTAGAATTGTAGTGTACAGCTCTGCTTCATCATGTAGGAGGGCAGGAACTGTATGAAAAAGTTTTCTTTCCCCGGAGTTCCCCTTTATCCCAAACTTTAACCTAATGCTTATTTTCGGTACCTTGTAATATGGACAAGGCAATAACCTTTTGACCACATGTGAAGGATTTATATATCCAACAATGAGGTCAAGGGGATTGCACAACTGGCAGTACAAGTACAATGCCATGATGTCACAAGACAGGCTCAGGAGCGAAGCCTGCACCATCGGCTGCATGTGTCACTCACCACTGATATCACAGCGACACATTGCAACATTGGGTGTAGTGATTTCCCATGGTGTCTGTGACCTGTGATATGCAGACTAGCAAATGTTCCCAAATGTGTTGGGTTTTCCATCACTTGCTGCAAGTTGCAAATGACAAACTAGACTTAGACTTTCATGCAACTTTCACACAACTTGAGTGTGTAACCTTGTGTAGCAAGTCACACAGCAGCTGACCCTGCCGGTTCCTGTACAGACTAAGATTCCTGACTCTGCAGTTTCTGCACGAGGTGGAATGGGCTGAACCACAGACAAAGAGGACACAACTTGGACCTGCCTCCTGAAAGGCTGTGGAGCATTTCTCACACCTCCTAAGGAATGGGAGAAAGTACAATATACCTAAATAGGAAAGGAGTTCTGCGATAGATAAATATTCCAAAGTGAGTAAAAGCAACCAAAGTGGAAAGATAAGGTACTTCCTGCTGGGAGGGCATGCCTAACTACAAGAGGAGAAAGGAGCCGGGTGGAAAGCAGTGACAGCAGAGAAAATAACCCTAGCTGGTCTCTGACTAAGTGGCTGGGAAACTCAAATCAGGATCCACTTCAGAATATTACCAGCAGGAAAGACCAGCAAGGGAAAGCAGGGGCGTAATGGCAGAGGTCACAATCGTAAGTGGGTCTGTGGATACATGGGGCTTGCTGCCTCCAGGACTAAGTGGCAATATGGCTGGAAACTCAAATCAGGATCCACTTCAGAATATCACCAGCAGGAAAGACCAGCAAGGGAAAGCAGGGGCGTAATGACAGAGGTCACAATCAGTAAGTGGGTCTGTGTATACATGGAGCTCGCTGATCCACACCTGTATGAGCGAACAAGGATGCACATCTAGCTGGAATGTATCACAGCTCAGAAACCATTGGGTCCCTGCAGTGTGTCACACGCTGGCGGCTATATAGTGGCGGCAGCTGAAGACAACGGTACGACACATGACAGTGACGCCATTGGCACGCTCTCTGATGTCAGCTGCTGTTATTGTACGCTGGGTACAGAGGACACCGAGTAGAATGTATTTGTTCTTCATTATGTGTTAGAGACATATATACAAGATGGGTTCATATACAAGGATTGGGCCATGTGAACCAGGATGGGTGATATAAACAAGTATGGGAACCATGTAAACGAGGACGGGGACCATATATAGCAGGATAGAGACCATATATTGTAGCAGGATGGAGACTATATGGACCATGTAGGCCAGAATTGGGGACCTATATAACAGGATGGGGGACATATATTCCTAGATAGTGGACACTAATATGTAACAATGGAGGTGGAGGGGTGGCAATTCGCTAAGTCTTGATAGAATTTGGAACACTACAAGGGCCCATACATCTGACGCACGTGTGCACACGCGAAGGAGGGGACAGGTCCAAAGTCACTCTGACTCTAGTTGTGCCACTGAGGGGAAGGTATAAATAGCCACACCTGCAAGGTGATTGAGCAAGACTAATAAACAAATGGAAACACCTGCTAACCTAAAAAGATGAAAGCAAGGGTAACAAGCAAAAAACTCCTGGACAAGGAGTGAACCTGCTGTGGCTCAGTAGGTAGAGACGCCGACCATAAAACAAAGACTCAATACTGAGGCATGGAGCTGGCAGTGGTCAGGGGGGCTGCCAGCTCCATACTGTGGGTGCGTGACGTCACCCGGGTCCCGTATGAGGACTCCACACTGGTCCTGCTCCGCTCACTGTTATGTAGGGGAGGCGGAGGTTGCCATTTCACTATATTTTGCTGATTGCTGCATTGGATCCTGTCCCTTTAACCAACAGAAGACGAGGACAACTTTCCTCAAGGACGAGAGACGTGGACGACTTTGATGAAAAGGAAGAAAAGAACATATTTAATTCATCAAATAATAAAGGAAGGAGACGGCTGGTGGACATTATGAAGAATGTTTTATTAAACTTCTATAATCTGCGAGCGCTCGCTGAGCCGGGTACACGGAGTTCAGCGCGGTGGAGTCATTACAGCGTGTCCAACAGAGAAAAGCTTACATTACTATATACTGGAATATTGATGGGATCCCTGCGTCCCCCCGAACCTGCAGACATACAGCCAGAAGATGAACCCCCTCAATAAAGGGGGAGCAGCGGTCACTCACGCACTGAAGCCCCATTGTTTTGCTAATCTAAGAGGTTTGTGAAGGATTTGCCCCACCGCATAGTAGGTTCATACACCCACCACTAGAGGGAGATCACTGCACTGATGTCTATAATGTGGCGCCCCTGAGGCTCCAGTCGACACAGAGGTACTGCACCTCAGCCAGAGGGTAAGAAGATGGCACTACCTGGCACCCACACACCCGCACCCATCACTACACACTCCAGTTAGGGGATTAGAGCGGACCCTGTTTAGGGAGGGCCCCATCCCAGAATGGAGGGGAGACAGGTAGGGGTGTGGGTGGAGGAAGTGGGGCAGGAGCACAGAAAGTGGGAAGCACGCAGGAGGACGTACAAGATGGACTGACGTAGAAGGACGTAGAGAGGGAACGTGAGGGAGTTGGAGAGACGACACAGAGATGAAGGGACATGTGAGAGAGGCGTCCTGGGGACTGGAGCTGGTGGAGCTCGTCCTGAGACAGAGAGAGGACAGAACCGAGCCAGCGAAGGGCTCAAGAAAGACAGAATGAGTCCCAGGGGCCCGGGAAGTGAGCAATCCACCCGTGGTGCCTGCATCGGAGCTGACAGAGAACCCGGGGTCAGCTAGAGAGACTGGGCCACAGAAAGGGGACCGGCCCCAGACTAGTGAATCAACTGAACGACTTCACTGGCAAACCGGGTACCGAGGTGGCTTTAAGTACCGCGGTCCAAGTCCACACTTATACGTTGAAAAGGTGGCTACGTAGGGTCAGGGGACCAAGACGAGGTTGCCCGACAGGACCCGAGGCTACTGGCTCAAGACACTGGGTGTGAGGTGTTGGTAAGGATGGCGAGAATCCAGCGCAAGGAGACGGCCGAGAAAGGAACACCAGAATGGGGTCCTGGTAGATAGAGTTGGACTTGCCGTAATGTGCCTCCCGTGGTCAGCTGCCCAGCCGTTGAGAGGAGAGGAGGGGCGGGCGCAGCTGCAGGAAGTGAAGCTTCACTTACTTCCCGTCCTCCCTCCTCTCCTCGGCTGAAAGCACTGGCCACCTCAGCCGCGACTGCTGCGACCGCGATCATTACGCCACTGTCTCGAGACCTGACCCAGAGAACACAGCACCCTGCTGTAGGCTGGAACCACCTGGAGCCGTGTAACAACTGTGAGTAAACTACAAAGACTGCACACTGCTACGTCCTCAAGTGATTTACCGTGCCGCTGACCCTACAATAAACTCTACCTCTGCCCTGGTGTCTACAGCTCTACCGTGAAGAGCAGATCCATCCCAGCTGCGTTACTAACAGCCCCAGAAGTTCTGTATCGCAGCATTGGCCATCCATCTACCATTGCCAAATACCACAGGTGGCGTCACAAATTAATACCCCTTATAAACTATCCCCCATTTATTGACTTAGGCCGGAGCTGGGGAGCCACTGTCACATCCCCAAGAGAACTGAAGGCCCGGTTCCTAGTGTCCTAGCGCGTAAATAACTCTCACAACTAGGGGAGCTCAGTACATTGGGTTTTTATATATCCACCCACTAGAGGGAGCTCTCTACATACAGATTTATACAGCCACCACTAGAGGGAGCTTGCTACATACAGATTTATACAGCCACCACTAGAGGGAGCTCACTACATACAGATTTATATGGCCACCACTAGAGGGACCTCACTACATACAGATTTATATAACAACCACTAGGGGGCGCTCATTACATACAGATTTATACAGTCACCACTAGGGGGAGTCACTACATACACGTTTATACAGCCACCACTAGAAGGAGCTCACTACATACAGATTTATACAGTCACCTACATCAGTTTATACAGCCACCCCTAGTGGGAGCTCATTACATGCAGATTTATACAGCTGCCACTAGAAGGAGATCACTAGATACAGATTTGTATAGCACCACTAGGGGAAGCTCACTACATACAGATGTATGCAATCCACCACTAGAGGGAGCTCATTCCATGCAGATTTCTACAGCCACCACTAGGGGAGCTCACTACATACAGATTTATACAGCCACCACTGAGGGAGCTCACTACATACAGATTTATATAGCCACCACTAGAGGGATCTCACGATATACAGATTTATACAGTCACCACTAGAGGGAGCTCGCTACATACAGATTTATACTGTCACCACTAGAGGGAGCTCACTACATACAGATTTATACTGTCACCACTAGAGGGAGCTCACTACATACAGATTTATACTGTCACCACTAGAGGGAGCTCACTACATACAGATTTATACTGTCACCACTAGAGGGAGCTCACTACATACAGATTTATACAGTCACCACTAGAGGGAGCTCACAACACACAGATTATACATCCACCCAATTTTCATCAGTGTTTTAGTTTTTACCAACAGTAGTTTTATAACATGAAAAAAATCTATATCAATGTAGTGAGCTCATTATATGGGAACGCTTCACACTTGGGTGTACGACAATTATCATTTTCACAATATTCTTAGCACAGCAGGTTTACCCCCGAGGCCTCTGTATGATGAGTGTCTTACTAGACATGGCTTCTTCTGCTCTGACAGGTAACACCTATGAGTGGAGATCAGCAGCATCTTCTTGCACCTTCTACATGGCGTCTCGATGAATTCCTGCTCTTCCGCCTGTTGCAGGGAATTGTGCGCTGTTTATACGGAGATTATCCTATGGCGCTGCAGAGAATAAACCGTAAACATTATACAAATCGCTTCTTATTATAGATTCAGGAATATATAAAAACAATCTCATGCTATAAACATCACAGAGACGAGCAAACATCGGCTCCAACGTATGAGACTAAGGAGACTGCACCTATCCGGAGCAAGGACAAGCCTGGACATCACGGATGAGAGCAACCGGGGTGTCCTCAATGTCTCCCACCTGCTCTATACTTGTGTTAGGGAGAATCCCATACATATGACATACTAAGGTGACATTGTAAGCAGTGGTGTAACTACAGGCCAATGGGTCCTAGTGGTGAAATCTGGTCCTGCCCCCCCAACCTTCATATGGGGGAGGGGGGAGCAACATGGTCAGATGTATGTGACTCACCGTGGCCGTGGACTCCGGTTTAGACAGGCTGTAGCTCCTTCCTCCTTGTCACGGGTGGACCGCGCCTGCCGGTAGTGGGGCCCGGTGTAGTGCAGATCAAAAGTTGAAGACGTCTTGTAGGAACAGATTAAAGGGGTTTTTAATTTATTCGTGACGCCACCTATGAGTAGTTTCGGTAATCGTTATTGACGCTGCGGAACCCCCGGGGGATGGATAGCAGCAAGATGTTACGCTCCCCACAGGCTGAGCGGTGATCCCCGGAGGCTGGAGCTGCTCAAGATGTTGTGCGGCAGCTGCGGTTACCTTAGTGTGCGGACGGACAGTTCATAAGGAAGCACGGACACAGAAAGTCTCTGCAACAGGTCTTTACTGTAACCAGCAGGCAGTACATGGCATACAGATCACGGGTAGTAGACCGGGTGGACTCAGCAGTGATAGGTGTCCCTTAGAAATCCGCAGTGTTCCTCCATTCTAACTAATTGATCTCCAGTGTCGCCCAGGAATACCAGGTCGGGTACGGGGAGGCTGCTTCAATGCCCTATCCATGATGTACGTTCTGGATGTTTTGGGGAGCCTTGGATCCCTCAGTGGGTACACCGCTGGTTAGACGACTGGAAACTGGCTGGTGGTGGGGTGCTCCTGTGAAGCTGCTCCTCCACTCTTCTGGTTCGCGTAGCAGAGGTGAACTGCTGCCAGCTTCGGTACCAGTGAACCGGCTGTGAGTTGGGCACGGGGGTATTTTGGAACCCGTGTAGAAATGCCCAGTCCCGGTGGTTAAGGCCTCAGGTGCTGACACCCGACCAGTGACGGCCCAGGGGCTGCACGAGGTGCAGAGCCCCCGCTCCTCTCCAAGTTCTAGACTGCTCAGGTCAAGTTCTAGACTCTTCTGTTCTGCAGACTAAGTGTCTGTTCTCCCTACACTTCCCTAACACTCCACCCCCCAGGACCCTGGATTGGCCCTCTGTTCTAGGTGATGCATGCAGGGTTGGATCTTAAAGTTAACTAGATCACTGCTGTGTCAGAGAATATTGCGGCTGCATTTATGGCTGCAATACCCTCATGTGACGCACTCGTTGCGGGGCACCACATATGGACCCCGTGTAGCATTCTAAATCCTATAGAGACTTACGGATTGACCCATCACCCCCTCCATTATGTACTAATGTCCCCCATCCTACTATATATGTCCCCCATCCTGGTATATATGTCTCCCATCCTGGTATATATGTCTCCCATCCTCCTATATATGTCCCCCACCCTGGTATATATGTCTCCCAACCTGGTATATTTTTCTCTCATCCTGGTATATATCTCTCCCATTCTACTATATATGTCTCCCATCCTGGTATGTATCTCTCCTATCTTACTATATATGTCCTCAGCCTGGTATATATCTCTCCTATTCTACTATATATATCTTCAATCCTGGCATATATGTCTTCCATTCTGCTATATATGTAACCATCCTGCTATATTAGTTCTCCATGATCCTATATATGGTCCTCCTCCTGGTATATATGATCCACCTCCCGGAGTATGGCCCTTATCCTAGTATACATGTTCTCCATCCTGGTATATATGGTCTGCCTCCTGGTATATACTGTATGCTTCTCATCCTGGTGCATGGTCCAACGCTTCCTGCCACCATAGTACTTTAATTATTATAATTCACCCACATATAAGGCCCCTTTCACATCAGCGTTTTTTGCCCCCTAGTGGTGACTGCAGACAGAATCGTATACAGGGAGCTCCTCCTAGTGGTGACAGCAGACAGAATCTTATCATGTATCTCTGTATACAGGGAGCTCCTCCTAGTGGTGACAGCAGACAGAATCTTATCATGTATCTCTGTATACAGGGAGCTCCCACTAGTGATGACTGTAGACA
Organism: Allobates femoralis; assembly: GCA_033576535.1. Lineage (NCBI taxonomy): Eukaryota > Metazoa > Chordata > Amphibia > Anura > Aromobatidae > Allobates > Allobates femoralis. The sequence continues at coordinate 16,211,257 of JARQOC010000013.1, forward strand.
GGATCTTATCATGTATCTCTGTATACAGGGAGCTCCCCCTAGTGGTGACTGCAGACACAATCTTATCATGTATCTCTGTATACAGGGAGCTTCCCCTAGTGGTGACTGCAGACAGAACCTTATCATGTATCTCTGTATACAGGGAGCTCCCACTAGTGGTGACTGCAGACAGGATCTTATCATGTATCTCTGTATACAGGGAGCTCCCCTAGTGATGACTGCAATGTTATCATGTATCTCTGTATACAGGGAGCTCCCCCTAGTGGTGACTGCAGAGAGAATCTTATCATGTATCTCTGTATGCTGGTGGCTCCCCCTAGTGGTGACTGTAGACAGGATCTTATCATGTATCTGTGTATACAGGGAGCTCCCCCTAATGGTGACTGCAGACAGAATCTTATCATGTATCTCTGTATACAGGGAGCTCCACCTAGTGGTGACTGCAGACAGAATCTTATCATGTATTTCTGTATACAGGGAGCTCCCCCTAGTGGTGACTGCAGACAGAATATTATCATGTATCTCTGTATGCTGGTGGCTCCCCCTAGTGGTGACTGTAGACAGGATCTTATCATGTATCTGTGTATACAGGGAGCTCCCCCTAATGGTGGCTGCAGACAGAATCTTATCATGTATCTCTGTATACAGGAGCTCCACCTAGTGGTGACTGCAGACAGAATCTTATCATGTATTTCTGTATACAGGGAGCTCCCCCTAGTGGTGGCCTCAGACAGAATCTTATCATGTATCTCTGTATACAGGGAGCTCCCCTAGTGGTGACTGCAGACAGAATCTTATCATGTATCTCTGTATGCTGGTGGCTCCCCCTAGTGGTGACTGCAGACAGAATCTTATCATGTATCTCTGTATACAGGGAGCTTCCCCTAATGGTGGTTGCACACAGAATATTATCATGTATCTCTGTATACAGGGAGCTCCCCCTAGTGGTGGCCTCAGACAGAATCTTATCATGTATCTCTGTATACAGGGAGCTCCCCCTAGTGGTGACTGCAGACAGAATCTTATCATGTATCTCTGTATGCTGGTGGCTCCCCCTAGTGGTGACTGCAGACAGGATCTTATCATGTATCTGTGTATACAGGGAGCTTCCCTAGTGGTGACTGCAGACAGAATGTTATCATCTATCTCTGTATACAAGGAGCTTCCCCTAATGGTGGCTGCAGACAGAATCTTATCATGTATCTCTGTATGCAGGGAGCTCCACCTAGTGGTGACTGCAAACAGAATCGTATCATGTTTCTCTGTATACAGAGAGCTCCCTCTAGTGGTGACTGCAGACAGAATTTAATCATGTATTTGTGTATACAGGGAGCTCCACCTAGTGGTGACTGCAGACAGGATCTTATCATGTATCTCTGTATACAGGGAGCTCCACCTAGTGGTGACTGCAGACAGGATCTTGTCATGTATCTCTGCATACAGAGAGCTCCCCCTAGTGATGACTGCAGACAGCATTTTATCATGTATTTCTGTATACAGGGAGCTCCCCCTAGTGATGACTGCAGACAGAATTTTATCATGTATCTGTGTATACAGGGAGCTCCACCTAGTGGTGACTGCAGAAAGGATCTTATCATGTATCTTTGTATACAGGGAGCTCCCCCTAGTGGTGGCCTCAGACAGAATCTTATCATGTATCTCTGTATACAGGGAGCTCCCCCTAGTGGTGACTGCAGACAGAATCTTATCATGTATCTCTGTATGCTGGTGGCTCCCCCTAGTGGTGACTGCAGACAGAATCTTATCATGTATCCCTGTATACAGGGAGCTTCCCCTAATGGTGGTTGCACACAGAATATTATCATGTATCTCTGTATACAGGGAGCTCCCCCTAGTGGTGGCCTCAGACAGAATCTTATCATGTATCTCTGTATACAGGGAGCTCCCCCTAGTGGTGACTGCAGACAGAATCTTATCATGTATCTCTGTATGCTGGTGGCTCCCCCTAGTGGTGACTGCAGACAGGATCTTATCATGTATCTGTGTATACAGGGAGCTTCCCCTAGTGGTGACTGCAGACAGAATGTTATCATCTATCTCTGTATACAAGGAGCTTCCCCTAATGGTGGCTGCAGACAGAATCTTATCATGTATCTCTGTATGCAGGGAGCTCCACCTAGTGGTGACTGCAAACAGAATCGTATCATGTTTCTCTGTATACAGAGAGCTCCCTCTAGTGGTGACTGCAGACAGAATTTTATCATGTATTTGTGTATACAGGGAGCTCCACCTAGTGGTGACTGCAGACAGGATCTTATCATGTATCTCTGTATACAGGGAGCTCCACCTAGTGGTGACTGCAGACAGGATCTTGTCATGTATCTCTGCATACAGAGAGCTCCCCCTAGTGATGACTGCAGACAGCATTTTATCATGTATTTCTGTATACAGGGAGCTCCCCCTAGTGATGACTGCAGACAGAATTTTATCATGTATTTCTGTATACAGGGAGCTCCCCATAGTGGTGACTGCAGACAGGATCTTATCATGTATCTCTGTATACAGGGAGCTCCACCTAGTGGTGACTGCAGACAGAATATTATCATGTATTTCTCTATACACGGAGCTCCCCCTAGTGGTGGTTGCAGACAGAATATTATCATGTATCTCAGTATACAGGGAGCTCCCCCTAGTGGTGGTTGCATGCAGAATATTATCATGTATCTCTGTATACAGGGAGCTCCCCCTATTGATGGTTGCATACAGAATATTATCATGTATCTCTGTATACAGGGAGCTCCCCCTAGTGGTGACTGCAGACAGAATATTATCATGTATTTCTCTATACAGGGAGCTCCCCCTAGTGGTGACTGCAGACAGAATCTTATCATGTACCTCTGTATACAGGGAGCTCCCTCTAGTGGTGACTGCAGACAGGATCTTATCATGCATCTCTGTATACAGGGAGCTCCCCCTAGTGGTGACTGCAGACAGAATCTTATCATGTATCTCTGTATATAGGGAGCTCCCCCTAGTGGTGGCTGCAGACAGAATCTTATAATGTATCTCTGTATATAGGGAGCTCCTCCTAGTGGTGACTGCAGACAGGATCTTATCATGTATCTCTGTATACAGGGAGCTCCCCTAGTGATGACTGCAGACAGGATCTTATCATGTATCTCTGTATACAGGGAGCTCCCCCTAGTGGTGACTGCAGACAGAATCTTATCATGTATCTCTGTATACAGGGAGCTCCCCCTAGTGGTGACTGCAGACAGAATCTTATCATGTATCTCTGTATACAGGGAGCTCCCCTAGTGGTGGCTGCAGACAGGATCTTATCATGTGTCTCTGTATACAGGGAGCTCCCCTAGTGGTGAATGCAGACAATGTTATCATGTATCTCTAGTATAGGTAAATAGTCCACATTCTAATATAAAATCACTGGTATGAATAAATGATATCATTTTGAATCTCAGCTCTCCTGCATCTTTAATGACATATACTGTATAAGTCATGTGAAGTCACCGCCATAGGAGGAGGTTTGGAGAAGGGTAATAACCTCAGCTCACCTGATCATTTGTCCACATGGGATTAGCAGCCATCTCTGGTGAATAGATCATGGATCTTGGTATGTTTTCCTCGCTCCTCGTCACAGTGTTTCACCTCTTACCTCTTCTTTCTGCTCCTTGTTAAGTGTTTACTATATCGCGTGTGATAAATAGGACAAGGTCGATGAATAATAGATTTGTGGAGATACAATGGCCACATTCAGAAGTCACCGAGTCTTCAGATCTTCAGACATTGAAGTCTTCTAAACTCAATGAAGACTGAAGACAGTGAAGGTCAGACATGAATAAGTCAGAGCTAGAACATGGATGGAAGGATGGATGGATGGATGGATGGCCTTGTAAGGGTTGTAGAAGAATACTCCAAACATTGACAGGTCTTTCTTAAAGGGATATTTTGACATTCTGCTGTCCTCACTAATATATATACTACCAGGAGCACATACATTCTGATGTCCTCACTAATATATACCACCTGAAGCCCATACATTCTGATGTCCTCACTAATATATACCACCGGAAGCCCAAACATTCTGCTGTCCTCACTAATATATACCACCCTGAGCCCATACATTCTGATGTCGTCAATAATATATACCATCAAGAGCCCATACATTCTGATGTCCTCACTAATATATTCCACCAGGAGCCCATACATTCTGATGTCCTCACTAATATATACCACCTGAAGCCCATACATTCTGATGTCCTCACTAATATATATACTACCAGGAGCACATACATTCTGATGTCCTCACTAATATATACCACCTGAAGCCCATACATTCTGATGTCCTCACTAATATATACCACCTGAAGCCCATACATTCTGCTGTCCTCACTAATATATACCACCCTGAGCCCATACATTCTGATGTCGTCAATAATATATACCATCAAGAGCCCATACATTCTGATGTCCTCACTAATATATTCCACCAGGAGCCCATACATTCTGATGTCCTCACTAATATATACCACCTGAAGCCCATACATTCTGCTGTCCTCACTAATATATACCACCCTGAGCCCATACATTCTGATGTCGTCAATAATATATACCATCAAGAGCCCATACATTCTGATGTCCTCACTAATATATTCCACCAGGAGCCCATACATTCTGATGTCCTCACTAATATATAACACCCGGAGCCCATACATTGTGATGTCCTCACTCATATATACCACCAGGAGCCCATACATTCTGGTGTCCTCACTAATATATTCCACCAGGAACCCATACAATCTGATGTCCTCACTCATATATACCACCAGGAGCCATACATTCTGATGTCCTCACTCATATATTCCACCAGGAGCCCTTACATTCTGATGTCCTCACTAATATATCACCAGAAGCCCATACATTCTGATGTCCTCATTATTATATACCACCAGGAGCCTATACATTCTGATGTCCTCACCAATATATTCCACCAGGAGCCCATACATTCTGATGTCCTCACAAATACACACCACCAGGAGCCCATACATTCTGATGTCCTAACTAATATATTCTACCAGGAGCCCTTACATTCTGATGTCTTCACTAATATATTCCACCAGGAACCCATACATTCTGATGTCCTCACTAATATATACATATCACCAGAAGCCCATACATTCTGATGTCCTCCTTATTATATACCAGCAGGAGCCCATACACTCTGATATCCTCACTAATATATACCACCACGAGCCCATGTATTCTGATGTCCTCACTAATATATACCACCAGGAGCCCATACATTCTGATGTCCTCACTAATATATACAACTAAGAGCCCATACATTCTGATGTCCTCACTAATATATACCACCAGGGGTCCATACATTCTGATGTCCTCACTAATATATACAACTAAGAGCCCATACATTGTGATATCCTCACTAATATAAACCACCAAAAGCCAATACATTTTGATGTCCTCACTAATATATACAACTAAGAGCCCATACATTCTGATATCCTCACTAATATAAACCACCAGAAGACCATACATTCTGATATCCTCACTAACATATACCACCAAGAGTTTATACATTCTGATGTCCTCACTAACATATAACACTAGGAGCCCATACCTTCTTATGTCCTCACTAATATATATCACCAGAGGCCCATACAGTCTAATGTCCTCACTAATATATACTACCAGGAGACCATACATTCTGATATCCTCATTAACATATACCACCAGAAACTCATACATTCTGATGTCCTCACTAACATATACCACCAAGAGTTTATACATTCTGATGTCCTCACTAACATATACCACCAGGAGTTATACATTCTGATGCCCTCACTAATATATACCACCAGGAGCCCATACATTCTGATGCCATGACTAATATATACCACCCTGAGCCCATATATTCTAATGTCCTCACTAATATATTCCACCAGGAGCCCATACATTCTGATATCCTCATTAACATATACCACCAGAAACCCATACATTCTGATGTCCTCATTAATATATGCCACCAGGAGCCCATACATTCTGATGTCCTCACTCATATATACCACCAGGAGCCCAAACATTCTGATGTCCTCACTAATATATTCCACCCGGAGCCCATACATTCTGATATCCTCACTAATATATTCCACCAGGAGCCCATACATTCTGATGTCCTCACTCATATAAACCACCAGGAGCCCATACATTCTGATGTCCTCACTAATATATACCACCCTGAGCCCATACATTCTGATGTCCTCAGTAATATATACCACCAGAAGCACATAGATTCTGATGTCCTCACTAATATATTCCACCCGGAGCCCATACATTGTGATGTCCTCACTCATATATACCACCTGAAGCCCATACATTCTGATGCCCTCACTCATATATACCACTAGGTGCCCATACATTCTGATGTCCTCAGTAATATATACCACCAGAAGCCGATACATACTGATGTCCTCAAAAATATATACTACCAGGAGCCCATACATTCTGATGTCCTCACTAATATATACCACCAGGAGCCCATACATTCTGATGTCCTCACTAATATATACCACCAGGAGCCCATACATTCTAATGTAGTCACTAATATATACCACCAGGAGCCCATACATTCTGATGTCCTCACTAATATATACCACCAGGAGCCCATACATTCTGATGTCCTCACTAATATATACAACTAAGAGCCCATACATTCTGATGTCCTCACTAGATACCACCAGGAGTCCATACATTCTGATGTCCTCAATATATATACCACCAGGAGCCCATACATTCTGATGTCCTCACTAATATATAACACCAGGAGCCCATACATTCTGATGTCCTCATTAATATATACCACCATGATGTCCTCAGTAATGTACAGTTGAAACCAGAAGTTTCCAATCACTATATAACTAGACACATCTGCGTGATTTTCTTACTGACGTGAAATCGGAAGAAACCTTTCTCGTTTTAGGTCAATTAGTATTACAATAATTAATAATGTTTGCCAAAAATGTAGTCTTTGTTGCTGTGTACATTTGCTAAAATTAATCTGGCTTTCTGTTTCTTTTGGAGTAATGGCTTCTTTCTGGCAGAGTGGCCTTCAGCCTATGTTGATACAGTTCTCCTTTCTCTGTAAGAGAATCTTACTAGCTTCCGCCATCATCTTCACAAGATTGTTTGCTTTTGTTCTTGGGTTGATTTTCACATGTCACAAGAAAGCGCGTTTTCACTAGGACACAGAACCCATCTCCTTCCTGAGTGGTATGATGGCTGGGCATTCCCATCTTGCTTGTTTATTCAGATGAAGGAGGCACCTTCAGGTGTCTGGAAATTGCACCCAAGGATGAACTAGACTTGAGCCAGACCACAATTCTCTTCCTGATAACTTGGCTGATTTCTTTAGACTTTCCCATGATGCTACACAAAGAAGCAGTGTGTTTCAGGTGTGCATTAAAATACATCCATAGGTGTGTCTCTAACTCAGATTTTGCCAATAAATCTATCAGAAGCTTCATCACATGGGCTTTTCCAAATTGTTTAAATGCATTGTAATCTTTGTGTAAGTAAATTTATGAATGTGTAGAAAGTGATACAAATACCTTAAAACATTCTCTCTCTCATTATTTTGGCACCTGGCAAATATTAATACAGGCTTGTGGAACCGACTGCAGCCTATGACCTCAAAATGGCACCAAAAAGAACATTCTCACCATTCTTGCAGAAAAAATGCATACGCGGGGCCCGAGCCCAGGACTTACAGTTATCACCATAAATCCGAGGAAAAGCAGGTCCACAAGAGTTTTGTCAAACACAAGGTGTAAACAGCAGTTTCTTCGGCAACCGAATTCTGTTGTTCAGCCTTCTCAATAACGAAAGAACTGTTTGGACTCACATAGGCAGCTCACTGAGGTGTCGCTCGCGATGCGACCCTCCCTCTGGCAGGAGACCCCTGCTTCTTCCTGCAGGAGGAGCCATCACAGTCCAACACACTACCACACTGTATCGATCAGTCTGGACGGGGCAGACCTGCGGGTAGAGAGACGGCCACCACTGGTCCAAAAGCTGCGCGCCTGCTGTCCACACTGCTGTGGGCATGCGCGGGCAGAGCCTTTTATCCAGTCTAAACAAGGGTCCCATTGGTGGCCAGGGGAAGGCACCTCATGATGCCTTACCTGCACACTCTCACATTCCTGCAGGGACCTATTAAGAGAAAATACCCTGCAGGCTCTGACTTTCCCTGGCATAGGCGGCTTCTTGTTGAGGGGTTCCTCAAACTGGACCTAGTGTAATCACTTTGTCGCAACGAGAGAAACTATTTAAAAAAATTTAATCTGCTGATATTATTTCTTTGAGTTGTACAGTATACCCATTTTCTGAAATACTTTGTGCTGCTGTGGTATACAGATGTGGTATAGTTGTAACAGATAACGGATGCAGCCTTGGATACCAATGAGGCGATCAATGAGAGGCCATCAATGTTATAACTTTATATGAATAATGCATATAGATCCTTCTCAGTGTGAAGCCATCGCACTAAGGCACACAGTATAGATTTCACTCCAGGGTGCAGCATGTTTTCACATGCAGATATAAATGTACTGTATATTGTAGGTTCATTGATATACAGCATCAATCTAGAATGTTTGATCTGTCACTTGTTGTCTTAGATGTGATTTTACACTCCAACACCTCCACCCTCCACATCAGATCAATAATGGACAGGAGATTGTTTTTCAAATATCCCAACCATTGACAGTCTACCACAAAATCACACACACACACACACACACACCACACACACACACACACACACATCACACATCACACACACACACACACACACACACACACTCAACACAACACCACACAAACAACACACACACACCCCATCACACACGACCACAACACACACACACACACACACACACACACACACACACCACACACACACACACACACAACACACACACACACACACACACACACACACACACACACACTACACTACACACACACACACACACACATACACACACACACCCCACACACACACACACACCACTACACACACACACACACCACACACACACACACCACACACACACACGCACACACACGACTTCCCAAACAGGTCCACCCATCCTCTTCAGCTCTTCTGATTCCTTCAGAGTCCAGCACCTGCAGTGACATCACGGTCACATGATTGTCATGTCTTCAGAGGTCCTAAAGTCTCACAAAGTTTAGGACCTGCGGTGCATCACAGTCACATAACCAGTCACATGATCGTGATGTCACAGAGGTCCTAAAGTCCCACAGAGTGCAGAACTTGCGGTGATATCAGTCACATGATCATGATTTCACCAGAGGTCCTGCAGAGTGAGGAACCTGCGTGAACATCAGATCACATAACCAGTCACATGATCATGATATTACTAGAAGCCCTAAAGTCCCACAGAGTGCAGAACCTGCGGTGACATCACGATCACATAACCAGTCACATGATCATGATTCACAGAGGTCCTAAAGTCTGCAGAGTTCAGGACATGCAGTGACTTCACATTACATAACCAGTCACATAATGGTCTATATAAGCAGTCTCCACATTGGAAGCTACCTAATATGCTATATCAGTGAGCTCTTATTGTATACACTGAGGCCCCAGTGTTGGCCCACGGTCAGTTGTCTACTTTGCCCGCAATGTTGGACCTACTAAAGAGGTTTTTCTGTTATATGTATAACCTCTGTACCGTGACATGTATGTTGTGGATGATCTCAGTCCATGAGAGTTCTGTCCCAACTACGGTAGGGCGCATCTGAGAGCGCGCTTCTGTCTGCCATATTCTCTCTAATGTCTCTATACTCTCATTAATATGATCTTTAGAAACGATTTTTTTGCAGCAAACGAGATGTAGAAGTTTATACCTTTGCCTTACCCCTTGATCACACTGATTCACTCATCTTTAAATTCGAGTCGGAGTCATTACAAAGGTCAAGCAGTCAGACTGGAGACAACAAGCTACAGACCAGCAGGTGAAAGCGACTCTCACTGACCGCCGAAATACCGTCATCTATCGAATCATGCAAACCGCAGAGTCTACATAAAGTGACCACAAAGGAATGGCAAATGCAGCTGGGTGAAGTGCATGCAAAACCAGTTATCAATTTGGCTCCTAGAGGCAGGGCTCAAGTCATGTAAAGCTAGAAAACAGTCTGTCATCAATGAGAAGCAAAGGAGAGCCAGGCTGAGTTTGCCAAAGACCATAAGGATTAGATCATAGGGGATTGGAGTAAGATCTGATTAGTCTAAATTTTCAGCTTTGCCCAACACCTGGTCGTCTAATGGTTAGACGGAGACCTGGAGAGGCGTACAAGTCACAGTGTTTTGCACCCACTGTGAAATTTGGTGAGTATCGGTGATGATCTGGGGATGCTTCAGCAAGGCTGGAATTGGGCAGGCTTAATCTTTCCGAGGGACGTATGAATCAAGCCGCATACAAGGGTATCCTTAAAGAACACTTACTTCCTTTTGCTCAGGAAATGTTCCCTATCTCTGAGGACTGGTTTTTCCAGCAGGAAAATACCCTCATGTGGATGAAGGAGCACCACATCAAGATCCTGTCAAGGCCAGCCCAATCTTCAGACCTGAACCCCATTGAAAACCTCTGGAATGTAATCAAGAGGAAGGTGGATAGTCCCAAGCCATCAAACAAAGAAGAACTGCTTACATTTATGTGCCAAGGAGTGGCATAAGGTTACACAAAGCCGTGTGAAGGCTGGGGTTACACATAGAAATCGTTTTTGGAAGTCATTTCATCACACAATCGTTTTTTATAGGTGTGCTTTTTGTGTCTCCTGCACTCCTGTTACGTTTTGACTTTTCATTAAAAAAACGCATGCGCGAACGCATGCGCAAACGCAAGTGCCAAATATACCATGCGTTTGCGCATGCGTTTCCCATAGGGCCCCATGTTAAAAAAAACGCATGAAAACGCATGCGTTTTTTAACTGATGCCAAAAAACGCTGTTTACTGCGTTTTTGGCTCAAAAACGGACAGGGCAATGTTTTGAGCTGCAGAGAAAAACGCACAGGGTGTTTATTACACCCAATGCGTTTTTCTGTCAGTTTTTGGACTTAGAAAACAAAAAAGACAAAACTGAAGCCAAAAAAGGACTGAGGGCTTATGTGGAACCCTGGCCATAGACTGGTGGAAAGCGGCCAAGATGCATGAAAGCTGGGATTAAAAATCAGGGGTATTCCACCAAATATTGATTTCTGAACTCTTCCTGAGTTAACACATGAGTATTGTTGTTTCTTAATGACTATGAACTTGTTTTCTTTGCTTTATTTGAGGTCTGGTGTTTCTTTTTTATTAGTTTGATGATTTCTCATTTGCTGCAAATAAATACAACATTTTTAGCTTTGAATTTCGGAGACGAGTTGTCAAAATTGGTTGGAATCGATAAAGGAAAGCCCCTGATGTGCCTGAACAGTGGAAATCCCCCACAAGTGGCCCCATTTTGAAAACTAAACCACTCAAGGAATATATCTAGATGTGTGGTGGGCACATTAAACCTACAAATATTTCAAAGAATTGTATAACATTAAGCCATGAAAATAGAAAAAATCACATTTTTTCCATAAAAATATCACTTTAGCCGCAAATGTTTTAATTTTCACAAGGGTAACAAGAGAAAATGAACCATAACATTTATTGTGTAATATCTCCTGAGTACAGAGTTACCCCTTATGTGATGGAAAACTACAGTTTGGGCGCACAGCAGAGCCCTTAAGGCACGGAACAACATTTTGGCTGGAATAAATTGCAAAGCCATGTCACATTGGTCGAACCCCTGAGGTGCCAAAACAGCAGAAACCCCCCCATAAGTGACCCCATTTTGAAAACGGCACCACTTGAAGAATTTATTTAGGGGTTTAGGTAGATGTTAGTGCTCGTACACAGTAGTGCTCGAACATTGTAGTGTCCAGTACATTGTAGAGGCCAGTACATTGTAGTGCTCGTACATAGTAGTTCTTGAACATTGTAGTGTCCAGTATTTTGTATAGTCCAATACATTGTAGTGCTCGTACACTGTAATTATTGTACATTGCAGTGCCCAGTACTATATAGTGCTCGTACATAGTAGTGCTCGAACATTGTAGTGCCCAGTACAATTGTAGAGTCCAGTACATTGTAGTGCTCGTACACAGTAGTGCTCGAACATTTTAGTGTCCAGTGCATGGTAGAGTCCAGTACATTGTAGTGCTCGAACATTGTAGTGTCCAGTGCATGGTAGAGTCCAGTACATTGTAGTGCTCGAACATTGTAGTGTCCAGTGCATGGTAGAGTCCAGTACATTGTAGTGCTCGAACATTGTAGTGTTCAGTACATTGTAGAGTCCAGTAAATTGTAGGGCTCGAACACTGTAGTGTTCAGTACATTGTAGAGTCCAGTACATTGTAGTGCTCAAACATTGTATTGTTCAGTACATTGTAGAGTCCAGTACATTGTAGTGCTCGTACGTTGTAATTCTTGTACATTGCAGTGCCCAATACCATATAGTGCTCGAACATTGTAGTGTCCAGTACATTGTAGTGCTCAAACATTTTAGTGTCTAGTGCATGGTAGAGTCCAGTAGATTGTAGTGCTTGAACATTGTAGTGTCCAGTACATTGTAGTGTCCAGTACATTGTAATTCTTGTACATTGCAGTGCCCAGTACTACATAGTGCTCATACATAGTAGTGCTTGAACATTGTAGTGCCAGTACATTGCAGTGCTGATAACCTCTATCCAGCACACACTACTGGAGTTATGCACCCTGTAAATGAAGCGAGCTTCCTCACCACAGTAATGTGAATTATACAGTCATCATCACGTGCAGCCCAATGCTTTTTTCCATATAATGTATGTGAGAGGGAACGTCTCCTATTCCCGCGTGCAGCGCGGCACCTTCTGCCTCACAACATTTGGTTATTAATTAGACACAGAATCGTTTGATTCGACGTTTTTTAACTCAACATTTTTAATCCTTTTGAAATAATAAGTCAATGGGGAAGGAATCTCCACCAGAGAAGGAGCCGCCCCATGAATAATGCATGGAGCCAGACATAAAGCTCATACATTACCATCTATAGGGGCGCGGGGCGCAGATCAGGAGCGCGGCTCAATGAGGGGGAGAGCAGCACTCTGAATGGAGACTTTATACTTAACTAATTATCTGTAGTGACATCTGCTTCTCCAGGAAAATCATGAAAAATGCAGAGCGCAGCTCTGGAGTATAAAACAGGAGGTAACTCAGGATCAGTAATGTAATGTATGTACACAGTGACTGCACCAGCAGAATAGTGAGTGCAGCTCTGGAGTATAATACAGGAGGTAACTCAGGATCAGTAATGTAATGCAGTGTTTCCCAACTCCAGTCCTCAAGGCACACCAACAGGTCATGTTTTAAGGATTTCCTTATCATTAGACAGATGATAGTTTAATCACTTGCACAGGGGATAATTCCAACACCTGTGCAATCCTAAGAAATCCTGAAAACATGACCTGTTGGTGTGCCTTGAGGACTGGAGTTGGAAACACTGATGTAATGTATGTACACAGTGACTGCACCAGCAGAATAGTGAGTGCAGCTCTGGAGTATAATACAGGAGGTGACTCAGGATCAGTAATGTAATGTATGTACACAGTGACTGCACCAGCAGAATAGTGAGTGCGGGGGGGGGGGGGAAAAAAAAAAAAAAAGTGACTGCATCATAGGGAGGCGGCGATCTGGAGTATCAATGAGGGAGAGACACTCAGGATCTTATACTTAATAATTATTGTATACATCTGTTCTCAGAAAATCCAAAAAATCAGTAGGCAGCTCTGGAGTATAAAACAGGAGGTAACTCAGGATCAGAATGTAATGTATGTACACAGTGACTGCACCAGCAGAATAGTGAGTGCAGCTCTGGAGTATAATACAGGAGGTAACTCAGATCAGTAATGTAATGCAGTGTTTCCCAACTCCAGTCCTCAAGGCACACCAACAGTCATGTTTTAAGGATTTCCTTATCATTAGACAGATGATAGTTTAATCACTTGCACAGGGGATAATTCCAACACCTGTGCAATCCTAAGGAAATCCTGAAAACATACCTTTGGTGTGCCTTGAGACTGAGTTGGGAAACACTGATGTAATGTATGTACACAGTGACTGCACCAGCAGAATAGTGAGTGCAGCTCTGGAGTATAATACAGGAGGTGACTCAGGATCAGTAATGTAATGTATGTACACAGTGACTGCACCACAAATAGTAGTGCAGCTCTGGGGATATAATACAGGAGGTAAACTCAGGATCAGTAATGTATGTACACAGTGACTGCACCAGCAGAATAGTGAGTGCAGCTCTGGAGTATAATACAGGAGGTAACTCAGGATCAGTAATGTAATGTATGTACACAGTGACTCCACCAGCAGAATAGTGAGTGCAGCTCTGGAGTATAATACAGGAGGTAACTCAGGATCAGTAATGTAATGTATGTACACAGTGACTGCACCAGCAGAATAGTGAGTGCAGCTCTGGAGTATAATACAGGAGGTAACTCAGGATCAGTAATGTAATGTTGTACACAGTGACTGCCACCAGCAGAATAGTGATACAGCTCTGGATATTAATACAGGAGTGTAACTCAGGGGATCAGTAATGTAATGTATGTACACAGTGACTGCACCAGCAGAATAGTGAGTGCAGCTCTGGAGGATAATACAGGAGGTAACTCAGGATCAGTAATGTAATGTATGTACACAGTGACTGCACCAGCAGAATAGTGAGTGCACTCTGGAGATAATACAGGAGGTATCAGGATCGTAATGTAATGTATGTACACAGTGACTGCACCAGCAGAATAGTGAGTGCAGCTGGAGATAATACAGGGTAACTCAGGATCAGTAATGTAATGTATGTACACAGTGACTGCACCAGCAGAATAGTGAGTGCAGCTCTGGAGTATAATACAGGAGGTAACTCAGGATCAGTAATGTAATGTATGTACACAGTGACTGCACCAGCAGAATAGTGAGTGCAGCTCTGGAGTATAATACAGGAGGTAACTCAGGATCAGTAATGTAATGTATGTACACAGTGACTGCACCAGCAGAATAGTGAGTGCAGCTCTGGAGTATAATACAGGAGTAACTCAGGATCAGTAATGTAATGTATGTACACAGTGACTGCACCAGCAGAATAGTGAGTGCAGCTCTGGAGTATAATACAGGAGGTAACTCAGGATCAGTAATGTAATGTATGTACACAGTGACTGCACCAGCAAATAGTGAATACAGCTCTGGAGTATAATACAGGAGGTAACTCAGGATCAGTAATGTAATGTATGTACACAGTGACTGCACCAGCAGAATAGTGAGTGCAGCTCTGGAGATAATACATAGCAGGATCAGTAATGTAATGTATGTACAAGTGACTGCACCACAGAATAGTGAGTGCAGCTGGTATAATACAGGAGTAACTCAGGATCAGTAATAATGTATGTACACAGTGACTCCAGCAGAATAGAGGCAGCTTGGATATAATCAGAGGTAACTCAGGATCAGTAATGTAATGTATGTACACAGTGACTGCACCAGCAGAATAGTGAGTGCAGCTCTGGAGTATAATACAGGAGGTAACTCAGGATCAGTAATGTAATGTATGTACACAGTGACTGCACCAGCAAATAGTGAGTGCAGCTCTGGAGTATAATACAGGAGGTAACTCAGGATCAGTAATGTAATGTATGTACACAGTGACTGCACCAGCAGAATAGTGAGTGCAGCTCTGGAGTATAATACAGGAGGTAACTCAGGATCAGTAATGTAATGTATGTACACAGTGACTGCACCAGCAGAATAGTGATGCAGCTCTGGAGTATAATACAGGAGGTAACTCAGGATCAGTAATGTAATGTATGTACACAGTGACTGCACCAGCAGAATAGTGAGTGCAGCTCTGGAGTATAATACAGGAGGTAACTCAGGATCAGTAATGTAATGTATGTACACAGTGACTGCACCAGCAGAATAGTGAGTGCAGCTCTGGAGTATAATACAGGAGGTAACTCAGGATCAGTAATGTAATGTATGTACACAGTGACTGCACCAGCAGAATAGTGAGTGCAGCTCTGGAGTATAATACAGGAGGTAACTCAGGATCAGTAATGTAATGTATGTACACAGTGACTGCACCAGCAGAATAGTGAGTGCAGCTCTGGAGTATAATACAGGAGGTAACTCAGGATCAGTAATGTAATGTATGTACACAGTGACTGCACCAGCAAATAGTGATGCAGCTCTGAGCTCTGGAGTTAATACAGGAGGTAACTCAGGATCAGTAATGTAATGTATGTACACAGTGACTGCACCAGCAGAATAGTGAGTGCAGCTCTGGAGTATAATACAGGAGGTAACTCGATCAGTAATGTAATGTATGTACACAGTGACTGCACCAGCAGAATAGTGAGTGCAGCTTCTGGAGTATAATACAGGAGGTAACTCAGGATCAGTAATGTAATGTATGTACACAGTGACTGCACCAGCAGAATAGTGAGTGCAGCTCTGGAGTATAATACAGGAGGTAACTCAGGATCAGTAATGTAATGTATGTACACAGTGACTGCACCAGCAGAATAGTGAGTGCAGCTCTGGAGTATAATACAGGAGGTAACTCAGGATCAGTAATGTAATGTATGTACACAGTGACTGCACCAGCAGAATAGTGAGTGCAGCTCTGAGTATAATACAGGAGGTAACTCAGGATCAGTAATGTAATGTATGTACACAGTGACTGCACCAGCAGAATAGTGAGTGCAGCTCTGGAGTATAATACAGGAGGTAACTCAGGATCAGTAATGTAATGTATGTACACAGTGACTGCACCAGCAGAATAGTGAGTGCAGCTCTGGAGTATAATACAGGAGGTAACTCAGGATCAGTAATGTAATGTATGTACACAGTGACTGCACCAGCAGAATAGTGAGTGCAGCTCTGGAGTATAATACAGGAGGTAACTCAGGATCAGTAATGTAATGTATGTACACAGTGACTGCACCAGCAGAATAGTGAGTGCAGCTCTGGAGTATAATATAGGAGGTAACTCAGGATCAGTAATGTAATGTATGTACACAGTGACTGCACCAGCAGAATAGTGAGTGCAGCTCTGGAGTATAATATAGGAGGTAACTCAGGATCCGTAATGTAATGTATGTACACAGTGACTGCACCAGCAGAATAGTGAGTGCAGCTCTGGAGTATAATACAGGAGGTAACTCAGGATCAGTAATGTAATGTATGTACACAGTGACTGCACCAGCGAGAATAGTGAGTGCAGCTCTGGAGTATAATACAGGAGATCAGTAATGTAATGTCTGTAATGTACACAGTGACATCGCATTATCTGCAGATCTCATTTATACATTAGCAGTGAGTTGATATATAATCTGTTTCTGGTGAATTGATTGGGTCAGGGCTGTAGTGTGTAGCTCTGTGGGTCTTGTTGTTCCTCCCGTGCCGTGTTCTGCTTGTTTTAGCAGCGAGCGTGTCTGTCCCTTCACTGTTACATAACCGGCCGCAGCTATTTATAGCCACTATCCGCTGAATATTACTCTCTCCAGGCAAATGGGAGGCGGCAGACACAATATTTATATGAAGCTGAATGGGAGGAGAGGTGCGTGCAGAAAGCCGATCAGGAGGAGTGTGCAGACGGGGACCACAGTGATAACAGCAGGACGGCCACCGTTATATAAGAGTAACATGGAAGGTCATGCATCAATACAAACACAAGCCCAAAAAGGTCTGCGCAAAACTGTCATGAGGCTGGGGTCACATTTGGAAGGCACAATCCGGTAACCGCATCCATTCCGGATCTGGTATTACCATGTGCCGTCTACATTGGCATCACATTGCAGATATGGATCCAGAAAAAAACGGATCCTGTACCGCAAGGTATATTCATGGACCTTGCGGTACCGGATCCGGTTGCCATAGGCGGCCATTATAGAAAAGACAGATCCGGTTTTTCAACCGCTCCGAAAAATGCAGCATGCATGATTTTTACCCAGGCTGCAAAACCAGATGCAGTAACCGAATGGCATTAAGTGCTCTCCGGTTTTTCTATTGCAGCCTACGGTTGCGGAACCGGATCCGGTTTTGACCATTTTAATGGTCAAAACGGATCCAGTTGTAGAGACCCCGGGGGTCAGTGGGTGCTCTCGTCCACTGGCCCAGCCACCTTAACAAAGACAACGTGGACCAGGGCTCATCCCCGACTGAACGCCCGAGCTCCTTAACCATGGGCTGAATGATCCAGCAAGTAGCAGAATACAATGGAATGTTAGTAGGATTAAGTCCTGTCAAGGGAGAGCCACATACAGATGTTTACTAGCACCTAGCAGGATACATTTACATAGTAATACAAAGGCCAGTTAGCATAATTAGGTTTTCTGAGCCTTTGTCTCTCTGACTTTCCTAAGACAAAAAGTTAAGATGATTACATTACACACGGTCAACATTTGCAAACATCTTCAAGACTGGTAAAAATAATGAGTGTCCCCTCACAAGGTAGGAATTAAATCACAATACAAAGAGGCAATATAATTACATTATATACGTCAACAATGGGTATACAAAATACAGTCTGGCTAGATTTTAAGAACTTAACCCATGAGTGGCGTATTCCAAGTTGCAACAAAATACCATACTGTCTGGGTTACTAAGAAATCATCATATGTTCTACATTGAAGGAGTCCATTTCATCACATACCTCCCCCTTCTTATGTAACCAGACAGCTGTGATAAGTCTCGTATCATCCTTCTCCTCTTGGCGGCATTGTCTTTTTTAATGGTGAAGTCAGCAATCGAGGCTTCCATCTACACACCTCCCCCAGGATGGGCAGACATATTATGGACAAGCATAAAATGGGAGTCAAGAGTTGGGCTCCCTTAAACTTCTTGTAATCAATTCCCCAGCAGTCAATGGCCACAGTCTGGCTAGGTTGTACTCACTGTTGATGGCTTGAGGAGAATGATGAGGGCTGGGAACATGGTTTGTCCTCTGAAGGTGGGGTAGCAAGATCCACATCAGGGTGCTGCTTGGCTTCTTGGATGTGGAAGATGGCGGTGACAAACTGGCTGGATAGTCCTTGTCCTGGGTCAGCACGCAAAACAACAGATGTGGGGGGCCATCCATGAGCCCCACTTCAACCTCCTCAAGGTTAGCCTTGAACAAGGTGTGGAAGACAACAACAGGGTGAGTGGGAAATGGGCTGTCCACAGCATGGGGACGCTGTCTTAAGCTCCACATCACCTCTTCCTGGTCAGTTCCAAAGCAACAGGGATAGGGTAATGTTTGTCCATAAACTCCAACTTGTCCTCACTCCCTGCTCAAGACTTCAAAATAACAGGAGGGCGGGATGCTGTCCATACGGTCCAACTCGCCCTCTCCTTGGTCGTTCGCCCCAGCCAGCTGCACACCTTCCAGAGGGATGTCTGAGCACTGACCCTCAACCAGGGAGATGGTTAATTGTGAACATGGTACATGGTCTGGAGAAACAATAGCTGGGCTTACCAGGGTGTGGACAGAATCAGTTTCTTGTAGTCCCGGGGCTTGGATGTCACTGACCTGGACTGGCTGTGCTGGCCCGATGAGCTCAGGCATGGGGCCCCGGCTTTGGCGACAATCTTTGTCCATATGTCCAAGACGTCCACACGTATAACAGGGCCGTGGATTGGGCCAGTCACGGATCCTGTTTGTATACGTTTGTCCTGGTGGGGTTTCTAATGGGTAGCAGATTAATCCTACTCGAGCTGGTGGTAGCAGTTGGTGAGTTGGAATTTCCAAAACATGTCCAGAGCCCAAGCTCTCTCTTCTCTTGAGGCTTTGGGCAAAAATATGGCCAACCACTCCTTGATTTGGACTGCTTTGGACCTGGTGGTTTCCCGATATTGACTGGATCCATGATGTGGTACACAATTTACGTCCTCTGGTACAACGTTGGCGGGGTCCTCATCATCCTCACCATCATTCTGGGTATCCCAATGGACCAATTTCTGAATCAAAGCCGACCGAGTGTCAGCGTTCCAGTATTCAATATTTCGCCTCTGGCACAGATCCTGTAGCATCCATTTACTGCTGCTGCTGTATCTCCTCTCCGGCCCTTGTCCCATGGCTGAACTGGTGGGGTTGGACATGGCAATGTCCGAAACCTGTATGCCTCACCTATGGCCTGCTGGGTATGCTTATATGCCTCCCTGATTGTTGAGCCCTTGGACGGTGTTTACGAACACCAGTCCCCTGCAGCTTCCCTGGATAAACCAGGCTGAGTAGTATCCCACTGCTGCCACCAATTGTGGAGTCCGCTGGCCCAGCCGCCTTTACAAAGACAACGTGGACCAGGGCTCATCCCCGAATGAACGCCCGAGCTCCTTAACCGTGGGCGGAGCACTACTCAGACAACACAGGGTGAGGGAATCGCAATATTAAGGCTTTATTGGTTCCCCAAACAGTTAACAGCATATAACACATAACCAGCAAAATACAACAATGTAACAGGCAACAGAGTCTCACCCTTCCGCTGGCTCACCAGAGATCAGAATATAGCACAGCAAAGTCTGTAGCCAGGTGACTGGATGTGCCAACCTGTGTTGCTTCCTTATGCAGTCTTTGTCATCACAGCCGAATCTGATAATTCAATGCTTAAGTCCTTGTGGTTTTATAATCCAGGTTCTGATCCCCTTGGTCGGCACTGGAATGCCTAGGCCGGGGTTATGGCCGGCCAATCGGACCCGAAGATCGTAGATTAGCTGCCTTTATCACGTCCAGTGCAACTCTAGCCGGGATCTAAATCCCTAGACCAAGGGCATAACAGAATCTAACTCTCCCTGGTTAATGAACTCCTTATATACCCTCATCCCTCATTGCAGGATATTGGGGACATCACGATTGGTGGAATAAGACTGTCTTTTCATTGGCTGGGTCTCAAGCCTCTTATAATCATTTTTAGTCATATTGCAGTCCAGGCAAAAGAGAGCCAAATACTGATTGATCTAGCAACTAGACTGATACAATGCAATGTTAGTAGCATTAAGTCCTTTCAAGGGAGAGCCACATACAGATGGTTTACCTAGCACCTAGCAGGATACATTTACATAGTAATACTAAGGGCAGTTAGCATAATTAGGTTTTCTGAGCCTCTGTCCTCTGACCTTCCTAAGACAAAAAGTTGAGATGATTACATTACACACGGTCAACATTTCCAAACATCTTCAAGACTGGTAAAAACAATGAGTGTCCCCTCACAAGGTAGGAATTAAGTCACAATACAAAGAGGCAATATAATTACATTATATACGTCAACAATGGCTATACAAAATACAATCTGGCTAGATTTTAAGAACTTAACCCATGAGTGGCGTATTCCAAGTTGCAACAAAATACCATACTGTCTGGGTTACGTAAGAAATCATCATATGTTCTACATTGAAGGAGTCCATTTCATCACACCAATTTTGACAACAAAACCGCAAATGTGACCCTAGCCGTAGAGAACTTTTGTGATGTCATAAAGTGAGAGAATAGAATTGTTGGGTTGGTGATGATTTCATAGATTAATTGTGTTATCTGGAGAAGGCTGGAGATGTCATAGAGTGACAGTGTTGGGTTATCTGGTTGATAATGATGTCATAGAGTGGAAGGGGTTTGGTTATATGGTTGATAACGATGTCATCGAGTGAGGGGGTTGGGCTATCTGGCTGATAATGATTGACTTAAATGCAGTTTCTTTACTTATCCTATACGCTACAATACTAAATGAATTATGTAGTGGAAAACCTCTGTTGGGCTCGATGTTTATATAAAGATGGAGGCAATGAGAACCATCAGTAGGGGTCTTCAGTAAGAGGGCTTTCAGCAAGGAGACCTTCAGCAGGGGGCCTTCAATAGGGTAGGCCTTCAGAAGGGGGGATTTCAGTAGGGAGCCTTCAGTAGGGGCCTTAAGTAAGGGGGCTTTCAGCAAGGGCCCTTCAGCAGGGGGCCTTCAGCAAGGAGACCTTCAGAAGGGGGCCTTCAATAGGGTAGGCCTTCAGAAGGCAGGATTTGGGTAGGGGAGCCTTCAGTAGAAGGCCTTCTATAGAGTAGGCTTTCAGTAAGGGGGCTTTCAGTAAGGGGCCGTTCAGCAAGAGGGTCTTCAGAAGGGAGCTTTCAGTAAGGGAGCCTTCAGTAGGGGGAACTTAGTAAGAGAGCCTTTAGTAGGGGAGCCTTTACTAGGGGGCCCTCAATAAGGGGCCCTTCAGCAGGGTAGCCTTCAGTAGGGTGCCTTCAGTAAGGGGGCATTCAGTAAGGGGCCCTTCAGCAGGGGACTGTTCAAAATGGCAGGCCTTCAGAAGGGAGGCTTTCAGTAGGAGAGCCTTCAGAAGGGGGCTTTCAGTAAGGGGCCTTTCGGCAGGGTGGCCTTCAGTAGGAAGCAGTGGGGCCTTCAGAAAGGGGGCTTTCAGTAAGGGGCTTTTAGTAAGGGGCTTTTCAGTAGGGGAGCCTTCAGTAAGGGGGCTTTCAGTAAGGGGCCTTTCAGTAGGGGAGCCTTCAGTAAGGGGGCTTTCAGTAAGGGGGCTTTCAGTAGGGGAGCCTACAGTAGGGGGCCTTCAGTAAGGGGGCTTTCAGTAAGGGGCCTTTCAGTAGGGGAGCCTTCAGTAAGGGGGCTTTCAGTAAGGGGCCTTTCAGCAGGGGGTCCTTCAGTAAGGGGGCATTCAGTAAGGTTCCTTTCAGTAAGGGGCTTTCAGTAAGGGGCCTTTCAGTAGAGGAGCCTTCAGTAAGGGGCTTTCAGTAAGGGGCCTTCAGCAGGGGGTCCTTCAGTAAGGGGGCATTCAGTAAGGTTCCTTTCAGTAGGGAGCCTTCAGTAAGGGCCTTTCAGTAGGGGAGCCTTCAGTAGGGAGCCTTCAGTAAGGGGGCTTTCAGTAAGGGCCTTTCAGCAGGGGTCCTTCAGTAAGGGGCATTCAGTAAGGTTCCTTTCAGTAAGGGGGCTTTCAGTAAGGGGCCTTTCAGTAGGGAGCCTTCAGTAAGGGGGCTTTCAGTAAGGGGGCTTTCAGTAGGGGAGCTTTCAGTAGGAAGCAGTGGGGCCTTTAGAAGGGGGCTTTCGGCAAGGGGCCTTTCAGCAGGGGAGCCTTCAGTAGGGAGTCCGTGAGAGAGAGATAGAATCCTGCGACTGCTTGCGTAGTCATCCGGATGGCAGTGCGTCTCAATTGACTTCAATGCAGATATTGTGCGCTTATGGATGCTTGCACATAAATCAAGCATCGGACGCACAAAAAATGCAACATGAAGCGATTTTCTAGGCTTCTAAACAAAACGCTTTCATACGCAAACACATTGAAACGCCTACACTGTGTGTCCCCATGTTAAACATAGGGATGCAGGACGCATAGACTGTGTGTCCCCATGTTAAACATAGGGATACAGGACGCATACATAGCCGCACACCCTCAGCCGCAAGTCTACGCAGTGCAGCCGAACACCAGTGTGAGACCAACCTTAGCTGAACGCAGAAGCAGCTCAAATCCATCTCCTGCCCTGATCATTTACTACCATGGATCAGGTAAAAAATGTTTGTACCGTGTTCACCAGTAGATAGAAAATATCAGAATCTGTGTCATTATCTGCCTGATGAAGGGGCCACAGTGTCCCGGAAGCTTGCTATGTTTACCATCTTTTCAGTGCGCCATTAAAAGGTGTCAACCACTGAGGACTCTCAGATTCAGTCTGTAACAAACCATCAGCTGTGAAGTTTTAGTCCAGTATGTAATAATTACTCTTATTCCTGATGATCCGTCTATGTAACAGTGAGATCATCTTCCTTGCAGTCTGTCCTCTGCGGCTGATGCTTGATAAGGCGTCTGACGTCTGTCCCTCCGCTCCCTCCCCTCCGGTGTGCGTCATCACAGGAGCAGAGTCACTTGTGTGAACACGCCGGGATCACATCCACAATAGGGAAGATTTGGGATTTTAAATTAGCTTGTTGTAGCGGTGTGTAAATGAGGTAAGGTGCTCTGCAGAAGGTAACTTGTGGCACCCGGCGGTGTATCCAGAGATAGATGTAACCTACTGTAGCGCACCTTGTTGCGGCGTGTAAAGGTGGTGCGATTACCGTTTGCAACCGTTTGTGCGTGCTCGTGCACGTGAAGCACCCGGTTGTTGCCACCATCCTGTTGCAGCGTGTAAAGGTACCCTAAGGGTGGATTCATTGCTGCATTTGTGCCTTTATGTGTCATGTTTGGGGCATTCACCGGCTTTTTATTATATTTTATTTTGATTTAAAAAATTCTGGTGATAGAAGTATAAAGGTGATGCTGCCCCGTATATACTGTGCAGCAGCATTAACTCAGTATAAGACTTTACTTCAAGACGCTGCTCCAGAAGTCTCCGAAGGCAAAACCAAGGCTGGCGGCTCTGGACTGAGTTCATAATCCTCCCCTCCGCTACAGTGACGCCCGCAGCGAGGGGCGCAGGATCAAGCTCATTGTCACATTCAGGCTTCACTAATCTGTACCCCAGTGTCAGTGTTATTATCCTGTACCCCAGTGTTATTATCCTGTACCCCAGTGTCATTATCCTGTACCCCAGTGTTATTATCCTGTACCCCAGTGTCATTATCCTGTACCCCAGTGTTATTATCCTGTACCCCCAGTGTTATTATCCTGTACCCCAGTGTTATTATCCTGTACCCCCAGTGTTATTATCCTGTACCCCAGTGTTATTATCCTGTACCCCCAGTGTTATTATCCTGTACCCCCAGTGTCATTATCCTGTACCCCAGTGTCATTATCCTGTACCCCCAGCATCATTATCCTGTACCCCCAGTGTCATTATCCTATACCCCCAGTGTCATTATCCTGTACCCCCAGTGTCAGTGTCATTATCCTGTACCCCAGTGTTATTATCCTGTACCCCAGTGTTATTATCCTGTACCCCAGTGTCATTATCCTGTACCCCCAGCATCATTATCCTGTACCCCCAGTGTCATTATCCTGTACCCCCAGTGTCAGTGTCATTATCCTGTACCCCAGTGTTATTATCCTGTACCCCCAGTGTCAGTGTCATTATCCTGTACCCCCAGTGTCATTATCCTGTACCCCCAGTGTCAGTGTCATTATCCTGTACCCCCAGTGTTATTATCCTGTACCCCCAGTGTCATTATCCTGTACCCCAGTGTCATTATCCTGTACCCCGTGTTATTATCCTGTACCCCCAGTGTCATTATCCTGTACCCCCAGTGTCAGTGTCATTATCCTGTACCCCCAGTGTCATTATCCTGTACCCCCAGTGTCATTATCCTGTACCCCCAGTGTCAGTGTCATTATCCTGTACCCCAGTGTCAGTGTCATTATCCTGTACCCCCAGTGTTATTATCCTGTACCCCCAGTGTTCATTATCCTATACCCCCAGTGTCATTATACTGTACCCCCAGTGTCATTATCCTTACCCCCAGTGTCATTATCCTGTACCCCCAGTGTCAATGTCATTATCCTGTACCCCCAGTGTTATTATCCTGTACCCCAGTGTCATTATACTGTAACCCCAGTGTCATTATCCTGTACCCCAGTGTCATTATCCTAAAACCCCCAGTGTCATTATCCTGTACCCCCAGTGTCAGTGTCATTATCCTGTACCCTCCAGTGTTATTATCCTGTACCCCAGTGTCATTATCCTGTACCCCCAGTGTCATTATCCTGTACCCCGTGTCAGTGTCATTATCCGTGTACCCCCAGTGTCAGTGTCATTATCCTGTACCCCAGTGTTATTATCCTGTACCCCAGTGTCATTATCCTGTACCCCAGTGTCATTATCCTGTACCCCCAGTGTTATTATCCTGTACCCCAGTGTCAGTGTCATTATCCTGTACCCCCAGTGTCATTATCCTGTACCCCCAGTGTCATTATCCTGTACCCCCAGTGTCATTATCCTGTACCCCAGTGTCAGTGTCATTATCCTGTACCTCCAGTGTTATTATCCTGCACCCCAGTGTCATTATCCTGTACCCCCAGTGTCATTATCCTGTACCCCAGTGTCATTATCCTGTACCCCAGTGTCATTATCCTGTACCCCAGTGACATTATCCTGTACCCCAGTGTCATTATCCTGTACCCCCAGTGTTATTATCCTGTACCCCCAGTGTTATTATCCTGTACCCCAGTGTCAGTGTCATTATCCTGTACCCCCAGTGTCATTATCCTGTAAGCCCAGTGTAATTATCCTGTACCTCCAGTGTCATTATCCTGTACCCCCAGTGTCATTATCTTGTACCCCCAGTGTCATTATCCTGTACCCCCAGTGTCAGTGTCATTATCCTGTACCCCCAGTGTTATTATCCTGTACCCCAGTGCCAGTGTCATTATCCTGTACCCCAGTGTCATTATCCTGTACCCCCAGTGCCAGTGTCATTATCCTGTACCCCCAGTGTCATTATTCTAAACCCCCAGTGTCATTATCCTGTACCCCCAGTGTCATTATCCTGTACCCCAGTGTCTCCCACCACCACACCAACACCATGGGGTAATGTGGAACAAAAAGGGCTGGGGTACCCAGCAGCTTGTCCAGTAGTCAGGATCACATCGAAAAGGGAGAGGTAAAATGGAGAAATAAAAATTATAAGAAAATAATAAGTTTGTGATACCAGTTGAGACTTCCAGACAGTAGATGGCCGGCATTGCAGGTAATTCCAGGGAGTTCAATAGCATTCAACATGTTTAATCCTTCCCGACCAGGGCTTGCTCCCAGGGGATGGTGGGGGTAGTAGTGGGTATAATGGTGCATATG
Organism: Allobates femoralis; assembly: GCA_033576535.1. NCBI lineage: Eukaryota > Metazoa > Chordata > Amphibia > Anura > Aromobatidae > Allobates > Allobates femoralis. The sequence continues at coordinate 16,238,098 of JARQOC010000013.1, forward strand.
ATGGTGCAGAGGAAGAGGGGACACACAAGTCAATCTCTTGGCTCTTTACCTTTTACTGAAGATGTTGAAACAAGTCCAGGGTTAGAGACACTACCAGGCATGCAGTCAAGCCAGTCTGTGAAGAAGTGTAGTCCACTCTGCTGGGTGAGTATAGTGGTCTACCAGCTGACTTGGACAGTCAGGAAATGTCAGCAGGGGTTCATCATCTTGAATGGGCAGTCAGGAAATGTCAGCAGGGGTTCATCATCTTGAATGGACAGTCAAGAGATGTCAGCAGGGTTTCATAGTCATAAATGGACAGTCAGGAAATGTCAGCGGGGGTTCATAGTCATAAATGGACATTCAGGAAATGTCAGCAGGGTTCATCATCTTGAATGGACAGTCAGGAGATGTCAGCAGGGTTTCATAGTCATAAATTGACATTCAGGACATGTCAGCGGGAGTTTGTCATCTTGAATGGACAGTCAGGAAATGTCAGCAGGGGTTCATAGTCATAAATGGACATTCAGGAAATGTCAGCAGGGGTTCATCATCTTGAATGGACAGTCAGGAGATGTCAGCAGGGTTTCATAGTCATAAATTGACATTCAGGACATGTCAGCGCGAGTTTGTCATCTTGAATGGACAGTCAGGAAATGTCAGCGGGGGTTCATAGTCATAAATGGACATTCAGGAAATGTCAGCAGGAGTTCTTCATCTTGAATGGACAGTCAGGAAATGTCAGCAGGGGTTCATCATCTTGAATGGACAGTCAGGAGATGTCAGGAGGAGTTCATCAAGAGGCATGGAAATATCAAGGCTGCAGATGATAACTGAGCTAATTCAATTATCTGACCTTCCATAATGTGATTAAGACTCTAGACAAGATGGGGAATACACAGAATGATGCATAGCAACAAGGCAGCACTCCTAAAATTAGTAAAAATATGAACATAGACAAAATGATGCCTAACCTTCCATATCACACCATAACAACCATCACAGGGAAGGAATAGTACCATGGCAGCATTAACACAGACATGTCCATAGACGCATGCTCTTTGCTGCCACTGGAACGCCACATGCAAAAGGACCTGACCTACGCCCGATGTCGTGGGATCACTACGCTCCGTGTGTGACAGAGCCAAATGAGCACAATAGGGAAGTATTTGGTTACAGTATAATGCTGACTGGACATTGAATATATATAATGTTATACAGTATACATTCAATGCCCATATTGACTGGAACGATCCAGTCACCACATGCCTCTATACCCTATCCGGACACCATATAATGCTATCTGGGCACCATATGTCACTACGTGGATACACTATGGTGATAGTTGTTGGTGCATTCGTCTGGTCCTGGTGCTGTATTTTCTGTAGCATGTGCCACTACATTAATAATGGCGGTCGCACTACTCGGCTATTTGTGTTCTCCGCAGACTTTTGTGTCTCCTGGTAATTATATAACATCTATTATATAAAACCCGAAGGCCACTTCCGCCCAAAATCCGCTTCCGCTTCCGTGATGGCCTCCCTCCTGTGTCCAACTCCGGAACCGGAAGCACCAGACCCACGAGCGGCGCCACCGGCCCTGCACAGAGCCCCGTCTGCGGCCGCCCACATCCCGCCCACAGCCCTGCAGCTCACCGCCCACCAACATCCGCCAACCGGCCCGGAACGAGTGTGGGGCCTCCGCCGGCACAGCTCCCAGTCCTGCCGCTCTCTCCACAGACCGGCTGACGCTCCTCCATCACCCAGCTAGCCCCGCCCACACTCCGCCCCCGGCCTCCGGAACCGCCAACAGCACTGCCGCTGCCCGCCGCCCGCCAACAGCCCAGTAAGTCTTCCGCCACCCTGCCTCCGCTCTCCTCTGCCACCTCCAGCCCTCCTCTGCCCCTCCAGCCCTGCTCTGCCCCCTCCAGCCCTGCTCTGCACCCTCCAGCCCTGCTCTGCACCCTCCAGCCCTGCTCTGCACCCTCCAGCCCTGCTCTGCACCCTCCAGCCCTGCTCTGCACCCTCCAGCCCTGCTCTGCACCCTCCAGCCCTGCTCTGCACCCTCCAGCCCTGCTCTGCACCCTCCAGCCCTGCTCTGCACCCTCCAGCCTGCTCTGCACCCTCCAGCCCTGCTCTGCACCCTCCAGCCCTGCTCTGCACCCTCCAGCCCTCACTGCTGACCCCTGAGCCCTCACTGCTGACCCCTCAGCCCTCACTGCTGACCCCTGAGCCCTCACTGCTGACCCCTGCGCCCTCACTGCTGACCCCTGAGCCCTCACTGCTGACCCCTGAGCCCTCACTGCTGACCCCTGCGCCCTCACTGCTGACCCCTGCGCCCTCACTGCTGACCCCTGCGCCCTCACTGCTGACCCCTGCGCCCTCACTGCTGACCGCCCTGCGCCCTCACTGCTGACCCTGCGCCCTCACTGCTGACCCCTGCGCCCTCACTGCTGACCCCTGCGCCCTCACTGCTGACCCCTGCGCCCTCACTGCTGACCCCTGCGCCCTCACTGCTGACCCCTGCGCCCTCACTGCTGACCCCTGCGCCCTCACATGCTGACCCCTGCGCCCTCACTGCTGACCCCTGCGCCCTCACTGCTGACCCCTGCGCCCTCACTGCTGACCCCTGAGCCCTCACTGCTGACCCCTGAGCCCTCACTGCTGACCCCTGAGCCCTCACTGCTGACCCCTGCGCCCTCACTGCTGACCCCTGCGCCCTCACTGCTGACCCTGCGCCCTCACTGCTGAGCCCTCACTGCTGACCCCTGAGCCCTCACGCTGACCCCTGAGCCCTCACTCTGCTGACCCCTGAGCCCTCACTGCTGCCCCGACCCCTACTGCTGCGCCTCCTCACTGCTGACCCCTGCGCCCTCACTGCTGACCCCTGACCCTCACTGCTGAGCCCTCACTGCTGACCCCCTGAGCCCCCTCACTGCTGACCCCTGAGCCCTCACTGCTGACCCCTGAGCCCCTCACTGCTGACCCCTGAGCCCTCACTGCTGACCCCTGAGCCCTCACTGCTGACCCCTGACGCCCTCACTGCTGACCCCTGCGCCCTCACTGCTGACCCCTGAGCCCTCACTGCTGACCCCTAGCCCCTCACTGCTGACACCCTGCGCCCTCACTGCTGACCCCTGAGCCCTCAACCTGGCTCACTGCTGACCCCCTGGCGCCTCACTGCTGACGCCCTGCGCCCTCACTGCTGACCCCTGAGCCCTCACTGCTGACCCCTGCGCCCTCACTGCTGACCCCTGGCCCCTCACTGCTGACCCCTGCGCCCTCACTGCTGACCCCTGCGCCCTCACTGCTGACCCCTGCGCCCTCACTGCTGACTCCCCTGCGCCTGCCTCACTGCTGACCCCTGCGCCCTCACTGCTGACCCCTGCGCCCTCACTGCTGACCCCTGCGCCCTCACTGCTGACCCCTGCCCCTCACTGCTGACCCCCTGCGCCCTCACTGCTGACCCCTGGCCTCACTGCTGACCCCTGGCCCTCACTGCTGACCCCTGACGCCCTCACTGCTGACCCCTGCGCCCTCACTGCTGACCCCTGCGCCCTCACTGCTGACCCTAGCCACCTGACCCTCACTGCTGACCCCTGAGCCCTCACTGCTGACCCCTGAGCCCTCACTGCTGACCCCTGAGCCCTCACTGCTGACTCCCCTGAGCCCTCACTGCTGACCCCTGAGCCCTCACTGCTGACCCCTGCGCCCTCACTGCTGACCCCTGAGCCCTCACTGCTGACCCCTGAGCCCTCACTGCTGACCCCTGAGCCCTCACTGCTGACCCCTGAGCTCGCCCTCACTGCTGACCCCTGACGCCCTCACTGCTGACCCCTGCGCCCTCACTGCTGACCCCTGGCGCCTCACGTGACTGCCCGACCCCACTGACGCCCTCACTGCTGACCCCTGCGCCCTCACTGCTGACCCCTGCGCCCTCACTGCTGACGCCTCGCCCTCACTGCTGACCCCTGCGCCCTCACTGCTGACCCCTGCGCCCTCACTGCTGACCCCTGCGCCCTCACTGCTGACCCCTGCGCCCTCACTGCTGACCCCTGCGCCCTCACTGCTGACCCCTGCGCCCTCACACTGCTGCCCCCATGCTGCCCCTGCCCCCACTGCTGACCCCTGCGCCCTCACTGCTGACCCCTGCGCCCTCACTGCTGACCCCTGCGCCCTCACTGCTGACCCCTGCGCCCTCACTGCTGACCCCTGCGCCCTCACTGCTGACCCCTGCGCCCTCACTGCTGACCCCTGAGCCCTCACTGCTGACCCCTGCGCCCTCACTGCTGACCCCTGCGCCCTCACTGCTGACCCCTGCGCCCTCACTGCTGACCCCTGCGCCCTCACTGCTGACCCCTGCGCCCTCACTGCTGACCCCTGAGCCTGCGCCCTCACTGCTGACCCCTGAGCCTGCGCCCTCACTGCTGACCCCTGAGCCTGCGCCCTCACTGCTGACCCCTGAGCCTGCGCCCTCACTGCTGACCCCTGAGCCTGCGCCCTCACTGCTGACCCCTGAGCCTGCGCCCTCACTGCTGACCCCTGAGCCTGCGCCCTCACTGCTGACCCCTGAGCCTGCCCCCTCACTGCTGACCCCTGAGCCTGCCCCCTCACTGCTGACCCCTGAGCCTGCCCCCTCACTGCTGACCCCTGAGGCTGCGCCCTCACTGCTGACCCCTGAGGCTGCGCCCTCACTGCTGACCCCTGAGGCTGCGCCCTCACTGCTGACCCCTGAGGCTGCGCCCTCACTGCTGACCCCTGAGCCCGCCCTCACTGCTGACCCCTGAGGCTGCGCCCTCACTGCTGACCCCTGAGGCTGCGCCCTCACTGCTGACCCCTGAGGCTGCGCCCTCACTGCTGACCCCTGAGCCACGCCCTCACTGCTGACCCCTGAGCCACCGCCTCACTGCTGACCCCTGAGCCACCGCCCTCACTGCTGACCCCTGAGCCACCGCCCTCACTGCTGACCCCTGAGCCACCGCCCTCACTGCTGACCCCTGAGCCACCGCCCTCACTGCTGACCCCTGAGCCACCGCCCTCACTGCTGACCCCTGAGCCACCGCCCTCACTGCTGACCCCTGAGCCACCGCCCTCACTGCTGACCCCTGAGCCACCGCCCTCACTGCTGACCCCTGAGCCACCGCCCTCACTGCTGACCCCTGAGCCACCGCCCTCACTGCTGACCCCTGAGCCACCGCCCTCACTGCTGACCCCTGAGCCACCGCCCTCACTGCTGACCCCTGAGCCACCGCCCTCACTGCTGACCCCTGAGCCACCGCCCTCACTGCTGACCCCTGAGCCACCGCCCTCACTGCTGACCCCTGAGCCACCGCCCTCACTGCTGACCCCTGAGCCACCGCCCTCACTGCTGACCCCTGAGCCTGCGCCCTCACTGCTGACCCCTGAGCCACCGCACTCACTGCTGACCCCTGAGCCACCGCCCTCACTGCTGACCCTGAGCCACCGCCCTCACTGCTGACCCCTGAGCCACCGCACTCACTGCTGACCCCTGAGCCACCGCACTCACTGCTGACCCCTGAGCCACCTGTACACACACAATTAATTTCACCGCACTCCCCTAACTATTACTAAATAAACTATATATATATATTCTAGACTACCCGATTCTTCAGAATCGGGCTGCCATCTAGTGAGTTATATTTATCGGCGTCCGCTGTGACTCTAAGATTAGAAGTGGAAACTGTGATCTTCAGAGCGAGGTGTGAATGAGACACTACGACGCCTCAGTCTTCTCCGTCTTCAACCAAAACAATCACAGGTAAAGACAATCCCCGAAATATCACAAGTTCTGGTCTTGTACAGGACGGCGCTGATCGGGCACCGTTCATCACAATGGTGTGGCACCCATAGCACTCAGGGGGCCCTTTTATTTTACCAGAGCAACCAATCGGAGCTTAGCTTTCACTTTAGCGGCTGCCACCTCCTTCCTGTCAGTCGTTCGTTATCTGCTGATGGCGGCTGTGATGTGCGAGTATAACATGGCGGATTGTGATAGTGGAGGCGCTAAACTGAAACTTCTCACATTTAGTTTAAATATAAATAGCAAGGATAAAATAAAATCATGTAAAGCTTCATGAAACAATCTCCTTCCTCCATCACTTATGTCAGCCCTTTCTTCTCTCTACCTCTTCCATTTATCCTTCCCTCCTTTCTTCTTTCTTCCTTGCCTATTCCATTCTCTCTTCTTTCTTCCTCCCCATCTTCCCATAATATTATTGACTCGCCACAGTGGGGGTCGTGGGGTACGCGGAGCTGGGCCTCTCTCGACGTCTGGTGATATTTTTGTTGCCGAAGCGTATCCTAACTGGCTTCTGGCACTTCCACGTCAGGTTTTAGGATTCCCATGTCTAGAGTCTATTGGCAGCTTACTAGGTCTTGTTCTCATGAGATAAGCTGGGGTGCAGTTGATAGAACTCACCGGGACATGGTTATACAAGTCTACCAGGTCTGGTGACTTCTCTGGCCATTGGTTCCTTTCTGATGCTGGTAAGGTCTTCAAGAGGTCAATCACTATGTGGTTCATCTTCTCACATAAGCCATTTGTTTGAGGATGGTAAGGTGTTGTGCGGATCTTCTTGCATCCATACATATTACAGAATTCTTGAAACACCTCTGCTTCAACCTTGATCTGCTAGGACCTGTTCCGGGTAGCCGTGAGGTCTACAGAAGTACGTTTGGAACGACTTAGCTGCTGTTCTTGCCGTTAAATCCTTTACAGGCACCACCTCTAAGAAACGGGAATAGTGGTCCACTATGGTCAAGGCATAGACATAACCGGATCTGCTGTTAACTTAACGTGGTCTAGTGCCTCCAACTCTAGTGGTTGCTTGGTGACTATGGACTGGAGTGGAGCCCTCTGACTTTCTTTATCTTTCCTTCTTAGGTTGCACGGGCCATAGTTTCAGCACTATTCTTCAATTGATCTTCTCATGCCAGCCCAATAGAATCTTTCTCTCAATAGAACTTCCAATTTCTTCCATCCAAAATGCCCTGCACTTTCATGATAGGCTCTATCTCTTCCAGCTCCTCCGGTTCCTCTTCCACATCCTGCAGGTGTGGCATCCGGGATAAGGCATCTGCATTTGCATATTGGCTGCTGGCTCTATATTTGATGGTGAAAATGTAGATAGACAGCCGGGCCATCCATCGCTGCTCCAGCACACCTAGTGTCCTAGAGTACAGATGGGTAAGCAGGTTGTTATCGGTGTAGATGGTGAATCTTGCAGTGGCCAAATAATGCTAGAAGCGTTCTGTTACAGCCCAGACTACTGTCAGTAGTTCTAACTTGAAGGAACTATAGTTCACGGGATTTCTTTCAGTAGGACGGAGCTTCCTGCTTGCAAAGGCGATGACCCTTTCTTTACCTTCTTGTACTTGAGATAGTACTGCTCCCAATCCCACGTTGCTGGCATCTGTATACAGAATGAAGGGTTGATGGTAATCAGGGTATGCCAGGATTTCATCCCCTGTCAGAACCTACTTCAGCTTTTTGAAGTATTCTTCCGTTGCATCACTCCACTGGGAGGGAGGACTTTGGGCCTTAGACTTCTTAGACTGCCCTACCAGGAGATCTTGTAAAGGGGCTGCCAACTTCGTAAACCCTTTGATGAACCTTCTATAGTACCCAACCAGTAATAGGAATTGCCTCACCTCTTTCACATTGGTGGGTCTTGGCCAATCCCTTATCACCGTAACCTTCTAAGGAACTGGTGCTACAACTTCTGATCTTACTACATGGCCTAGGTACTGTACCTTTGGTTTTAGCAGGTGACACTTGGATTGCTTTATCTTCATGCCATAATGGACAGGGCTTCAAACACTTCCGACAAGTGTTTCAGATGCTCTTCATATGTCTTGGAATAGACTATGATATCATCCAGGTACAGTAGGACAGTTTCAAAGTTCTTGTGTCCTAGGCAGCTCTCCATTAGCCTCTGGAATGTACCGGGTGCATTGCAGAGTCCGAACAGCATACAATTGAACTCACAGAGGCACATTGGCGTGGTAAACGCTGTCTTCTCACGGTCAGCCTCTGCCAGAGGAACTTGCCAATACCCACTAGTCAGATCTAAAGTGGAAAAGTAGTTAGCAGATTTTAATGCAGCTAATGATTCCTCAATTCTTGGTAATGCGTATGCATCCTTGTGTGTAATGCGGATGATCTGCCTGTGTAGTACCCCAGGGTATGGGAACTCGGATGTCTGGGTCCTCAGCTTCGGTGGGGGATCTCACTGGTGGCCTGCCCAGACCCGTGGCCCTGAGGGTGAGACAGCTGCCAATTAAGGGGTTGAAGTCTTTATCTCGTGACGCCACTTGTAGTGCCTGGTGACTAGACACCAGCACCGCCACAGTCCTCTGGAGGGTGGTGGTATTGCGGCCAGCGTGGAGCAGTTCCCTACAGGTAGAGCTAAACCTCCGGAGCAGTGTTACCTGATGCCAACACGATGTAAACCGTTGAAAAAAATCAATAAAGCGGAGCAGAAACACAGAGGCACTTCACTCTTCCAGGTACTTTACTTGTGAAGCAACTGAACGTGATGGTGACACAGTTCACAGTACTCCAGCAGGATGGTCGGCCGGGTAGTCGCAGCAGAATGCGGAATATGTGGAGGTCTCTGGTGGTACTTTCTTGGATCTACCCTTGTCCTGTCCCTTCTCTCTCTTCTCGTTGTCTGCTTCTTGAGCAGTAGTACGTCCCAGGGCATAAACACCCTGAGAATGCCTCCGGAGCCGGGACGAGTACGGTCGGAGGGTTGTCAGACCCGTGCACTCCGGGTGTACAAGTCAGGACCTTTCTGTCTGGGCTACATCTTTCTCTAGCCCTCTTTTGAAGCCCCCTTTCTCTCTCGGGTAAGCTCCCGTTCTCCGTCTTTCCTCGGGGAAGACGCTCCTGAAGACTCCCGTGTGTTCCACCTTTCTCCTCTCACACTTTTCCCACTCTCACATTAACTCTGGGACCTTCCCCGATTGTATTGGTGGGTGTGTTTTTGGGATCAGATCCTTCCACAGTGTTCTGCATTCTACTTACAACAGGGATAACCACACGCTCATCTTTGGGTGCAGTACCCCACTTGTGACACCTGAGCAGTGGGTCGCCACACCTGTAATCTACGCACATTCTCATGGTCCGATCCTTTTTTTTTAACTAACACTAGAGGAGCTGCCCAGGGGCTACAACTGTCTCTTATTACCCCTGCTTCCTTCATTTCTTTGAGCATATCTTTTGCACATTGGTAGTGAGCGGGTGGTATGGGTCTATACCTCTCCTTAATGTGTGAATGATCATCTGTGGGTATGTGGTGTTCTGCCCCTTTTATTTGCCCAAAGTCTGGAGGGTGTTTACTGCAAACTTGTTCATATTCTCTCACTACTCGGTATACTCCATGCTTTTGAGGGGAGAGTGTAGAACTGGTAACTACGTGTAGCTTTTGGCATTAATCCTCCAGCTTTTACTCTGAGCCATTGCCCTCCACCTGGTTTGACGGTGTCGAGCCCACTGGGACGGGGTACTAGGTACCGGACCGGGTCTGCTACTGGGGAAGTCACGGGTGGTCCTGGTCCGGACCGTTTCCCGGGCCCTGGCAATAATAAGGGGTATTTACAAGGGAAATGTCAGTCGTGACGCCACCCACTGTGTGCGGCCAGTAGTGGGGCCGCCGCTGCTGCAGAACCTCCGGGGATGATGTGATGGCAGCAGAGATGGAATAGTTCCCGTGGGCAGAACTGTATTCCCCAGGGCAGTTATGGTGAAAGTCTATTGCGTAGTGTGCAGGCCTTGTGCTGAGTGCAGTACACTTACTGTCCAGATGCTGCAGGAATCCTCCTTCAATGTTGGAGCCTGCACGCTGTGGCTCTCCAGGCGTAAGGCTGCTGCAAACCTGTATGGAAGGAGTCGTGTTCAGGCAGAGACATGCAAAGGAGTCGAGTTCAGGGTTCACCGTGTTTACTTCTCAAGTTCTCAAGTTCAGTTTACAGTTCTTACAGTTCAGTTCAGTTACAGTTCTCAGTTACACGGGCACACTTTCCCCTCCGGGTTCCTTTACTCCCTGCAGCCAGGTCTCTCCTACTGTGACCCCTCACTCTGTCTTTGTGTCCTTTCCAGGCTATTGACTCTCTCTGTTATTCACTTGGTTGTGTGTGACTTCGGACAGTATGGCGGTGGTTCGGACACCTGTGAGCCCTCCGGGTTGCCACTGAGCTGCCTGTCCTTTGGGGTAGGGACCCTAACGTGTAGTTGTGGTCCCCTGTCGGTTGTCTGGGGATGCCGGGTGAAACTACGGTCCCCTCTAGAGCCGACACTCTACTTCAGCCTAGCCTCCAGCAGTCCTCCCGTGTGAGGCTCTACCAGGCTCTCTCTACTGTGTCTCAAAGTATCATAGGAGGGCTTCTCTGCCTGCAGTCTGGTCATCTCGGCTGTAGTTCTAGGGCCCGGTATCACCGTCCCTCTCTTCCCTCACACTCCTGGGGTGCTGGCTTCGGACGTGCTTTCTCTCTGCGTCTCGCACTGGCTCTGTTCAGATTCTGCGCTCCTACACCCCACACTGGCAGGACGTGTGATCCCTGTCTTTTCTGCTCAGCCTACCTCGGCCTACTGACTCCTTTCTCCACCCCCTTCACTATTTCTACTGTCTGTCACCTGACTACGTGTGTGCCCACCCACTGCTCTAAACCCACCACCCCTCGCCTGCTTAGAATTCCTAGGCTCCGGGTTGGGTGCTGCCCTCTACTGTACGTGGGTTGTGTGGGCTGTGAGGGTGTTGATGTGCAACTGTCGTCCTACCTGCCTGCAGTTCCCTTTGTGGCCTCCTGGACGCAGGGGCGCCACACTCTCCCGGAGTTAAACTAGCGCGTCCCCGCGCTGCCCGTCATGGATCCCCCTGAAAACATTTTATTTTTCATAACAACATTAAACATTACGAATTCTTGGTTTCTTCCCATCCGGGGGGTACGAGTCTCTTAGAACGTTGCATAAGTTAACTATATACAGTTACATGGGTATATCAACTTCACTACCCTTCTGGACCTCTGCCGGGTCTAATGCTATAACGCCTTCACTTCACTTTACTTTACTTTCTGTATAAAACACATAATAAACGTTACTTTCTATCAAAATTATAAAAACATTCTTCCTCTTCAAAAAGTGTGAAAATTCAAAAACAGTTCAAAGTTCACGATTCGAAGTCTCATGCACTACTTCTCATGTGCAAAACTGGTCTTAAAACCAAAGGGGAGCACGCGAGGTACTCAACTATATACAGTTCAAAGTTTATACCGACTCACTATTCGTGGTATCAATGTCTTTAAACATATAAGACAGACAAGGGAAACTAACATTCACTCAGGTATGGGATGGGGACAGCAAGGATTACACCTCATTCACACTTGTGCTGAGTGCAGTACACTTACTGTCCAGATGCTGCAGGAATCCTCCTTCAATGTTGGAGCCTGCACGCTGTGGCTCTCCAGGCGTAGGGCTGCTGCAAACCTGTATGGAAGGAGTCGTGTTCAGGCAGAGACATGCAAGGGAGTCGTGTTCAGGGTTCACCGTGTTTACTTCTCAAGTTCTCAAGTTCAGTTGACAGTTCTTACAGTTCAGTTCAGTTACAGTTCTCAGTTACACGGGCACACTTTCCCCTCCGGGTTCCTTTACTCCCTGCAGCCAGGTCTCTCCTACTGTGACCCTCACTCTGTCTCTGTGTCCTTTCCAGGCTGTTGACTCTCTCTGTTATTCACTTGGTTGTGTGTGACTCCGGACAGTATGGCGGTGGCTCGGACCCCTGTGAGCCCTCCGGGTTGCCACTGAGCTGCCTGTCCTTTGGAGTAGGGACCCTAACGTGTAGCTGTGGTCCCCCGTCAGTTGTCTGGGGATGCCGGGTGAAACTATGGTCCCCTCTAGAGCTGACACTCTACTCAGCCTAGCCTCCAGCAGTCCTCCCGTGTGAGGCTCTACCAGGCTCTCTCTACTGTGTCTTCAAGTATCATAGGAGGGCTTCTCTGCCTGCAGTCTGGTCGTCTCGGCTGTAGTTCTAGGGCCCGGTATCACCGTCCCTCTCTTCCCTCACACTCCTGGGGTGCTAGCTTTGGACGTGCTTTCTCACTGCGGCTCACACTGGCTCTGTTCAGATTCTGCGCTCCTACACCCCACACTGGCAGGACGTGTGATCTCTGTCTTTTCTGCTCAGCCTACCTCGACCTACTGATTCCTTTCTCCTCCCCCTTCACTATTTCTACTGTCTGTCACCTGACTACGTGTGTGCCCACCCACTGCTCTAAACCTACCACCCCTCGCCTGCTTAGAGTTCCTAGGCTCCGGGTTGGGTGCTGCCCTCTACTGTACATGGGTTGTGTGGGCTGTGAGGGTGTTGATGTGCAACTGTCGTCCTACCTGCCTGGCTGCAGTTCCCTTTGTGGCCTCCTGGATGCAGGGGCGCCACAACGGGGTCAAGGGTTCAACTGTTGTGATGGCATGGTTATCAACAGTATACAATTTAGCCATGGTAGCATACGTTGGTAGGATCACTTCCTCTTCTCCACAATTTAGAAGGCGTATTGGCACTCTCCCCCTGTGTACCTCAACTACCCCTCTTGTCAGTACAGTGGGCCTACTGTTTGAGTACACAGGTTCTACCAGGGCTTGATAGTCTCACCCTCTAAGGCTTATTGCGGCTCTGCACCAAACCAACATTTCAGTTTTGGGAAGTATCACAATGGGTATCCGGGTCCGTTATTTGCACCTTTCCTCTGGGGTGAGCTCAGCCTCCCAGGTGTGTTCCTGCTTCTCTCCTCAGACCTTAAACTCATGCCTGGAGCTTAGTTAGTGACTCTGGGATGAGCTTATGTAGCGCCCGGGCTTTGGGGTACTCGAGTGTCAGGCGGCAAGGGTTAACTATCTGTTTGTCACGGGGGATGGCGGCCGCGCCTGACCCCATGTCCTGGGGTATCTTTTGAAAGGGGGGTTTTATATACAAGGGATTATTTACAGTTTGTTGTCGTGACGCCACCTGCAGTTTCTGATGAGTAGCACCAGCGCCCCCACAGTCCGCCGGAGGTAGATGGGATTGCGGCTGAGATGGTGAAGTCCTCCACAGGTAGGACTGGACCTCCGGGGCAGCATAGTGAGGAAGGACAGCTTGGAGTGGAGCTGGGATGGTATAGGGAGCGTTGGAACAGTCTATGGGGGGTACTGGGAGTGGAGAAGAAGGATACACACACGCAGGAAAGTCTCTTTTACCTTTTACTGTTGTTAAGCAGGTTAAACGGTCCAGGGCACTGACGGGTGGACAGGATGCACAGTGGGTCCCCACAGCAAGTGGGTATAAGGCCTCCTCTGCTCTGTGTTTGTCTGAAGCACAGCCTGCTTGCAGCCTGACTTGCCTCCTCTCTCTTCCTGACTGTAGTGTCTTCCTCTCCTCCTGTGCGGTCTCCAGGTTACCTTCTCTGAACACTGCGGCTTTGCCCTGCGGTGTTTGATTCCCTCTATTGACTGACAGAGGATACCGGGTAGCTGAAGCCTCCACGATGTGACGGGGTTTTCTGCGGTCCTATAGTGTCCCACAGGTGCGGATCCCCAATATCCGGTGTTTCTCCTGGGACAAACTCCTCAAGTTCCTCGCTCCCTTTTCTGTCCTAAGCTCCTTGCCTTCAGTCCCACTTAGGCTTGCGGGACGTAGAAGGGCCACTCCGGGTCACTGGTTTGGGCCTAAACGCAGCACCGACCACCAGGACATCTCCGCAGCTCTCCTAGCATCTGCACACTCTGACTAACTCCTCCCCTAGCAGCAGTATTTATAGGGGATCTTGCCTAAGGTCAGCAAGTGGTGCTCCCCCTACTGTGCCGGGGTGGAAGGTGTTGTATGTAGTAGGTACCTGCTGTGGAAACCCAGCTGTGCATTAGAGACGTCTGTGGCTACCTGCGTAAGCAGGGCGCCACACCTAGCACGGCTCTTTTACACCCAGGTCCTCATCACAGTCCTCCAGAAACTGCACTCCCTGGCTCCACCTCAGACCAGAATTTATAGGGAAGCTCACCCTAAACCTGGGATTGGTCTCCCCCTTCTGGCCTGGGGGTGTAGGTGTTGTGTGTGTGTTACCTGATGTTGCTCTCTCGTGACACCACCACCCGGGGGCAGTGATGACACTGTGACACTTTGACCCAGGGGTGCCACACTTAGACCACATAGAACAACCATCTCTGTGATATATACCAGCCACTTACAATACATGTACAGGCCATCTGAAAACGATGTAGATTATTTTAATTACTCAATGAACGTTACACTATCCAATAGTTATTCCATCTCTTCATGCAAATAATACGCCATTCATCCCACTAGCGAGTGAGTATACAGCTTGCCATGCTCTTAACGAGCCTAAGTTTGGTCATCGTTATCATTGACTTCACAATGACCGTCAGCCTTGTCCTTTCCCCCTCCCTGGGGCAACTCAGTTATTCCCTCCACATACAGCTCCTGCGTCTCCTTTATATTCTGCAGCAATTGCTGTTCTTTCTCTCTTTAGTGTCATCCATATGTTTTTTCCAATATACATATGATGAGGATGACGTCTTAGAGGCCATAGTTCTCGCAGCGGACACATTTGGTGGTCTCTTGGAAGGGCTTCAGTAGACGACGCACGTCCTTCATCAGCTGCCAATAGAGGATTTCACAGTGACCCGCACTCGTTTGCCAGCTGTGTGATATAATCAGTCAAGCCTTTACGCTGATTGTACAGATGCTCCAACATATGCAGCGTTGAACTTCATCATGTTGTGACATCGGCGGCGGCTCAAGCAAACCATTCTGTTTTTGCAAAGCCGGGAGGTCAAGCATTGCCCAAACGAAAGGCAGCCAAGATGTTTCCGACATTATCGCTTATGATAATCACCAGTTGGAGTTGACGGGGAGCCATCCAGTGTGAGATTTGCTGATGAGCTGCTTGGCCGTTAGATAGCGTTCGTTGTGTTGCCCAAGCACACAAAAAGTAAAATTGCTATGCAGCGCTATAGCGTAAATGAACAAAAAGACCATTGGGCTGGAGTTGGATGTTGTGCTCTGTTGGTGTTGGGGATGGAGTCATGTCTGTTAAGAAGGATGTGATAGAGGACTGATAACGTACCTGGCAGTGGAACCAGACTTCACCCTGAAGCCTCTGAGGTCGGTCGCTACAGTGGTATATAAAGTCATCGGTACTAATGCCATGTCTGAGGAGAATTCAGGTATCCTATGCTGGGCCTCCACACATCCAACACTTTCCAAATTCCAGCCAGAGACTGCAGGGCGGAAGAGACCCACCTTAGGGCAGACCCCACTTTTGTTTGGAGAAAGGAGTTAGGAGAGTGAAGGGGTGGCAACAGGAGTCACTTAGACAGAATCAGACAGTGAAGGAGGGGAGATGTCTACGTCTGATTCCAGGCTGAGCAGCATCTCAACGCTGCAATGAGGGGTGCCAGGACTCCAAGCTGTCAGGTCTGCATGACTGGCAGTGAACTGGAGGCTGCTGGGCTGCAAGCACAGTAGCCACACTTTGGGACTATCCAGGGGCACAGTACCTAGAGAGCCGGTGTGGGTCCGGCTGCTCATAAAGAGTCTGTGTTGCCTGCCTTGTTTGTCAGCCACGAGGGAGCAAGGAGGAACACAGGAAAGCTGAAGGCATTTAGAACCTCAATCCCAAGGAGACATCAGCCGCATGAAGGCCCCTACTTCTTCTCAGACTAACCAGACCATCAACACGGGGAACCAGTACCCCTGGACCTGCAAATGAACTGCAAAGTAAAAGGGAAAAGAACAATAGACTGCCTCCTTGCCTCCTTCCTGCGGCCTCTCTGCACCTCTTCTCACTACAACTGCCACCATCTTCTCCTACATCATCACTTACTACACCCCAGGAGCCTGCCCTGGCTGAGGAGGGTATAACACCTAGCTGCTGCACCAGGGAGTAACTACATGCAGCGCTGGCAATCCCTGGCCAGACACCTCAGCTGGCATCACAAGCTTTTACAAACTCTATTCTCCACTGTAAATACACCCCCCTTTCGATGCACGGTTAGGGTCATCACCACAATGATATAGACTGCCTGCCCGGCTACCAAGTACCCTGGCCCTTGCGACCGACACGTGGCGCCCATGAGGGTCCAGTCGCCACAGAGGTACTGCACCTTAGCCAGAGGTGTGGTACCCCCAACCCCAGGTAAGGAGGGGACACTACCTGGTACCCACACACCTGCATCCACCACCAGTCACTCCAGGCCAGAAAGGTGGGGGAATTAATCAAACCCCCATCCCTGGCTGGAGATGGGGCTAGGATAGGTAAGTGAGTGGAACTGTAGAAAGGGGTGCCACTTGGAGGGAGTGACAGTCAGAGGAGATAAATGAGGGAAACACGAGGAAGTGGCATAGTAACAATGAGCAGGACAGTTTAGCTCCAGTGAGGAAGCTGAGAAGGACTAGGACCAGGGGACTGGAGCCGGAGGAGCTTGTCCCAGAGAGAGACGGAGGGAGCCAGGCAGGAGCTTAAGAGAAGGAAGGGGTCCCAGAGGCACGGGAAGTTAAAAATCCAACCATGGGGCTCGCAGCCATTGCGGTCGCAGACAAGTGTAGTAACCAGGGCCACAGAGGGTCACTAGGCCCAGACTAGTATAGGAGACTTGAGGACTCAGCTAGCCAATCTCTAGGAGCAGCAGCTGAATCCACACCATTCCCTGCAAAGATGGCCAGATGGGGCCAAAGGGGACGAAGAGTACGTCTTCCGAGTCAGGCTGAGCCACTGTGACATCCCCCCAAGAGAACTGAAGGCCCCTGTTTTCGAGAACCCCACGGTCCTGGGGTGATCCAGACACATCACCACTTGTTCTGGTTACTGTGTTCCATCATTGTAACTCAAAAGATTCATGCAGTTGACAGTGAGATTTAGGCTGTGACCCTGCCTAGAGTTGCTGCTTCTGGTGAATATGGAGCAGTAACAAAAAAGTGGGTTATCCTGCTCACTTTTCACGATGTGCCCGGCATGCAGGGATCGGCGTATTGACCACGCCAAGGAATACAGCATTCAGAAAAAAGGGAGTTGTTCCAGCTTCCAGTTGCAAGTAAATTTATTCAAAATACAAAGGTTCCATTAAATATGATCAATCTATAGCATAACAAGGTGCATATGACCCGCCCCAGGGCCGTGGGGTACTCGGTATCGGGCGTCGATTCACAGGGCATGTTATGGTACCTGTGCCCGGTGCCGTGGCCCTGGTGGTTGCTGAAAGTCAGTAAAAATAATAAAAACAAAAGTAGTTTGTGACGCCACCTACGGTTTCGGCATGGTTACTGGAGCTGCGGGTCAGATCTCTGGGGTGATGGTAGGGCAGCCATATGGCTCTCCGTAGGTGGAGCAGGTTTCCCGGGGCAGTTGTAGAAGCTAGAAGTTGCAGGACAGTCTATGAAGGGAGCAGGTTCAGGGGCCGCAATAATTGTCACACGCAGGGTTGATGTTTCCGTACCTTTAAGGTACCTTTACACTCCGCTACAGAAGGTTAGAAACAACCGGGTGTTTCACGTGCACGAGCACGTTCCAACGGTTACAAACGGTACCTGATACCGCCTTTACACGCCGCTACAAGGTGCTCTACAGAAGGTTGAATCTATCTCTGGATGCACCGCCGGGTGCCGCAGGTTACCTTCTGTAGAGCACCTTCCCTCATTTACACACCGCTACAGAAGGTAATATGGGAGGACCTGGGGCAGCAGGGACAACACATAGGTGTGACAGAATTGTGGATTACGAGACGCTCGTACGATGATTGGACAATGCAATAGCATCATGATTGGCCAGCGCAGGAAGGCTGGCCAATACATGACACTATAGCAAATGTGTAGTGTGACTGGTCAGCTCCTTAAATATGCCGCCCTGTGCAGCGACTACCAATTGTAACGCAGGAGCGTCCACCAATGATCGCTGAAGGGGGGCGGTTTCACAGAGGCTGTGTCACGCCCCAGGGAGTTAACTAGGTGGCGCAAAAACCTTACCCTACCTTATTTAGACGCCGCTACCATCGGGTTGAAATCAACCTGTTTTAGAGCACTGCTCTGAAACAGGTGCCGCAAGTGACGGGTGGCAACAACCTACTTTACACGCCGCTACAGAGGGTTGATTTGACGATGCAAGATACATTTGTCTCCGACACCCGGTTGTTTTCAACCTTCTGTAGCGGCGTGTAAAGGTACCATTGCTGATGTTGCAGGTATAGTCCAGGGTACTGTCACTGATGTTACAGGCCCCAGTGGTCTGGAAGCAGTTTGGGTTCTCCACACCCGGCGAGTTGTGAGACCTCCCTGTGGTGCTGGTTCTGTTTTGGTCCTAGGCTGCTTGAAGCTAGGCCTTGACCCTCTGCCCTCTGCCACCCCTGGGCTCTACTAGGTGGCTGTGCCTTCAGGTGCTGCTGTGACCAGGAGATCTGGATTCTCCCTGGCCTACTGTCTTTACTGCTGGGCGGTTAGTTCCCTCAAAGTCTCAGACGCCGGTGTCTGGGTTTATCACTGTTCCTTTTGGGGTGAACTAGAATGGTTCCACTCCCCTGGCTACTACTCTTTGCCTCCGCCCTTGCTCTTGGGTCCCTCACGCTGGCTAACGTCTCTCACTGGTACGGGCTTCGTCACCAGGACGTCTTCACAGTCCTCTCTGGAACTGAACTCTGACTCCGCCTCCAGGCCTGAATTTTATAGGGGACCTCGCCTGAACTTGGCTGGTAGAGCTCCCCCTTCAGGTCTGGAGTGGAAGGTGTTGTGTGCGGGCTTACCTAATGTGGAGATCCTCTGCATCTATTGCAACTGAACCCTGGGGTGCCACACATACAGTCAAGTACAGAGAGCTTGCAGACAGTGCTGGGCGATGTGACGCCTATGGAGCAGTGCACTTTCAAGCTCATTACCAAGAGGGGTCCACATTCTCCTGCATGTCGGATTTCAGTAACGATGGTAGATCCTTCCACCACCCTTTGTCTTAATTATCAAAGCGGCGTTAAATGAGGTCAGAGTCCAGGTGTAGGAGGGGGAACACGAAGAATTATTCAGTCTTGTTCAGATTCTTGATTGATATTGGCTTAAGACAGTTAAACATCTTGAGCAGATCTAACACGGTGGACACATCTCGTGACAGATTACCCAGGATTAATTATAAGAAGGTCCCGGAGAGGATAGACATTGACCAGTAATCAATATCGGGACATCATCGCCCCGCCGCAGTTCTGCAGTAATATATCGATCTGAGAAAAGACAGAACGAGGAACAGAGGAGTCACTATAGAGAGACTGCAAAGTCCAACACGAGCGCAGCCCGCTCCTCACCGGAGGAAGAAGGGACTGAAGGGATAGGTAGAAAGGGCGACCGAGCGCCACTGCTGTAAGGAACCAAGCAAAGAGGCGCCAGAACACAACAAAGGCGTCATAATATAAGTCTAGTATATAGGACGTGAGGCGGGTACAGGAATAGGTGCGGCAGAGCGGGCGACAGATGTTATTATTGTGATTACACAGATGGCGTGGAGGAACAGCTATTAATACCAAAGAAGGTACACTCCTGGATGGGGGAATACAAAGAGGACGGACTGACTCACTACACAGGAATATCCAGAGAATTATCTATCTATCTATCTATCTATCTATCTATCTATCTATCTATCTATCTATCTATCTATGAGCCCGAAACATAGCCTGACTGTACCCAAGGCTGGAATAAAGGTGTAAGATACATCTAATATGGAGTGCTGCAACTGCTTTATCCATCCATCCATCTCTTAATCCACCCATGCCTCTATCCAGCCATCTAACTAAAGGTACCATTACATGATAAGATATCATGAACGATATCGCTTAAACGTCACGGGTTTGGAGTCGTTCAAACAACGTCGTTGCGTGTGACACCGAGATACGACTACGATGAATCGTTGGATCGTTGATCGTAGGTTTGAGAACATGTTCTCCACTCAGACGATCGTCAATCAGTCAACCTGCTGCATCGTTGTGTGCGACACCACGATAACGATGTCGTTAACGACTTCACCTATTCACAACAGTGAAGAAGTATTATTCGCTGGGTTGTGCACACGATCACTGGTCACTGGATCATTGGGGCGTCGTCCACAATATCTGCACATGTGACATCTCACCAACGATGTCAATACGATGTCCTAACGACCGCGCCCCCCCGAGATCATTAGTGATATCGTTTCTATATTGAGGCGTGTAACGGTACCATTAGTGATATCTATTTCATATCAATCAATAAGTTGATATGAGAAAATTAGACAGATAGATAGATAGATAGATAGATAGATAGATAGATAGATGGATAGATATGGGATTGGCAGCACCATTTCTACCTACATTACATAAGCTTCCTCCGGGACCCAGAGCGATTAAAAGTAATTATGTAATTTATGGTAATTAGTGGAACAATTTGCTTGAGGAGTAACAATAATCACCATCATCTGCGTTATACAATACACAGAAGAAATCCCTCCATAATCATAGATAGTCGCATCATCAGTATAAGGAAAGACGGGGCCGGAGAGCTCAATACACAATGACTTCATTCAGCTACATCACCAACAAACTATCTGAATATAGATAATATAGTACATGTCACCTGCAGTCCTATGTAACACCACAGATAACACAGTGATATCTCTGAATATAGATAATATAGTAGATGTCACCTGCAATCCTATGTAACACCACAGATAACACAGTGATATCTCTGAGTACAGATAATGTAGTAGATGTCACCTGCAGTCCTATGTAACCACCACAGATAACACAGTGATATCTCTGAGTACAGATAATGTAGTAGATGTCACCTGCAGTCCTATGTAACACCACAGATAACAGTGATATCTCTGAGTACAGATAATGTAGTAGATGTCACCTGCAGTCCTATGTAACACCACAGATAACACAGTGATATCTCTGAATATAGATAATATAGTACATGTCACCTGCAGTCCTATGTAACACCACAGATAACACAGTGATATCTCTGAGTACAGATAATGTAGTAGATGTCACCTGCAGTCCTATGTAACACCACAGATAACACAGTGATATCTCTGAGTACAGATAATGTAGTAGATGTCACCTGCAGTCCTATGTAACACCACAGATAACAGTGATATCTCTGAGTACAGATAATGTAGTAGATGTCACCTGCAGTCCTATGTAACACCACAGATAACACAGTGATATCTCTGAGTACAGATAATGTAGTAGATGTCACCTGCAGTCCTATGTAACACCACATATAACACAGTGATATCTGAGTACAGATAATGTAGTAGATGTCACCTGCAGTCCTATGTAACACCACATATAACACAGTGATATCTGAGTACAGATAATGTAGTAGATGTCACCTGCAGTCCTATGTAACACCACAGATAACACAGTGATTTCTCTCTGAGTACAGATTTGGCACCCCAGGGGTTAATGTGCCACAGTAACATCACACGGGTTCCCTCCCCACAACACACTGACTTACACTAGCACCTCTGGGCCAGGAGTGGGAGCACAACCAGCTCCCTTATATACTCCAGCTCATGAGGAAGTAGTGAGTTCAGCACGTATCAGTGCTGTGAAGAGTTTCAGTTCCTGGGAGAACTGAGAGGGACTGTAGTGTCAAAGAAGCTGTGCCAAGCTTCTCTACAGTCTGCTCACGATTCCAGGGTCTGAGGAGAGGAGAATTGCAGACAGAGAAACACCTCTGGGAGCTTGAGTGCCACAACCACTCGCCCCAGAGGAGCGCACAGAACGGACACCGGATCCGACACTGTGTCTGACACCTACAGCACAGTGAATCCAGGAGTAGTGGAGTCTCTAGACCACCACAGTACCAGAGCAAAGCAAAACAGAGGGGTCAGCACTACACAGAGGACTCAAGTTGCCTAGCCAAGTGGTACCAGCAGAAAGAGAGAGGGTGAGACAGTGCCAGCAGCTCAGCTAGAAGCAGCAGTAAGGACACACACACACAATGCAGCACGAGGAGGCTGAGGACCCGGACAGGGTGGGAGCAACTCGGGCCCAGTACAGACTTCGTGGAGTATAACCTGCAACAACATCGCAGTAAAGCTTTGGAAACTACAAAACGTGAGTGTGTGTTCCTTAACCCATCTCCCCTATCCACCTCCTGTCACATCCACCATAGACTATAACAACCACTGCCCCAGGGACCTTGCTTCTACCTACGGAGAGCAGTACCATCTAAGCTGCCTAACATCATCCCCGGAGGTCCTGCAGCAGCAGTGGTCCCCCATACTGACCACACACCGTGGGTGGCGTCACGATAAACTCTATCCACTGTACATATCCCCTTATTATTGCCGGGGCCCGGGACACGGTCCGGATCAGTACCTCCGTGACATTCCCCGTAGCAACCCGGTCCAGCACCGAGTACCCCCGTCCCAGTGGGCTCGACACAGACAATGTAGCAGATGTCACATGCAGTCCTATGCATTTCTTATATGATGTGTGAATACCATGCCTTGAAATAGTATTCATACCCTTTAAATCTTTCCACATTCACGTTACACCCACAAACGTAAATATATTTTATTGGGGTTTTCTGTGATGCCAACACTATGTATAAGTATTTGTGAGGTGTTGAGGAAATTATGGTTTTCTAAATATTTCAAAAATGTAAATCTGAGAATTGTGAGGTGCCTTTCTATTCACCCCCGTAGTCTTATCACTTTAGATTAAATCACAATAATAATATTAATAATAATTTAAGTAACTTGGTGCCTCCAGAAGTCACATTATTAGTCCATTGTCTCATCCTGGGTGTACTTTCTTCTCAGTATAACTTCAGCTGTTCTGTGAAGACCTCAGAGGTTTGTGTGAGAACAAACAGCATCATAAAAACCAAGAAACTCACCAGACAGGTCAGGGATAAAGCTGTGGAGAAAAGTAAAGCAGGGTTAGGTTATAAAAAAAATAGCCCAAGCTCTGAACATCTCACTGAGCACTGGTCAATCCATCATCCAAAAATGGAAGAAGTATGGAACAACTGCAATCCTACCAAGACATGGCCATACACCGAAACTGACATCCCAATGAGAGCTCCAATGAGAGAAGAGCCAAGACGCCCATGGTGACAAGAGGAGCTGCAGAGATCATAGTTCAGGGGGAAAATCTGTCCACAGGACAACTAGTAGCCATAGACTCCACAAATCTGGCCTTTCTGGAAGAGTGGCAACAAGAAAGACATTATTGAATGCAAGAAGCCGTGAGAAATCCCATTGGCAGTTTGCAAAAATCCATGTAGGAGACACAGTGAGCATGAGGACAAAGGGGCTGTGGTCAGATGAGTCCAAAGGAGAACTTATTGAGCTAAATGCAAAAAACTATGTGTGGTGGAAAAGTAACACTATGCATCAACCTGAAAACACCATCCTCACCATCACACATGCTGGAAGCAGTATCCTGCTGTGGGGAGGCTTTTCTTCAGCAGGGATAGGAAAGCTGGTCAAAGGTGATGGGTAGATGGATGGAGCTAAATACAGAGCAATCCTGGAGGAAAACCTGTGAGAGACTGCAGGAGACCTGAGACTAGGGTGTGAGTTCACCTTCCGGCAGAACAACGACCCTTTACATCCTGCAGATCTACAATGGAGGGTTTAGATCCGCGCATGTCCCTGTGTGTAACCGGTCCAGTCACCGTCCAGACTAGAGATGAGTGAACTTTTCCGAACCAGTTTCAAATTTGGCGCAAATATTGATGATTCGGTTTGTGATCGTAAACCCAAGCAATTTACAAAAAAATGGTAAACTCTCTCTTTTGTTGGAGAAAAAGTTTGACATTAGGGATGGGCGAGTCTACTCGCTAGGACTCGTTACTCGGCGAGTAGTAAGGGACTCGCCGAACTCGGTAGTCTGCGAGTTTCCCAGCGATTACTCGCACAGCAACGAGTCCAATGCAAATCAATATCAATCCTAGTTTTGTCAGAGACTCTGACAAAACTAGGATTGCCATTGACTTGCATTGGTCTGATTACTGTGCAAGTAATCGCAGGGAAACTCGCAAAGTAACTGCTGTTACTTTGCGAGCCAAGTCCAGCTGTCTTCTCTGTGCAGGCTGCCGCAGCTCCAGGGTCCTAGAGCCCGCCTGCTCACACAGATGATGTATCAGAGCTGAGATTGTTCTCAGTCTGCTCATTCCCTGTGCATAGACATCTATATCTATGCACAGGGATGTAGCAGAGAGGACATCACGTTTTGGACTTTTGTCGGACGGAAGAGGATTTTTTTAATTAAAGATGGAGTCCCTAATGCCTTTTTTTTTTATTTCTAATAAAATTTTTTCTCTATGTTGTGTTTTTTTAACCCTTTATTGGAGATTCTTAGTGGCCGGGTCAAACGTGGCCTGACATTAAGAATCTCGGGCTTAATACCAGCTTGTATAACAAAGCTGGTATTAACCCCTTCATTACCCAGCGTGCCACCGCCACCAGGGCCGCTGGAAGAGCGGGGTTCAGCGCCAGAGGATGGCGCTTCAATGAACACGCCATATTCTGGGGCGGCTGCGGGCTGCAATTTGCAGCGGGGGGTGCCTAGAAAGCTTGGGCATCTCTGTGCTGCGGATTCCAGCCCCCAGCTGCTTAGCTGTACCTGACTAGACATAGAAATTGCGCGGAGCCCCACGCATTTTTTTTTTATTATTTCATGAAATTCATGAAATAATTAAAAAAAAGGGCTCCCCTATATTCTTGTGTCTGGCCAGGTGCAAATAGGCACCTGGGGGTTGGGGGCAGCCCGTCGCTGCCTGCTGGATCCGGCTGGTTCCAGAAATACGGCGAAGCCCACGTGAAATTTTTTTCTGACAAATCCATAAAACAATGTAAATAAAAGGGACTGCATCTTTATTAACCCCTGGACCATGGGCGAGGGGTTAATAAAGATGCAGTCCCTTTTTTAGGATTGTTTTATTGATTTTTCAGAAAAAAAATTACATGGGCTTCGCCGTATCTCTGGAACCAGCCGGATCCAGCAGGCAGCGACGGGCTGCACCCAACCCCCAGGTGCCTATTTGCACCTGGCCAGACACAAGAATATAGGGGAGCCCTTTTTTTTAATTATTTAATGAATTTCATGAAATAATAAAAAAAAATGCGTGGGGCTCCGCGCAATTTCTATGTCTAGCCAGGTACAGCTAAGCAGCTGGGGGCTGGAATCCGCAGCGCAGGGATGCCCAAGCTTTCTGGGCACCCCCCGCTGCAAATTGCAGCCCGCAGCCGCCCCAGAAGATGGCGCGTTCATTGAAGCGCCATCCTCTGGCGCTGAACCCCGCTCTTCCAGCGGCCCTGGTGGCGGTGGCACGCTGGGTAATAAAGAGGTTAGGGCCAGGTTTGTAATATCAGCTGGCCCTAAGCCCGAAATTTATGGCGGTCACGCCAATATTAGACATGACCGCCATGAATTTCTATTAAATTGTTTTAAAAAAAAACACAACACAGAGAAAAATCTTTATTAGAACTAAAAAAAAAAAGCCATTAGGGACTCCATCTTTAATTAAAAAAATCCTCTTCCGTCCGACGTAGTCCAAAACGCGATGTCCTCTATGCTACATCCCTGTGCATAGATATAGATGTCTATGCACAGGGAATGAGCAGACTGAGAACAATCTCAACTCTGCTACATCATCTCTGTGCACAGGGAGAGCAGGCGGGCTCTAGGACCCTGGAGCTGCGGCAGCCTCCACAGAGCAGACAGCCAGACTCCTTACTGTGCGAGTTTCCCAGCGATTACTTGCACAGTAAACGAGTCCAATGCAAATCAATAGCAATCCTAGTTTTGTCAGAGTCTCTGACAAAACTAGGATTGCTTCAGGCTGAAGCTTCCAATACACATCTGCGATTTGTAAATCGCACATTACTCGCTATTACTCGCTTCCCCATTCATTAACATTAGACACGCTAGACTCGCAACGAGTAGCGAGTCCCGGGCTTGGACTCGCTAGAGTCAAGCGATTCCGAGTAATTTAGGACTCACCCATCACTATTTGACATTTTAAAATGACTCAAACTGTTCTTGAAGGTTTGGAGCTGAAGCGCTCATCGGAATACCTAAGGTTAGCTGAGTTCACAGCCATCGGGTCTACCAGTTTTCTTTCAACATGTTGAATTTAAGGGAACTTTAAAAGAAAGTATTTAAGCTTCCTTGAGCTTTCAATTGTTGTGACACCTGTAGGCTGTGAATTTTTGGAACAGTGCAGATGAGGCAGCAGCTGTGAAATTTAGGAACCTTAAAATGTTTTTTAAACAACCCTTTAAGCGAGTTTTTCATTTTTAATTTTTTTTTTTTAGAGAGAAACCCTTTATTATTGCAGAGGGTCAGCAGTGTACGAGGCCACTTCTTCTACACTTATCTGCTAGCAGTTCAGATAAAAATAGCATATGTTCATTATATGGTTAGCATACATAGTCTTAAAGGTCTGTTTACACTCATAAAACACTATAATATTAATATTACTGCTTGAAAAATGTGCAATCACTTATTTCTCCTCTAAATATGTCATGCTTTATTAATCACTGCACCCAACCGCAAGCCCAATTCTCCCCTCTAGCATAAAGATGTGTAAGTCAGGTGCCTTCTGCAGCCCACCGCATGAAGGGAGTAATGAGGAGCTAGGCAACAAGATTGGGCAAAGAATAATATCCCCTAAGCGATTGTGTCCTGCTCCCGAGGAGCTGATTTTCCTTACAACCCCAGCAGGGTGAGCGGGCTCCCCCGGAAGCGGAGCAGCCCGGAGAGGAGATGCCCACATAAGATAGCTGGTGCTCTACTGCACACCCCAATTTGAGCCTGATTTGCAGCAAGGTCAGGATCCAGTGCTGGTCTTGCATGGCTAAAGAAGTCCCACCAGAATGGGGCTCAGGGTCAGGAGGAGGTAAGCCACTATGTATGCCAGCCAGTACCTCCGGAGGTAGGAGGCAGGATTCAGTATGCCTGGCTCTTGTAAATCTGCATCCGGTGGATCAGCAAATCAAGAGGGAGGATGCCGATGATGAGGTAGTAGTGGCAGAAGCACCTGCAAATATCCTTATAGGTATGAACCACCCTGGACCTTGTCATTGCTGGAAGAGACGAGGCTCTCAGACACCCTCGCCTAAGAGTGGTTGGATGGGTCTAAGAGTAACCACTTTGAGGATCAATTTACTCAGGGCCAGGTGGTGCCCTACTTCCAGAAGATGGCATTTGGATTCCAAGCCAAAGACGGGACTGGTGACTGGTGCTTTGTCAA
The DNA here is from genome assembly GCA_033576535.1 of Allobates femoralis. Lineage (NCBI taxonomy): Eukaryota > Metazoa > Chordata > Amphibia > Anura > Aromobatidae > Allobates > Allobates femoralis. The sequence continues at coordinate 16,265,366 of JARQOC010000013.1, forward strand.
CCGGTCCACACTTCAGTATGACCATCTGCCTTCTTCACTCCGCACCCTTTATGTTGGTGATGAGGTCGTCTTCATGAAATTAAAGGGTTGTAAGGGGTGGTACGTGGTGGGGGTAAGTCTGATCTCCACTGCAGAGTATGTCTAAGAGTGGCCCCTGGAGGCTGACATGGAGAGAATGGAGAATCAGCAGTTGGCTAACCCTGACCATCTTAGGCAGCCAGCTAGAGTGAAGGGGCCAGAGTCACTCCTGTGTGCTAGAAGGGGGTGTCCCTAAACTCCTCCATCCTCTTCTCTAGCAATGGTCCTGAAGGGGTTTGCTGGGAGGAGCAGGTGGTGGTGGAGAATGCTCCAGCAGGAGTTGCCCCTACAATCCCCCGAGACCAGCCGGGAGCGGATTACACTATGGAACTAGCATGTCCATCTCAGTCATTGGGTAAAGAGATGTGGCAAAAGTAGGTGGCTTCACCAAAGACCTCCGTCTAAAGAGGACTGCCCTAAAATAGACCTGTTGTTGGGACGCTGACTCGTTGGAAGAATTGCCCCAACTGGGACCCTGCATCATGCAGGATGTAAAGTTGCAGGCTAATGGCTCACCAATAGTCCTGAATTTACCCTATTGGCCGGATGAGGACTGTTTGCAGTTCTAACAAGAGCAAGGCCTGTTTTTTTCATTGCCTCATGGCCAGATAAGCCTAATTTAATTTTGTTCCTCTCCTAGTTTAGCGGTGGTTGCGCATCCCCTTCCTGGATAAGCAGGACTGCAGCCTTCGGGCTACACCTCAAAGCCCTAAATGCACTGTGCCCTAAATGGACTGTGCCCTTAATGGACTGTGCCCTTAATGGACTGTGCCCTTAATGGACTGTGCCCTTAATGGACTGTGCCCTTAATGGACTGTACTTCATTATCTTGATGGCCTGTGCTCCTGTTTATTTGACTCTACTGATCCTTGTGGGACTTGCTGTGTCTTATGAATTGTTGTGTGAAAAGGGGGAAAACGTTCAAGAACTGTGAAGGACTCACTTATATTCTGATGCTCCCTGTGTTGTGCTACTACCATGAGATAATGGTCTCCAATGCCTATGTGAGCCTCTGTGGATTTTGTACTCTTGTTTGCATATTGGCCTGCTTTATGAAAAAAAGGACTTGGACTCTAAAGTTCCGAGCTCTCAACCCGATGAGACCAGGGTCAAGACGACCCAAAGAAGGAAGGAAAATACTTTTTATAAGGTTTAACTTGTGTGTTATGTACAATTGTATGCATCATGTCATCCAGGTGTTCTCTATGGCAGAGGACAGCCATGTTTAAAAAGCGAAGGTATGTGAGTGTGTATGAGGGGGAGGGTGTCCAGTGCCCCCATGAAGTCTTTGCCCCCATGAAGACATCACCATTACTATGTATATTTATATATGCGTGTTTTTTAGACTTGTTATGAATAGTCTATGCTAAGTGCCTATGTGAAAATGATAAGTGTTTGTGTAACATAAATCTGTAAAATTACATAATTTACCAACATGTGATTTTTTTTTTAACTCTAGTAAAAAAATTTAAATTAACTCCTTGTGTGCTGGACTGTTTTTGCAAAGTAAGAGGTGCTTTGATATTCCACTACAGATGAGGTGGGAAGGGAGTGGGTCATGGGCGCTGGTGGTGAGGTGTGACTTTGATAGTATACAGCAGAAGGCCGCACACAGTCCCCAGTATACAGCAGGAGGCTTCACTCAGCCCCCACTATACAGCAGGAGACCACAGCTTGGCGATATAAACCAAGCCAAACCTCAAACGGTCCGCTCAACTCTAGTCCAGACCCAAATCCCAGAGAATCTGTGACAAAACATGAAAATTGCTGATCATAGACATCTCCATCCAACATCAGTAAGAGCAAAGAAGAAGGGAAAATGACAGACCCAAAAAGACATATATGTATACATATGAACGTCACAATTTTCTTTACCCTTCACAAATAATTGTACTTCTATCACATAAAAACCCAATGAAACACATTGAAGGTTGTGGGCGTAACGTGAACAAATGTGGGAAAGTTTCTGTGGCGTTAATACTTTCTCAAGACACTGTAGATAATTCTGTAGAGATGAATGGCTTCAGCAATGTTGGATGTATATCATCCAGGGCCGTATTTGTAGAACATTCTCATTTCCTGCTGCTTTCTGTCTATATACTGACATTATGTATATACATATTCAGTGTATATTAATCACCGACACAGCTGGATTGTTCAGGGATCATTCCCTGAGTATTTCTCAGTTTAGCGGCTCATGAACCTCTATGTGACACCATCTATCAGCCATGGTTATTGGCAGACCATGGACTCATTATTCAGGCATATTTTATAGAGAATCGATGAGGCAAAATGGGTTCACAATTCTCCAGTCATCCGCACGACTCCTCCACTGTGTATGAAGGAAACGTGGAACGTATCAAGTATATTGTGTATTCTAGGCCAGGTCGTACATTCTCTTATCCGAGAAAGTCAGGTCATTTATTCTCATGGTACTCTGATCTGAGTGTCGGCATAGTTTGATCTCTCAGATATGTGAGGAGAAGAAGATAGAGAACAAAATTTCTCCATCTTCCCCATTGTGTCAGTGTGTGGAAATCATACTGTACTTGGTTCTCGGTTGTCATCCAATATTTTGCACACAAAAAGTCAAAATTGTTGTCCCACACAGCTTTTTCTCAGTGCATGTCGGAGATTAATGTATATATTTTGGCCAGACGTTATGGTCTATTGTTTGTTATCTCATGTTTGCTAAGCTGTTGTTACTTGCCAGACTATGGAAAGCCTTCATTGTTCTGAGTATGTGTATTGCTAATTTAATGTAAATCACCTCATCCCCTGTCTCAACATCACCCAGAGAAGAATTATGCAGATATCAGATTGAAATGCCAATCAATAAGAAAACAGCCTTTTCCCACCAATCCTGGAAGAACACAATATAACCTGTGGTGTTTGCTTGGGATATAAAAAGGACTTTCTTCAGTCACCAGGAGTATATATGCTTTGTGGCCTCAGTCTATGGACTTTGTCCCCAACTAGAAGATCACATCGATTTTTCATATGCTACATGGCTTCAATCTAGGAGCTCCGGTCCCTATTGGAAGACCATAACCGCAGCCTAGGATTCTAGGATTTGGGTGGAATTTGAAAGACTAAGGAAGGTACCGAAATTGGGACAATTCAGTCACCTGGCTACAAATTTTGGTGTGCTCTGTCAGCATCCTAAGCTTGCCATTATTCCTTTTCTTGGTGGGAGCCTGCTGATAGCGGGGTGCTGCTCGATTGGCATAGTTGGCCCTGGAAGTCCCGAATGCACGAATATTCTAATCCCTGGTGAGCCAGCGGAAGGGTGAGACTCTGTTGCCTGTTACATTGTATGTTTTGCTGGTTATGTGTTATATGCCTTTGACTGTGGGGATCCAATAAAGTATTACCACTGTGTGGTTCACCCCCCCTGTGTTATCTGAGTAGTGTTCTGCCCATGGTTAAGGAGTTTGGGCGTTCAGTTGGGGTGAGCCCTGGTCCATGCGGTCTTTCTAAAGGCAGCTGAGCCAGTGGACAAGAGCACCCACTAAGCCCCAGTGTCTCCACACACCACACTTTAATCTTTCACCGTAGAAAGTAATAATGACCCCATTGTACCTCATCGAAAGCTGCAATGCCCCCACTGTGCTCGGTAGAATGTACTAAAGCCCCATGTGTGCATCCCACCCGTTCCTGTGCAGACTAAAGTTCCTAGCTGCACAGTCCCTGAAGAAACTAATGTGGGCTGGAATAACCCTGACCGTAAAACTAGGAGATGACAACTCAGACCTGGCTGCCTAATAGGCCATCAAGCATTTATCATACCTCCTTAGGAACCTACAGAACAAAAGCATGAAAGGGAAGCCTCCAAGTGCTTAACTCTTAGGCCCCCTTCACCCTACATTTTTTTGCACATCAGTGTGGATCCTTGAATTTCAAGGACCACACGGGCAGGAACTGATCTGTTCAAATGGATGTCAACTGATGTCAACGGATAAGTGTTTTTCACTGATCCGACATCAGTACCAGAGATAGGGCTGGGAGGAGCTGTACCTTGCTTCTGAGCATTCTCAGTACAGCAAAAAGGATCCGTTTAATGGATCCGTTTTTTTCATGGATCCGATTTCATAGGCCCCATGTTATTTGACGCGGACAGCTCCGAATCCGTGTCTGTCCGTTTGTGTGTGCTTTTTTCAAGGCAGCTCAAATTCGCAATAGTCTCAGATTCAGGGCACATGTAAAAAACTGACATAAATGGATCATTGACAAAACTGACACACACGGAGGCCATATAGGACCGATCTGTGCCCATAGGGATACGTGAGAGGCCAAAACTAATCAGTCGCTATCCGTTTTAAAATGGATACACTCTGAAAAAAACACAGTGTGAAGGCAGTCTTTGCAGAAAGAAGAAGTAGAATAGATAGACTAGATAGCAAGAATAATAAACGTAGCTGATCTCCATGTGACTGACATAAATCCTTGGTAGTATGGCTGGAACTCCAAGTAGGATCCACATTAGAATATAGCCAGCAGAAGAGACCAGGAAGGGGAAGGTATAAATAACTGCATCCGCAATTGGATAGGACAGGCTATATGATCATTGGAAACACCTGCTGATGGAAAAAAATGAAACAGAGGGAAAAGATAATCAGCACCTGGACAGAAACAGAAACTGCTGTTGCGGAGAAAGAAGAATATTATATTGCACACAGTCGCTGGAACAAATCCTAAAGCATGACAGCTAGATTACCCCATCAGACACATGGACACAACAGATTTCAACATCATAATAGAAATTTGCCACTAAAAATGGGTGGAGGTTGTGGTACCCTGTCTCCTGGCACTGTAAAAAAAAGGCACAATGGTTTTGTCTTAGATGTCAGTTGCTAAACTTTCAGGGGCTGTATTATAGTAGTTATATGCTTGTGTGTTGCCTGGGACAGTGGGGGACTCGGGTGTCTGGGCCCTCTGCTGTGGTAGGGATGTCACTGGTGGCTTGCCCAGACCCGTGGCCCCGGAGACTGAACTTTAAAAAGGGGGATATATGTACAGGGGTGTAATAAAAGTTTATAAAGTTTGTTGTGACGCCACCCGCAGTTCCTGGTGATTGAGCACCAGCACCGCTTCAGTCCTCCAGAGGGTGGTGGTATTGCGGCCTTGATGGTACAGCTCCCTGCAGGTGGAGCTAACCCCCCGGGACAGAGATGCACTGGTGATGATAGGGGTGCTCGTGATGGATGGTTAGATAAGCAGGGTCCCGGTTGGATGGTTGAGTAACGGGACAGTCTCTGAGGATGGCAGGGGTGCACGGAAGGAACTGACACACACACCTCTGGTTGTTCTTTACCTTTTTACTTATGCTGAAGCAGGTAAATTGTCCAGAGTACGACCGGGTGTTCAGGATGCAATTTTGGGTCTCCACAGTGAGTGGGTATAAGGCCTCCTTGTTGCTTTCCCCGTGTGTGTGAAGCCCCCGCCTGTGTAGAACTTGGCTGGCCTCCTGTGCTCTCTCGTGCTCCTCCTGTGCTGTCATCGGGATACCCTCTGCTGACTACCGCTGACTCTCTCCCCATGGTGCCTGACTCCCTGGTAAGTGACTGAAGTCTCCACGGGTTTTCAGGTGTTCTCCACTGGACCTGGTGCACTCTAGTGGACACGGACTCCGGTGTCCGGTGGTTGCTCGGGGGTGAACCTAACGCTGGCTCCACGGTCCCCCCATTATTCTACTTCTTCTCCTTGCCTCTCGACCCTACTCTTGGGCCTCACAGGGCTACTGGAGACTGGTCAGGGTGACTGGCTCCGGCCTAACGTGACACCAAACACCAGCACTTCTTTGTAGCTCTTGTAGCATTTGCACACATTCTGCTTAACACTGCCCCAGCACCAGTATTTATAGGGGATTCTGCCTAAAAGCAGCAGGTTGAGTTCCCCCTACTGTGCTGGAGTGGAAGGTGTTGCATGTAGCTGTATACCCGCTGTGGAAACCCATCCATGCTGCAGGAGAGTCTGTGGGTACCTGTGGTTAACAGGGCGCCACACTTGTACATAGGGAACAATATTATTGTAGTTATATTCTTGTACATAGGGGCAGTATTATAGTAAATAAAAAGGCTAAGAAGCCAGCGCTGCCTGTGGTTAGCACGCAATACAAAAAGTGCATGTACACATATTAATTTCTAACTGTACTTTAAACTGTGACATTTGGCAAACAATTGATCAATTCTTTGAGCTACCCCGCCACGTCACGGCATTCTCAGATGGGGCAGTCCTACTCTACGTTTTTTAATACGCTGTGCCATTACGGCCTCCTGAATGCATTAAAAGCAGAACCATATCAAATGCACACGTACCTGAAGCATTTCTGAACTACTCCCACGGCGCCAGAAAAGCAGCGCAGATAACAGCAGACCAGGTCCGGACATGACATCCGGACATTATCAGATCTGACCCTTACACTGCCCAACCAGCAACCATGGATGAGGGTAGAACAGGCCCAAAGACATGTGCAACAACCAAGCAGAGCCTATGGGCAGGGTATGGCCGCTGTATGTGTGTACAGTGGCCTAGATCAATCACAATAAAGACAGATAGAATGGCATGCACAACCAAGCGCGCAAGTCAAAAAGTGGTGGTCAACCACAAACCTGTAACAAATAAAAAAGCCAAGAAGCCAGCGCTGCCTGTGGTTAGCACGCAATACAAAGTAGAAACACCCGCCGCTGTAACTGAGTTCCCAAAAAGGCACAATCACAAGTAAAAGTGAGATACACAAAGAGAAAACTGCTCAACATGGAATGGCGCTGGCACATAGGACCAATAGTCAGTGTTGTTTTGACGGGATTTGAGGTTATTGATAGAAGCTTTATATATTAATTGTGCTATAGGTGGATATGCACAGAAACAGTCAAGTGGTACAAATGTTTCCAATACACCCCTTTTAACCCCTTTAACTACCTTATATGCAGGTTTATTGGTTCATGCGTGATAAGAAGTAGAGGATCAATCTTCACTGTTCTCCTAATGGTTTGAAAACATCGAAAAATATATTAATTAACCTCTATGTGCATTGTGCACCCTACAAAACAAGTAAATTGGTAGTTGTTTGAGTAGTTGGTAGTTGGCTTGCTGTGGGTGCCGTGCGCTATCTGCCAGGAATTGATGGACTCGGCGGGGCACTCTAAGAAGGTCACGGTGGCCTCCAGACGCTCCGGCCGTAAGCGGGACTGCAAGATTACAGCCAAGTTGGTGACGTGACGAGGCAAAATGCATCAAGTGTCTTTTGTTCTTTTCATTTATTCCTGACAGAAAGCGCACGGCACCCACAGCAAGCCGTGCACAGGAGCCTTCATATATACAACTCTACAAGCACCACCAATCAGTGGTATACTAACGTAATGTAGCAGCTGGGTGGGGTAGTGACTCACCGCGGCCGGCGGACTCCGTTGATACAGGCGATTCTTCTCCTTCCTTGTCACGGGTGGACCGCGCCTGCCGGTAGTGGGGCCCGGTGTAGTGCAGATCAAAATTAAGGACGTCTTAGTGGGAACAGATTAAAGGGGATTTAATTTGTTTTCTTCGTGACGCCACCTATGAGTAGTTCGGTAAGGGCTACCGACGCTGCGGAACCTCCGGGGTGATGGACAGCAGCAAGATGTTACGCTCCCCACAGCTGAGCGGTGATCCCGGGGCTGGAGCTGCTCAAGATGTTGTGCGGCAGCTGCGGTTACCTTTAGTTAATGACGGACAGTTCATAAGGAGACACGGACACAGATAGTCTCTGCAACGGTTCTTTACTGTAACCAGCAGGCAGTACATGGCTTACAGTGGTTGAGTAGTAGACCGGGTGGACTTAGCAGTGATAGTGCTCCTCAGAGATCCGCAGTGTTCCTCCATTCTACCTACTTAGCTTCCCTCTTCATGTGCCAGCGTCGCCCAGGAATACCAGGTCGGGTACGGGGAGGCTGCTTCAATGCCCTATCCATGATGTACGTTCTGGATGCTTTGGGGAGCCTTGGATCCCTCAGTGGGTACACCGCTGGTTAGACGACTGGAAACTGGCTGGTGGTGGGGTGCTCCTGTGAAGCTGCTCCTCCACTCTTCTGGTTCGCGTAGCAGAGGTGAACTGCTGCCAGCTTCGGTACCAGTGAACCGGCTGTGAGTTGTGGGCACGGGAGTCTTTTGGGAACCCGTGTAGAAATGCCCAATCCCGGTAGTTAAGGCCTCAGGTGCGGACACCCGACCGGTGACGGCCCAGGGGCCCGCACGAGGTGCGGAGCCCCCGCTCCTCTCCAAGTTCTGTGTTCTAGGTTCTCCTCTAGATTCCAGACTACTGTGTGTTCTACTTCACTACCCTAACACTCCACCCACCAGGACCTAGGATTGGTCCTCTGTTCTAGGTGTTGTATGTTGGGTTGGATCTCAGAGTTAACTATTGCACTGCTTTGTCAGAGAATATTGCGGCTGCAATACTCCCTTGTGACGCACTCGTTGCGGGGCGCCACAGTAGAAGCTGGCTTGACCGTGGAAGGGAGGAAATGACCATAAGAGAAGTTGGGGGGATGAAAGGTGATCTAGGGGCAGGAGTCTTAGATTAGGGAGAAAGTGACATGGGGTCTGGGGTCGTAGCTATAGGTGGGACCTAACATTAGACTTAAATACAACTGACTTAGAGGGAGAGCCCTCTTTGAGCTTGGAACCTTGGACAGCAAGGAACTCTCCCTTTTATACGACCTAGGACAGAACTAAGGGACAACTGCAACCCCATCCCCCCCTTCAAGACCCTGAAGCCTGTGTACAGATCTTCTTACCAGTATGGATGCTCTTATAGGGAGACAACAGGTTTATTGGCGGTCTGGTAAAGGTTTTGGACGATACCCGGTGATGGAACATGGAACATCGGGTTCATCTTGGGGAATATTTTGAGGTGTTACAAGTTGATGGAACGTCGGGTTCACCTTAACGGTATTTGAGAAAAACTTTTCCCCTGGTGCATGGTGTTCCTGAGCAGGTTATCATGGCTAGGAGTAAGCCTTGGTAGAGAGAGGGTAGGGCCAATGTCATAGAAATCACCAGATTTTGTAGCTTCGAGGACCTCACCAATTGGTTGATTTATGTTTTTTCCTTATGTTGTCAAAATAAACAGCTGCTGTGGCCATTTTTATCCAAAGAAAATAAATTGGGTACAATCTGTTATGTGTATTTGTTGAGTTTTCCTCCAATCAGTAAAATTCTTTGTTGTTGCTAGGCAGAATTAGACTGTGTGAAGATTCACCCTATGTCCCTCCAGTAGTTGGGCTCTGTATTAGGTTGCGCCTCCCTTCTTCCCAGTTTTAGTCTGCAGAAGCCATTACTCAAGACACATGTGTACTACCCTGTGCAGATTACTCCTTTTTACCTGCTGCTGCATTCTAACTAAAACAAGATTTTGGAAGAAAACAGCATAGTTTCTCCTGATCTTTTCTACAGTTTGGTGCCGGCTGAGTTAAACTGTCTGTGGATGCCTGGTAGTGTGAGTACAAGCTATACAATCATCCAAGAAGCTGATAGTTAGAACGCTTGAGATTTGCAGCCTCTAGGAAGAGACAGAATAGTAAGCATTAACTTTTGCACATAGCAGAAGTGTGAATTAACTGTTATTACTACTTGACAGTAACCACTTCCATAGCCGCTCTAAGCACCGCTGTTGTCTCCACAGACACGGCCTGCTTATCTCTGCCAGACTTTACCTTCATTGAGAAGGATGACAATATTTTGCTTGTTTTGTAGGGTGCACGTAGTGGTTAATAAATATATGTTTCTATATTGACAAACCATTAGGAGAACAGTGAAGATTGATCCTCTACTTCTTACCACACATGAACCACTAAACCTGCATATAAGGTAGTTAGAGGGTTAAAAGTGGTGTATTGGAAACATTTGTACCTCTTGACTGTTTTTGTGAATATTTTCTTATCCACCTATAGCACAATCAATGTATAAAGCTTCAATGACCTCAAATCCCATCACAACAACTCTGATATTAGATTTTGACTTTACCATGTCTCTTAAGTTGATATCATGATATCTTGTATAGGTATTTTGACTTTCTGTTACTGGTAATTAGGCTAAATAGAGAATGATAGAACAATGTCCATTAGTCACGAATTAAGCACGGCCATGGTAATGAAATATTGACTCTGGGAGCAGTGGACGGTGACTTGACAGGTCTTTAGACCCTCGTCATTGATCAATTAGCAACCTGATTGTTATGCATGTACATATCCCAACACTAGTAAGGGTAAAGTAGAACCTACATCGTTAATGCTGCACCTACACCCCACTGTTTCCTGTATAGACTAGTGTCCCTAGCTTCCCAGTACCTTAATGGTTCCTGCACAGACTACAATAACCCTAACTGCAGAACAAATCCATGACCTGACTGCCTAGAAGGCCGTAGAGTTGTTCCACGTAAATCCTAAGGAAGCAGGGGGGGGTAATTGTTACCCAATACAAACCAAGATAGGGCAAGTGTGCCGGAGATATACAGTATGGCAACCAAAATGAGGAAACATAAGACATGTGCACAAGTGGAAACAGGAGAAATAACCAATGCAACAAGGGTAAACTCCTAAATAACTAATGCAACAACTTCAGAGTAAACAAAAGATAGGTGTAGAAGAGGCTAAAAAGAATACACAAAGAAAACAACACTCATCTCTGTCTAAATCCCTTATCTGCAAGCCGGAACCTTGTTAACAGTCTTCCACATAGAAATATAGCCAGCAATGTATGTCTGGCATAAAGAGAGGATGAATAGTCACATCTGGAATGTGATGGGACAGAGACAATAGGCAAGAAAGACACCTCATAACCACAAATCAAAAGGAGAGAAGCAAACATGAATCAACCAACAGGACTGTGGCTCAGCAGGGAAGTAACACGACCGTAGCAGAATACACACACAGGAATATAGTCAGCAGAGAAGGTTGGTCTCAGGAGATAAAATTGCCTACTGTAGAATGCTAAACATCAATTGTCACTTCAGCCCTAGGAAACTATGGTTTCATCCTACCTATCCGTGGAGTTTTAAACACCCTGCTGTTTAGTGGTGTCCCCGTTCACCAGAGGCTAAACCTATAGTCCATATAGGAGGGTATAATTAGCCCCACTTGGGATGTGATAGGACAGAGAAGATGAACAAGAAAGGACACCTGATAACCTCAAACCAAAGGAAGAAAAGCAAAGGTAAGAGACCATCAGCATTTGAGCAGGAACTGATAGACTGTGGCACAGCAGGCAAGGAAACCGACTTTAGCAGAATCCACACACAGAAATATAGCCTACAGAGAAGGCTAGTATTAGTAGGGTATAAATAACCTCACCCATGATGTGATAGGACAGAGACAATAAGCAACTGAGAACACCTGATAACTACATGCCATAGGAAAAGTGGCAACAATAAAAATAAGTAAACCCTCCGCATTTGGACAGATAGTGAGTAGACTGGGGCTCAAAAAGGAAGGCAACTGATTAAGAAGCACAAGGTTAATGGATCAAGGCCCGAGGCATGACAGTGGTGAAGTCTCCTTACTCTGGTTTGTGAATTCCCTCATTTCATCAGTAATGATAGTCTTCTAATGTGCAGATTTTTATCTACTTTGACAATTCCCAGGCCATAGGGAGAAGTATTCAATTTTGTGCAGCCAAGAAAATGACTTCTCAAAGCGGTGACTGTGCGGCTCGGCCCATCCAGAAAGCTGTGAGATCAATGTGGGGATATTAAGGAAAACTTCCCCTATTAAAGTCCCGGGTACGGCTCTATGGTCAGACATGGAGCAGCTCCTTATATACAGGGAATTGCTGAACTTTTCAGCTTTTAATGAATATTTTTCATTTTAAAAGGTTAAGAATTATCTGTTCTTATACAGGACAGATCCCCAGATTAGCAGTAATGTAAAGTACATGGGGCTCAATATATCGGTGCAGACCTTCATAGAGGAGATCAGGAGCTCCGGTCTCAGGTGTCATCTCCACAATGGGACGGAGACGTTCCCTCTTCTTATAGCTGATAGGTGATGTTCTTCATCAGCAACTATTGTGCATCTGTCTAGCTTAAAGCTGTGTGCTGGGGCGATGCATGTGTGTGCGCTGAGTGATTACATGTGTGCGCTGAGTGATTACATGTGTGCGCTGGGTGATTACATGTGTGCGCTGAGTGATTACATGTGTGCGCTGAGTGATTACATGTGTGCGCTGAGTGATTACATGTGTGCGCTGAGTGATTACATGTGTGCGCTGAGTGATTACATGTGTGCGCTGAGTGATTACATGTGTGCTGAGTGATTACATGTGTGTGCTAAGTGATTACATGTGTGTGCTGTGTGATTACATGTCTGCTGAGTGATTACATGTGTGCACTGAGTGATTACATGTGTGCACTGAGTGATTACATGTGTGTGCTGAGTGATTACATGTGTGCACTGAGTGATTACATGTGTGCACTGAGTGATTACATGTGTGTGCTGAGTGATTACATGTGGGCACTGAGTGATTACATGTGTGCACTGAGTGATTACATGTGTGTGCTGAGTGATTACATGTGTGCACTGAGTGATTACATGTGTGTGCTGAGTGATTACATGTGTGTGCTGAGTGATTACATGTGTGTGCTGAGTGATTACATGTGGGCACTGAGTAATTACATGTGTGCGCTGAGTGACTACATGTGTGTGCTGAGTGATTACATGTGTGTGCTAAGTGATTACATGTGTGTGCTGTGTGATTACATGTCTGCTGAGTGATTACATGTGTGCACTGAGTGATTACATGTGTGTGCTGGGTGATTACATGTGTGCGCTGAGTGATTACATGTGTGCGCTGAGTAATTACATGTGTGCGCTGAGTGATTACATGTGTGTGCTAAGTGATTACATGTGTGTGCTGTGTGATTACATGTCTGCTGAGTGATTACATGTGTGCACTGAGTGATTACATGTGTGCACTGAGTGATTACATGTGTGTGCTGAGTGATTACATGTGTGCACTGAGTGATTACATGTGTGTGCTGAGTGATTACATGTGGGCACTGAGTAATTACCTGTGTGCACTGAGTGATTACATGTGTGTGCTGAGTGATTACATGTGTGTGCTGAGTGATTACATGTGTGTGCTGAGTGATTACATGTGGGCACTGAGTAATTACATGTGTGCGCTGAGTAATTACATGTGTGCGCTGAGTGACTACATGTGTGTGCTGAGTGATTACATGTCTGTGCTAAGTGATTACATGTGTGTGCTGGGGAGATGCACGTGTGTGCACTGAGTGATTACATCTGTGCGCTGAGTGATTACATGTGTGCGCTGAGTGATGACATGTGTGTGCTGAGTGATTACACATGTGTGCTGAGAGATTACATGTGTTTGCTCAGTGATTACATCTGTGCGCTGAGTGATTACATGTGTTCGCTGAGTGATTACATGTGGGCACTGAGTGATTACATGTGTGTGCTGAGTGATTACGTGTGTGCTAAGTGATTACATGTGTGCACTGAGTGATTACATGTGTGCTGTGTGATTACATGTGTGCACTGAGTGATTACATGTGTGCTGTGTGATTACATGTGTGCACTGAGTGATTACATGTGTGCTGTGTGATTACATGTGTGCACTGAGTGATTACATGTGTGCTGTGTGATTAGATGTGCTCACTGAGTGACTACATTTGTGTGTTGTGTGATTACATGTGTGCACTGAGTGATTACATGTGGGCAGGGGCGTAACTACAACGGGTGCAGGGGTTGTGATCGCACCCGGGCCCCGAAGCCTTGGGGGCCCCAAAAGTTCCTTTGGCCTATAGAAAAAGACTATTGCTGTTAAAGGTTTGTAATACTTGGGGGCCCCGTTGCAGCTTTCACATCGGGGCCCATGAGCTTCAAGTTACGCCACTGGGTGTGGGCACTGTGTGATTACATGTGTGTGCTGAATGATTACATGTGTGTACTGAGTGATTACATGTGTGTGATTTGTGATTACATGTGTGTGCTGAGGGATTACATGTGTGTGCTGTGTGATTACATGTGTGTGCTGTGTGATTACATGTGTATGTTGTGTGATTATGTGTGTGATGTGTGAATACATGTGTATGTTGCGTGATTACAAGTGTATGTTGTGTGATTACATGTGTATGTTGTGTGATTACATGTGTATGTTGTGTGCTGTGTGATTACATGTGTATGTTGTGTGATTACATGTGTATGTTGTATGATTACATGTGTATGTTGTGTGATTGCATGTGTGTGCTACAGTGATTACGAGTGCACTGAGTGATTACATGTGTATGATGCGATTACATGTGTGCACTAAGTGATTACATGTGTATGTTGTGTAATTACATGTGTATGTTGTGTGATTACATGTGTGCGCTGAGTGATTGCATGTGTGTGCTGAGTGATTGCATGTGTGTGCTGAGTGATTACATGTGTGTGCTGTGTGATTACATGTGTGCACTGAGTGATTACATGTGTGCGCTGAGTGATTGCATGTGTGTGCTGAGTGATTACATGTGTATGTTGTGTGAGTACATGTGTGCACTGAGTGATTACATGTGTGCACTGAGTGATTACATGTGTGCGCTGAGTGATTGCATGTGTGTGCTGAGTGATTACATATGTGTGCTGAGTGATTAAATGTGTGTGCTGTGTGATTACATGTGTGTGTGTGATTACATGTGTGTGCAGTGTGATTACATGTGTGCTGAGTGATCACGTGTGCGATGAGTGATTACATGTGTGCGCTGAGTGATTACATGTGTGTGCTGAGTGATTACATGTGTGTGCTGAGTGATTACATGTGTGCACTGAGTGATTACATGTGTGCACTGAGTGATTCCATGTGTGTGCTGAGTGATTACGTGTGTGCTGAGTGATTACATGTGTGTGCTGAGTGATTACATGTGTGTGCTGAGTGATTGCATGTGTGCGCTGAGTGATTGCATGTTTGTGCTATGTGATTACATGTGTGCGCTGAGTCATTACATGTGTGTGCTGTGTAATTACATGTGTGCACTGAGTGATTACAGGTGTGTGCTGTGTGATTACATGTGTACACTGAGTGATTACATGTGTATGTTGTGTGATTACATGTGTGCGCTGAGTGATTACATGTGTGTGTTGAGTGATTACATGTGTGTGCTGAGTGATTACATGTGTGTGCTGAGTGATTACATGTGTGTTGAGTGATTACATGTGTGCGCTGAGTGATTACATGTGTGGGCTGAGTGATTACATGTGTGTGCTGAGTGATTACATGTGTGCTGAGTGATTGCATGTGTGTTGAGTGATTACATGTGTGCGCTGAGTGATTACATGTGTGGGCTGAGTGATTACATGTGTGCACTGAGTGATTACATGTGTGTGCTGAGTGATTACATGTGTGTGCTGAGTGATTGCATGTGTGCGCTGAGTGATTGCATGTGTGCACTGAGTGATTACATGTGTGCACTGAGTGATTCCATGTGTGTGCTGAGTGATTACATGTGTGTGCTGAGTGATTACATGTGTGTGCTGAGTGATTGCATGTGTGTGCTGAGTGATTGCATGTGTGCGCTGAGTGATTGCATGTTTGTTCTATGTGATTACATGTGTGCGCTGAGTCATTACATGTGTGTGCTGTGTAATTACATGTGTGCACTGAGTGATTACAGGTGTGTGCTGTGTGATTACATGTGTACACTGAGTGATTACATGTGTATGTTGTGTGATTACATGTGTGCGCTGAGTGATTACATGTGTGTGTTGAGTGATTACATGTGTGTGCTGAGTGATTACATGTGTGTGCTGAGTGATTACATGTGTGTTGAGTGATTACATGTGTGCGCTGAGTGATTACATGTGTGGGCTGAGTGATTACATGTGTGTGCTGAGTGATTACATGTGTGTTGAGTGATTACATGTGTGTGTTGAGTGATTACATGTGTGTGCTGAGTGATTACATGTGTGTGCTGAGTGATTACATGTGTGTTGAGTGATTACATGTGTGTGCTGAGTGATTACATGTGTGTGCTGAGTGATTACATGTGTGTGCTGAGTCATTACATGTGTGCGCTGAGTGACTACATGTGTATGTTGTGTGATTACGTGTGTATGTTGTGTGATTACGTGTGTGTGCTGAGTGATTGCATGTTTGTGCTGTGTGATTACATGTGTGCACTGAGTGATTACATGTGTGCACTGACTGATTACATGTGTGCACTGAGTGATTACATGTGCGTGCTGTGTGATTACATGTGTGCGCTGAGTCATTACATGTGTGTGCTGAGTGATTGCATGTGTGTGCTGAGTGATTGCATGTGTATGTTGTGTGATTACGTGTGTATGTTGTGTGATTACGTGTGTGTGCTGAGTGATTGCATGTTTGTGCTGTGTGATTACATGTGTGCACTGAGTGATTACATGTGTGCACTGACTGATTACATGTGTGCACTGAGTGATTACATGTGCGTGCTGTGTGATTACATGTGTGCGCTGAGTCATTACATGTGTGTGCTGAGTGATTGCATGTGTGTGCTGAGTGATTGCATGTTTGTGCTATGTGATTACATGTGTGCGCTGAGTCATTACATGTGTGTGCTGTGTAATTACATGTGTGCACTGAGTGATTACAGGTGTGTGCTGTGTGATTACATGTGTACACTGAGTGATTACATGTGTATGTTGTGTGATTACATGTGTGCGCTGAGTGATTACATGTGTGTGTTGAGTGATTACATGTGTGTGCTGAGTGATTACATGTGTGCTGAGTGATTGCATGTGTGTTGAGTGATTACATGTGTGCGCTGAGTGATTACATGTGTGGGCTGAGTGATTACATGTGTGCACTGAGTGATTACATGTGTGCACTGAGTGATTACATGTGTGTGCTGAGTGATTACATGTGTGTGCTGAGTGATTACATGTGTGTGCTGAGTGATTACATGTGGGCACTGAGTAATTACATGTGTGCGCTGAGTGACTACATGTGTGTGCTGAGTGATTACATGTGTGTGCTAAGTGATTACATGTGTGTGCTGTGTGATTACATGTCTGCTGAGTGATTACATGTGTGCACTGAGTGATTACATGTGTGTGCTGGGTGATTACATGTGTGCGCTGAGTGATTACATGTGTGCGCTGAGTAATTACATGTGTGCGCTGAGTGATTACATGTGTGTGCTAAGTGATTACATGTGTGTGCTGTGTGATTACATGTCTGCTGAGTGATTACATGTGTGCACTGAGTGATTACATGTGTGCACTGAGTGATTACATGTGTGTGCTGAGTGATTACATGTGTGCACTGAGTGATTACATGTGTGTGCTGAGTGATTACATGTGGGCACTGAGTAATTACCTGTGTGCACTGAGTGATTACATGTGTGTGCTGAGTGATTACATGTGTGTGCTGAGTGATTACATGTGTGTGCTGAGTGATTACATGTGGGCACTGAGTAATTACATGTGTGCGCTGAGTAATTACATGTGTGCGCTGAGTGACTACATGTGTGTGCTGAGTGATTACATGTCTGTGCTAAGTGATTACATGTGTGTGCTGGGGAGATGCACGTGTGTGCACTGAGTGATTACATCTGTGCGCTGAGTGATTACATGTGTGCGCTGAGTGATGACATGTGTGTGCTGAGTGATTACACATGTGTGCTGAGAGATTACATGTGTTTGCTCAGTGATTACATCTGTGCGCTGAGTGATTACATGTGTTCGCTGAGTGATTACATGTGGGCACTGAGTGATTACATGTGTGTGCTGAGTGATTACGTGTGTGCTAAGTGATTACATGTGTGCACTGAGTGATTACATGTGTGCTGTGTGATTACATGTGTGCACTGAGTGATTACATGTGTGCTGTGTGATTACATGTGTGCACTGAGTGATTACATGTGTGCTGTGTGATTACATGTGTGCACTGAGTGATTACATGTGTGCTGTGTGATTAGATGTGCTCACTGAGTGACTACATTTGTGTGTTGTGTGATTACATGTGTGCACTGAGTGATTACATGTGGGCAGGGGCGTAACTACAACGGGTGCAGGGGTTGTGATCGCACCCGGGCCCCGAAGCCTTGGGGGCCCCAAAAGTTCCTTTGGCCTATAGAAAAAGACTATTGCTGTTAAAGGTTTGTAATACTTGGGGGCCCCGTTGCAGCTTTCACATCGGGGCCCATGAGCTTCAAGTTACGCCACTGGGTGTGGGCACTGTGTGATTACATGTGTGTGCTGAATGATTACATGTGTGTACTGAGTGATTACATGTGTGTGATTTGTGATTACATGTGTGTGCTGAGGGATTACATGTGTGTGCTGTGTGATTACATGTGTGTGCTGTGTGATTACATGTGTATGTTGTGTGATTATGTGTGTGATGTGTGAATACATGTGTATGTTGCGTGATTACAAGTGTATGTTGTGTGATTACATGTGTATGTTGTGTGATTACATGTGTATGTTGTGTGCTGTGTGATTACATGTGTATGTTGTGTGATTACATGTGTATGTTGTATGATTACATGTGTATGTTGTGTGATTGCATGTGTGTGCTACAGTGATTACGAGTGCACTGAGTGATTACATGTGTATGATGCGATTACATGTGTGCACTAAGTGATTACATGTGTATGTTGTGTAATTACATGTGTATGTTGTGTGATTACATGTGTGCGCTGAGTGATTGCATGTGTGTGCTGAGTGATTGCATGTGTGTGCTGAGTGATTACATGTGTGTGCTGTGTGATTACATGTGTGCACTGAGTGATTACATGTGTGCGCTGAGTGATTGCATGTGTGTGCTGAGTGATTACATGTGTATGTTGTGTGAGTACATGTGTGCACTGAGTGATTACATGTGTGCACTGAGTGATTACATGTGTGCGCTGAGTGATTGCATGTGTGTGCTGAGTGATTACATATGTGTGCTGAGTGATTAAATGTGTGTGCTGTGTGATTACATGTGTGTGTGTGATTACATGTGTGTGCAGTGTGATTACATGTGTGCTGAGTGATCACGTGTGCGATGAGTGATTACATGTGTGCGCTGAGTGATTACATGTGTGTGCTGAGTGATTACATGTGTGTGCTGAGTGATTACATGTGTGCACTGAGTGATTACATGTGTGCACTGAGTGATTCCATGTGTGTGCTGAGTGATTACGTGTGTGCTGAGTGATTACATGTGTGTGCTGAGTGATTACATGTGTGTGCTGAGTGATTGCATGTGTGCGCTGAGTGATTGCATGTTTGTGCTATGTGATTACATGTGTGCGCTGAGTCATTACATGTGTGTGCTGTGTAATTACATGTGTGCACTGAGTGATTACAGGTGTGTGCTGTGTGATTACATGTGTACACTGAGTGATTACATGTGTATGTTGTGTGATTACATGTGTGCGCTGAGTGATTACATGTGTGTGTTGAGTGATTACATGTGTGTGCTGAGTGATTACATGTGTGTGCTGAGTGATTACATGTGTGTTGAGTGATTACATGTGTGCGCTGAGTGATTACATGTGTGGGCTGAGTGATTACATGTGTGTGCTGAGTGATTACATGTGTGCTGAGTGATTGCATGTGTGTTGAGTGATTACATGTGTGCGCTGAGTGATTACATGTGTGGGCTGAGTGATTACATGTGTGCACTGAGTGATTACATGTGTGTGCTGAGTGATTACATGTGTGTGCTGAGTGATTGCATGTGTGGCTGAGTGATTGCATGTGTGCACTGAGTGATTACAATGTGTGTGCAACTGAGTTGTTTACTGTGTGTGCTGAGTGATTACATGTGTGTGCTGGTGATTACATGTGTGTGACTGAGTGATTGCATGTGTGTGCTGAGTGATTGCATGTGTGCCCCTGAGTGATTGCATGTTGTTCTTGTGATTACATGTGTGCGCTGAGTCATTACATGTGTGTGCTGTGTGATTACATGTGTGCACTGGTGATACAGTGTGTTGCTTGTGTGATTACATGTGTACATGAGTGATTACTGTGTATGTTGAGTGATTACATGTGTGGCTGAGTGATTACATTGTGTGTGTTGAGTGATTACATGTGTGTCTGAGTGATTACATGTGTGTGACTGAGTGATTGTACATGTTGTGTTGAGTGATTACATGTGTGCGCTGAGTGATTACATGTGTGGGCTGGTGATTACATGTGTGTGCTGAGTGATTACATGTGTGTTGAGTGATTACATGTGTGTGTTGAGTGATTACATGTGTGTGCTGAGTGATTACATGTGTGTGCTGAGTGATTACATGTGTGTTGAGTGATTACATGTGTGTGTGTGAGTAGTGATTACATGTGTGTGCTGAGTGATTACATGTGTGTTGTGGTATTACATGTGTGGCTGAGTGACTACATGTGTAGTTGTGTGATTACTGTGTGTATGTTGTGTGATTACGTGTGTGTGCTGAGTGATTGCATGTTTGTGTCTTGTGTGATTACATGTGTGCACTGAGTGATTACATGTGTGTCACTGACTGATTACATGTGTGCACTGAGTGATTACATGTGCGTGCTGTGTGATTACATGTGTGCGCTGAGTCATTACATGTGTGTGCTGAGTGATTGCATGTGTGTGCTGAGTGATTTGCATGTTTGTGCTATGTGATTACATGTGTGCGCTGAGTCATTACATGTGTGTGCTGTGTAATTACATGTGTGCACTGAGTGATTACAGGTGTGTGCTGTGTGATTACATGTGTACACTGAGTGATTACATGTGTATGTTGTGTGATTACATGTGTGCGCTGAGTGATTACATGTGTGTGTTGAGTGATTACATGTGTGTGCTGAGTGATTACATGTGTGCTGAGTGATTGCATGTGTGTTGAGTGATTACATGTGTGCGCTGAGTGATTACATGTGTGGGCTGAGTGATTACATGTGTGCACTGAGTGATTACATGTGTGTGCTGAGTGATTACATGTGTGTGCTGAGTGATTACATGTGTGTGTGCTGAGTCATTACATGTGTGCGCTGAGTGACTACATGTGTATGTTGTGTGATTACGTGTGTATGTTGTGTGATTACGTGTGTGTGCTGAGTGATTGCATGTTTGTGCTGTGTGATTCCATGTGTGCACTGAGTGATTACATGTGTGCACTGACTGATTACATGTGTGCACTGAGTGATTACATGTGTGTGCTGAGTGATTACATGTGTGCACTGAGTGATTACATGTGTGTGCTGAGTGATTTGCATGTGTGTGCTGAGTGATTGCATGTGTGCGCTGAGTGATTGCATGTTTGTGCTGAGTGATTACATGTGTGTGCTGAGTGATTACATGTGCGTGCTGTGTGATTACATGTGTGCGCTGAGTCATTACATGTGTGTGCTGTGTGATTACATGTGTGCACTGTATGACTACATGTGTTATGTTGTGTGATTACATGTGTGTGATTGTGTGATTACGTGTGTGTGCTTGAGTGATTACATGTGTGCACTGAGTGATTACAGGTGTGTGCTGTGTGATTACATGTGTGTAGACTGAGTGATTACATGTGTATGTTGTGTGATTACATGTGTGCGCTGAGTGATTACATGTGTGCGCTGAGTGATTTACATGTGTGCACTGAGTGATTACAGGTGTGTGCTGTGTGATTACATGTGTAGACTGAGTGATTACATGTGTATGTTGTGTGATTACATGTGTGCGCTGAGTGATTACATGTGTGTGTTGAGTGATTACATGTGTGTGCTGAGTGATTACATGTGTGTGCTGAGTGATTACATGTGTGTTGAGTGATTACATGTGTGCGCTGAGTGATTACATGTGTGGGCTGAGTGATTACATGTGTGTGCTGAGTGATTACATGTGTGCTGAGTGATTGCATGTGTGTTGAGTGATTACATGTGTGCGCTGAGTGATTACATGTGTGGGCTGAGTGATTACATGTGTGCACTGAGTGATTACATGTGTGTGCTGAGTGATTACATGTGTGGTGCTGAGTGATTACATGTGTGTGCTGAGTCATTACATGTGTGCGCTGAGTGACTACATGTGTATGTTGTGTGATTACGTGTGTATGTTGTGTGATTACGTGTGTGTGCTGGAGTGATTGCATGTTTGTGCTGTGTGATTTACATGTGTGCACTGAGTGATTACATGTGTGCACTGACTGATTACATGTGTGCACTGAGTGATTACATGTGCGTGCTGTGTGATTACATGTGTGCGCTGAGTCATTACATGTGTGTGCTGTGTGATTACATGTGTGCAACTGTATGACTACATGTGTATGTTGTGTGATTACATGTGTGTGATGTGTGATTACGTGTGTGTGCTGAGTGATTACATGTGTGTGCTGAGTGATTACATGTGTGTGCTGTGTGATTACATGTGTGCACTGAATGATTACATGTGTGCACTGAGTGATTACATGTGTGCACTGAGTGATTACATGTGCGTGCTGTGTGATTACATGTGTGCGCTGAGTCATTACATGTGTGTGCTGTGTGATTACATGTGTGCACTGTATGACTACATGTGTATGTTGTGTGATTACATGTGTGTGATGTGTGATTACGTGTGTGTGCTGAGTGATTACATGTGTGTGCTGAGTGATTACATGTGTGTGCTGAGTGATTACATGTGTGTGCTGTGTGATTACATGTGTGCACTGAATGATTACATGTGTGCGCTGTGTGACTACATGTGTATGTTGTGTGATTACATGTGTGTGATGTGTGACTACATGTGTGCACTGAGCGATTACATGTGTGCTGAGTGACTACATGTGTGTGCTGAGTGATTACATCTGAGCATTTGGTAGTTACTTTGTATTTTTAATTATAATTTAACACTTTAAAAATTGAAAACACTGTAATCCTCTTAGCCCGGCTTTACACCAGTTTGTGGTTGTCAGGGTGGATCCTGTTTTTTGCAGGATTACCAAGTCAGAGCCTGACAGGACATGATGTGCAGAAAGTGTGGGCAAATATGGTCCCGAATCCAGCTTCTTGCAGGATTCTGCTGCTATGGTGCTGAAGTCTGCCTGTGTTTGCTCTGCTGCTGTCCATGGTGCTGAAGTCTGCCTGTGTCTGCTCTGCTGCTGTCCATGGTGCTGAAGTCTGCCTGTGTTTGCTCTGCTGCTGTCCATGGTGCTGAAGTCTGCCTGTGTCTGCTCTGCTGCTGTCCAAGGTGCTGAATTCACAGTCTGTGCATGAAATACTGCTGTCCATGGTGCTGAAGTTGCACGGCAGGATTTCTGAGCATGCTCTGTACTTAAAATTGGATCCAGGAAATTATCCGTTTTTTTCCCAGATCCGGTGCCCATAGACTCCCATGTTATGTGTGCTGGATTGCCCCGGATTAGTTTCTGTCCAATTTTGTCCAGTTTTTTCTCCGGAGCTAAAAAATGCTGCAGTGTCTGGTTTTGGGGACAGAAACGAATCCTGTGCTGAATCCACAAAACCGGATGGACGTATGTGACCAAAACGGCATCATAGGGATACATGGGAGGCAAAACTGGATCAGGACAGAACAAGATCCTAAACACTGAGGTGTGAAGCCGCCGTAGTTCATATTTATAGAGTAACTAATGCAATTTAAATCCCATTTAATTGTCCCATTAATTTGATGTAATGAGCACATAAGTGCTGCTGTGACACCACATTGATTATCCCATCACACCCGGATGGATCCCAGGAAGACGGAGATTCTCCCCTAGAAAGTGCAAGTCCTGCAATTCCCCATCACAGGAGACTGAGCAGAGTGTGCTGGACACAGGACGGGGCGAGCGGAGGAGGCCATGGCTGGATAATAAATCAATATTATATTCACCCTTTGATGTCTGGTAGAATACGGCAGCGCAGTGTTTTAACCCTTCGTCCTCCCTCCTCTATATGTACCACGCTGGGGACTGCAGCAGCCGTGATCTGCTTTTATGGTGGTTGTGACTCTCACAACCGCACAAGGTGAAGCCTCTGATACCTATTTAGGTCATATTTTATCTCTCAGACCCTTCATCCTCCCTACTTTAATCTTCTGAGATAATGACCTTTGGGTTTTCATTAATCATCAACATTAACAGAAATAAAGACATAAAATAGATCCCTCTGTGTGTAATGACTCTATATAATAGATGTGTGTCACTTTATGTATTGAATTACTGAGATAAATTAACTTTTTGATGATCTTCTAATTCATTCAGATGTACCTGTATATAATATGTAGGAATATAAGTGTAGGATAGAATTCCTTCAGTTGTGTGATTAGCGCACGGGGAGGTGCCAGTCTCTGAGGAAGGGGAAAGGCTCCATCTTTTATCCAGGATGTTAAGCCCTCCAGTCCCCAGCAGAGGGAGAGGTCCGGTGCGCCCAGGATGCTGCACTTGTCTTCCTTACGCAGCTCTAACTGGCACGCGCAGGCAGCAGGAGTATGGCTCCGCAGGCAAGCCACTGCAGTTACAGTCTCAATAAGTCACACACAGTTCTTGAGTCGGCCCGGAACTTTACTTTCCTCGTTGCTCAACACACAGTTCAATTTACGGTTACAGTTCTTTACACAGCTGTGGATCAGGTCCACACAACAGTCACCGACGCAGGCTCTTACTGCAGCGGGGCCGGTTCCTCTGCATCACTCCCCTCAGTGTACCTCTCGGGCCCTTCTGTTCTCTCTGCTCTCACGTGGACGGGTTTGTTCTGGCCGTCACGGGCTCTACAGTGAGTCATCTCACTCTCTGGGTCACTAGCCCTAGTCTGATAGCTTTGTCCTACTCCGTACTGGTTGTTAGGTCTCGGGGACTTGGAGTTCCCGCACCCCGCCAGGTGTCTCGTGGTTAGGGGCATAAAGTGTTCCCGGCCACATCTACAGAGCTGGCACTCTAGTTTCCCTGGCCACCAGTGACCTGGGTTAGTCGGGCTCACCAGCCCCTTCTACCATCCCCGGTTCTCAGCTTTTGGGCTCCCAGCCGGCCATTAGTGGTGAAGGCCGCCGGGTCGGATTATTCTCAGTCTCTGTTATTCTGTCCTCAGCTGAAGGGTATCTCGGCTTGGGGATCCTTCTCTACCCTCCAGGGGAAATATGCCTCCTACTCCTCTCCCATGGGAAGCTCTCGATCGTCTCACCCAACTTAGAGTTCCTAGGTCCTTTCTGGAGTCTAGTTCCTCCACTCCTTTCTCCGGATTCTACTTCCCACCCACACTTTGCTACTCCCGCCACCCCTCGCCCGACCTGAAGTGATTTGAACTCAGGGTCAGAGTGTGTGTGTGGGTGTTTTTGTGAGCTGACTGTCTTACCTGTCCCGCTGCAGTTCACCCTGTGGCCGCAAGGTCGCAGGGGCGCCACAACATAAAGGAATAAATATTATTTACCGTGTCCTGTCTGGCTGCAAGTACCCCCTGTGACAAAATGGACCCCTTTAATGTATAGCCTATGAGGATTTCTTATTTATCCAGACAGTATTTATATTTTGTTTGCTAACTTGTAATATGCCACTCATGGGTTATACAAGATTTGTAGGATCCTGCTAGTATTTAAAGTGGGTAATGTAATTATCTACCTTGTGATAAGCAACTCAGTGTAAATACAAGTCTTGTAGATGGCTGTTAAGTGTTTAACATGTGTAATGTAATAATCTTGCCTCTTTGTATTGTATGTTATATCCTACCTTGTGATAAGCAACTCAGTGTAAATACAAGTCTTGTAGATGACTGTTAAGTGTTTAACATGTGTAATGTAATCATCTTGCCTCTTTGTATTGTATGTTATATCCTACCTTGTGATAAGCAACTCAGTGTAAATACAAGTCTTGTAGATGTTTGGTGATGTGGACTTATGTAATGCAATTATCTCTCTTCTATAAGGTCAGAGGAACTTAATCCTGTTAGAATGCCATTGTATTACCATGTTCTTTATTGACTCTACGTAAATGGCCTCATCCACCATTGTTTAATGTCATGGGTTGCAGAGAAAAGGTATCCTGCTAGGTACTATGTCAATCAGTATGTGGCTCTCCCTTGACAGGACTGCAATACTACTAGAAATGTTCTATAAGAGGCTTGAGATCCAGCCAATGAGAAGACAGTTTTATTCCACCAATCATGAAGTCCCCAATATCCTGCAATGAGGACTGAGGGTATATAAGTTCATTAACCAGGGTGATTTTGATTTTGTCTAGTGACCTCAGTCTAGGGATTTCGGTCCCAGCTAGAAGTGCACTAAATTGGATACAGGCAGCTAATCTAGGATCTTTGGGTCCGATTGGCAAGCTATAACCCCAGGCCTAGGCATTTTGGTGCCAAGCAAGGGGATCAGAACCTGGATTATAATTCTGCAAGGACTTCAGCATCGAATGTTTGGATTCACAGGCATAACAAAGACTACATAAGAAAGCCACGCAGGTTGGGACAATCCAGTCACCTGGCTACAGACTTTGCCGTACTGACTCATCTTCCTAAATCTGGCATTATTTCTTTCTCGGTGGGTGCCTGTCAAAAGCAGGGTGCCACTGGTTTGGAGTAAATAGCCCTGGAAGATCTGAGTCACGAATATTCTAAACCCTGGTGAGCCAGCGGAAGGGTGAGACTCTGTTGCCTGTTATATTGTTGTGTTTTGCTGGATATGTGTTATATGCTGTCAACTGTTTTGGGATCCAATAAAGCCTTAATATTGTGGTTCCCTCACCCTGTGTTGTCTGAGTAGTGTTCCTCCCATGGTTCGTTCGCTCAGGGGTTCAGTTTGGGGATGAGCCCTGGTCCAGACTGTCTTGCTAAAGGCAGCTGGGCCAGCGAACGAGAGCACCCACTGACCCCCGTGTCCCCACACCACCATGTTTTCCGCACACATACTTACCCAATCCACGCGCCCACGTTGCTCCCACAGCCTCCTCCTTCTTCCTGATGAGTCTCCACCACCTCCTTTCATTTCTGGGTCGCAGGGGAGTGCGCTGAGGGTGCACGTGCCGCTGTCAGCTGATTTAAAGGGCCAGTGCAACATTTCTTGTAATCACTCCTCAGCCAATCACTGAGGGGCCTGCATGTATTTAAGGCCCTCACTTCCCTTGGGAGGTGCCTGATCAACTCTGTTCTTTGCTTAGTAGTCAGTTTTAGGTCCCATATCAGCGCCAGCGTAATTGCTTGTCTTGTCAGATTTCTAATGCTCCATGTCTCTTCCTTTCAGTGGTGGGCCCCACTCTGCCTGTCATCTATCCGCAGATCCTGATGGCACCCTCTGACCACTTGGCCTGATTCGCAGATTCCTCCAGCAGCTTCGGTTCCTCCACTGGCCTTCCTTCCCCGGTTCCTTGGAGCCTTCGCTCCCTCCGCTCTGGTATCATTGGTCCCCTTGGGTGAGACCCTCTGATCATTCGCTGGTCTACTTGAGCCTCCGCAGCTGTGCCGTGATAATCCCTGTTAAGGGGTCCGCTCCTTGGTGCTCCCTCGGGGAGTTCGGCGTTTCGGTCCAGAAGACTTCCCTTGGGGGTTTTTCCTGTCTTGTATGCTAATAAAACCTTCTCATTCATCTAACGTCCTTGTCCGGCCAATTTCTGGTTTCAGCTTCCACTATATCATCTCAGGCAGTGCAGGCCTATGTTCAGGCTGCCTGTGCATCCCCATCGGCAGTAGCCCCCTCCACTCCCACTGCACATTGCCTCCAATCCAGGCAACTGGAGCGCTATTCCCTGGATGCGAGGGGTGTGAGGCGGGCTTGTGGGGACCCTCCTTGGCGGTGTGGGTGCCTATTCAGCCAGGGGCCTACTCAGGTTGGTAGGTGGAATCCACGATGGGGCAGCGCTGGACTGGAAGTGGGCGTCATGGAGTCGTGTCCCCGGAGCACAGGGTCAGATGGATCCGGGCCTGCAGCGGTGGCCCCTGGGTCAGGTGGGGGTCGCACCCAGCATGTCGCATCCTTGGATGCAGGGTCCAGGGTGGCCTTGGCGGACCACTCCTGTGCAGTGGGGGGCTTTCAGCGTTACTCGGCTCTGGAGTAGCCCTCTTGCAGTCGGCAAGGTGGGTTTAGGGCTGGTGGCACCTCTGGTCAGAAGAGAACACAGAGGAGTTTGGCGGCTAGCGGTACCCGGAGTTCTCAGGGAAGGTCCTCCTCTATCCAAGAAGCAGCAACCGACCTGAGGCCACCATGGAGGCTAGGGGTTGCAGCAGTGGTCAGCGGTGCTCAGATGTGGCACCCCTGGTTGGTGGCGAGATCAGCGAAGAAGACGGAGAGGTCTCGGATGGATCATTCTTGGAGGGACAGGCGGCAGAGGCCATGTTGCGGCTACAACAAGGCAGCCTGGTGAGAACAATGACTGTACTATTGCTTATACCAGGGGATTGGGTGGTGATGTAGGAGATGTTCCGATACCGTCGTGGGGGGGGGAGCAGTGTCTGGGGTATCTGTCAGTGGGGATGTAGTAGGACAGTTCTTGGGTTTGTTGCAGAGTTTAGTGTCTGGTAGGAGTTTAAGTAGTGGGCCAGGATCCTCTGTGGGAGCTTGGGTTGGCCCAGTGGCGATGGGGTCGAGTAGCATGGGCAAGGCTGCGGTGCAGCAAGGTGGTGAACGGCAAGTGGCGATGGTGCCGGAAACGTCGGTTGAGGTGACTGGGACAGACAAGGAAAAGGAGGATGAGGTGGTGAGACTGGATGATAGGGCCAAGAGGGAGGTGTATGTTTGTTTTGAGAGCCTGTTGGGGGCTCACCCTAAGAATGAAGTAAGGGGGAAGATATGGAAGGGGGAGTATGTTGACATTTTTAAACTGTTTCCTCTTGAGAAGTTTAATATGGATAAAGTGCGGCCGAGTGATTCTAAGAAGGAGAAGGAGGAGAAGCGGCGTTATCGCCTTATACCGCACACGTTTGCCAATTGGTTACAGGCCTTTGCTATATTGGCGAGCGTTGTGGGAGCGTTGTTTGGCTATATGGATGCTACTGGTGACGCTTCTAGGGTGTATGGGGGCTTGTCCTGGTTGCTCTATGACGAGCAATTTCGGCAACGTAAGGCCTTGCGCCCGGACATGCGGTTGGACTATAAGGACATTTCCTTATGGTTAAATTTGATGGTGGCTCCAGGTCAGCCCTTTCGTGGGGAACCCGGGAGATCAGAATTGGGTTCAGGTGCCTTGGCCAGTTTCTGGAAGAGGTGTTGTTGGCAGTTTAACGCAGCACATTGCAAGTTTGGGGCGTCATGTAGATTTAAACATGAATGTTCGGGCTGTGGAGGAGTCCATAGTTTCGCCTGCTGTTTTACAAAGGGGAGCAGAAAAAGGAGGAGACAGTGCTGGTAAAAGGCAGGACTTCGTTGAGAGTAGAGGCGATGGAGCCATTCTTAAATAGGTATCCGGAAGTTAAGGCTGCCACGTTATTATGTTCTGGTTTTTTGTTCGGGTTTCGGATTCCGTCCGACACGGTGGGCAGATTGTTAAGGCCGGGTAACTTGCGTTCGGCAAAGGCTCATCCGGGAGTTGTTGAGGAAAGGTTGAGGAAGGAGGTTGAGTTGGGGCGGATGGCAGGTCCATTTTGGAATCCGCCTTGCACAAATTTGAGGGTGTCCCTGTTGGGGTTCCGATGAAGGAACCGAACAAGTTTCGGCTGATTCATCACCTGTCGTATCTGGCGGGGACCTCTGTAAATGATGGGATTGTGCCAGATTTGGTGGCAGTTTGTTATGTGTCATTTGACTGGGCTTTGGAGTTGGTGCGGAAGGCAGGACTGGGGGCGTTGATGGGGAAGTCGGATGTGGGAGCGGCGTTTCGTTTGTTGCTGGCGCAGCCAGAGAGACCACATTTATTGGGCTGTATGTGGGGTGAGTATTTTTATATTGATCGTTGTTTGCCAATGGGATGTTCAATATCTTGTTCTTATTTTGAGACTTTTAGTCCCTTTATAGAGTGGGTAGTGAGGGATGTTTCGGGTATGGATTCTATTATTCATTACCTGGTTGTTTTATTTTGCGTGAGGCCTGCAGGTTCCCCGATTCGTGCAGGGTTGTTGTTTGTTTTAAAGGAAGTTGCAGGTCGATTCGGTATCCCGTTGTCTCAGGACAAAACGGAAAGTCCTGCCATGGTGATGCATTTTCTAGGGATCGAAATTGATTCAATGGCTCGGAAATGTCGAAAAAGTTGTGGATTTGAGGCGTTAGGTTGCAGAAGTGAGCGGGGCAAAAAAAGGTTTGTCTCAAGGTGGTTCAATCATTGCTAGGTGAGCTTAATTTTGCATGTCATATTATGTTGATGGGTTGGGTTTTTGCAAGACGGTTGGCATTGGCTATGGCTGGTAAATCATGCCCGGTGCATTTTGTCTGCATTACCAAGGATATTAAGGATGACTTGAGAGTCTGGGATGTGTTTGAGCAGGAGTACAATGGGGGTACGTTATGGCTTCAGGAGGTGGTGCCCAACAGTGTGTTGCAACTGTATACGGATGCAGCAGGTTCACTGGGTTTTGGCTGTGGCAGGAGCAAGGTTTGGTGAGGAACTTGGTATTGTTAGAAATTTTTCTTATTGTGGTGACTGTGGAATTGTGGGGTCAGCAATTTGCCGGTCGGAAGGTTTGCTTTCATTGCGATAACATCACGTTCATTTATGCGATCAATGCATTGTCAGCAAAGTCTCTGCCGGTGGTGGCTTATCTTCGGCATCTGGTTTTGCGTGGTCTGCAGTGGAATATTCAGGTTGTGGCGAAGCATGTTCCTGGTGTTTTCAATTGTGTGGCAATCACCTTTTGGTTTTGGTTGTTGGGGAAGCTGGATGCGACAAAGGATTTTCGAGTGCGGCAGGCATTGAAAGGATTTTGAAAAGGGGTTCGCGAGAGGGATGGTTGATGACCGGTTTCGGTTGAATAGTTAGATAGGCTAGTGAATATTTTGGAGATGGTTGGTAGGTCAGAGTATGACGGATTTTGTGTTGGCCTTCTTTGGGACCTTTAGACTTGGGGATTTTGTTGAGCCAGTCTATGACCCGGGCGGGAGGTTTGGCCTTGAGTGACGTGGTCGTTTTGAGTGACAGGGTGGAATGTTGGCTGCGGCGTTCGAAAGTGGGCCAGGTGGGACGAGGGCGGTTAATTGTGGTATATTCTCTATCTGGCAGTCGATTGTGTCCAGTGAGTGTGGCACAGAGTTTTTTGTCAGTGAGGGGTGGCTATCCGGGCCCATTTTTACGGCATGTGGACAGCTCCTTTTTGTCCAGGTATCAGTTCATGGTAGTCCTCCATCTGACCAGTGCTTGCTGTTTATCAGATAGTCCTACATCTGACCAGTACTTGCTGGGTATCTGGTAGTCCCTTATTTTACCGGTGCTTGTTGGGTATTTGGCAGTTCTCTATTTGACCGGTGGTTACTGGGTATACCGTAGTCCTCCATTTGACCAGTGCTTGCTAGGCATCTGGTACTTCTCCATCTGACCGGTACTTGCTGGGTATACAGTAGTCTTCCATCTGACCTGTGCTACCTGGGTATCTGGTAGCCCTCTATCTGATCTGACCAGTGCTTGCTGGATATCCGGTAGTCCTCCATCTGACCGGTGCTTGCTGGGTATCCGGTAATCCTTCATCTGATCAGTCTTTCTGAGTATCTGGTAGTCCTCCATCTGACTTTTGAAAGCTGGGTATCTGGTAGCCCTCTATCTGATCTGACCAGCGCGTGCTGGGTATCAGGTAGTCTTCCATCTGACCAGTGCTTGCTGGGTATCTGGTACTCCTTCATCTGAACGGTGCTTGCTGGGTATCTGGTACTCCTCCATCTGACCGGTGTGTGCTGGGGATCCAGTAGTCCTCCATCTGAGCGGTGTGTGCTGGGTATCCGGTAGTCCTCTATCTGACCGGTGTGTGCTGGGGTTCCAGTAGTCCTCTATCTGACTGGTGTGTGCTGGGGTTCCAGTAGTCCTCTATCTGATCGGTGTGTGCTGGGGTTCCCGTAGTCCTCTATCTGATCGGTGTGTGCTGGGGTTCCAGTAGTCCTCCATCTGACCGGTGTGTGCTGGGGATCCATTGGTCCTCCATCAGACCGGTGCGTGCTGTTGTGGATATAAGCAGTTAATGTTGAGTGTTGGCCTATGTTACTGCTCACACAATATTCTGTTCATCACTGACATAGTATTATACATGTGATGAGATGTGAGGAGCCGCATTATGTGATCCAGCGAGCTGAGATCCAGGCAAGAAACTCATTACTGATCTACGCCACAAAGGATCTTCTTAAATATGACTCTTGCGCCCCCTCTTGGCTGTGCCAGGAACTTTCTTTCTTTCTTTTATTTATACTGATATATTGTGTTCTGGTAAAATATTAATGTCTTCTGTTTATTTTGTGTCCAGTTTAAGCTGTGGCACATTCTTCGCATCTTACTCATTATTTGTACCAAATAGAATATATTCTGCAATCATCTTGACTTTGTAGGTCCACATAAATGTGGTATTGAATCACTTTTAGGTGACTTTAAAGATTCCTATATCCCATAGACCAGAATGTCCGGAGTGATCGCAGGTTCTCTGACCCAACCTAATAGCCTCGTAGTTGCTGTTGTGACTGCAAAACAGGAACATCTGAATTCAGCCCTAAACACTAGTGAAGAGCGAGCACTAACATGCTCAGGTGATTGGGACTCGGAAGGAATATTTTGACATTCGGACGGGCTCGACTCGTTTACCAAGTACAATGGAAGTCAATGGGAAACTTGAGGTTCTACGAACCTAAAATGCTCATTATAAGATCTTCCAGAAAAATGCTTGAGTTTCTCATTGACTTCATTATATTCGAATAAGGAGTCAAGCCCGTCTGACCATCAAAATGCTCATTGTAAGACCTTCCGGGAAAATGCCCCAGTTTCCCATTGAGTTTCATTATATTCAGTAAATGAGTCAAGCCCATGGAAGCATCAAAGTGCTCGCTGCGAGACCTTCCGGAACAATGCTTGAGTTTCCCTTTGACTACCGTTATACTCAGTAAACAAGTCAAGTCCGTCCAAGCCTCAAAATGCTCATTATGAGAACTACCGGAAAAAAGCTTGAGTTCCCTATTGACTTCCATTATACTCAGTATATGAGTTGAGCCTGTCCGAGCCTCAAAATGCTCATTAGAAGCCCCGAGCACCCAAGGCTGGTAGAGCTCGCTCATCACTAATAGTCACATTAGTTCAATTCTAGGGCAAAACTTGGTGCCAAATGTGTCAAATCATCAACTTGGTCTCAACTGAGGTCATCAAGTAAGATACTTTCTTTAGGTTGAGAGTTGACGTGCCATGCAACTCAATAAGATCTCTGACACAACTACAACCATGTTGATATGGAAGAACAGAAAGCTTAAATCTGCCCCTTTGTGTCCTTGGTCCTCTCCATTTCTAAAGATCTCTGCTGCCGCCGGGATAAGCAAAGTGTTCTGTGTTTGTGCAAACTATAAATTTTATTATTAAATGTTTCTATAATGTCTCTAGGGGGTGCCCACTCCCTCTAGAGACCTTCCACCCACTCAGGTGGGCATATAATGCTGGAATCACTTATGTACAGCAGCTGACTCCTGTCAGCTGCTGTACAGTTTTATCAATGAAGGTGTCGGGCTCCTCTGCGAGCAGCGCGCATACTATAGCTATTGCAATAGTATGTGCGCTGTCCAAGGTTCTGAAGCCTTATACAGTACGATCTATGGGCAGCGCTGCGGCAGTAGGGATGAGCAAACTATCCGGTAACCGGATTGCTCAGGATTACACATCTGGATGCGGTGAACGCTATCCTATATTTAAGTGTGACCCTAGCCTTATAAGGAGAAGCTGCATTCTTATATCCTCAAGTGTCTGGAGAAGTAGCGAGCATGTGTGACCAAACTTTTATTACTTGTTGATCTGGCTTCAGCAGACAGTAGGAAAGTGGTTTTGGGCTCCATCATTCCCATCAGATGTATTAACACCAAGCTACCTGAATAATGAAGGACATGCTACGGATTTTGCTTTAGGCCCAAGAGCTCCATATTTTCTCCGGCTATTTTTAAGTGAAAAAATGAAATGGAGGAGCAAAGGTGTTCCCTCTGATTCTAAAGAGATGCTAAAGATAAATCTGGGGCTACAGTGTGACTTGTGACCTTTGCACTGCCGCTTCGTGAGGAGGTGGACCGGAGGCGATCTTATTTGTGTAATGTTTTCCCGTGGTAACAAGTGTTAATTTCCCTGTGGGTTACCATTTAGGCAAATCGATGATATCTGCTAAAAAGAGAATTTTGTGTGGCATAAGGCTAGGGTCACATGGGCGGTTGCAATTGCAGGTCCTGATCCGGTTTTGAGCTGTAAAAATGCTCAAAACTGGATCCGCACTCATAGGCAGAAATACAAAAACCGGATCGCCTCAACAGCGTTGTGTTTCCCGGATCTAGTTTTCCGATGTGCTGTAAAAATCAAGCAAGCAACGTTTTTCGGACAGGTTTCTAATCCGTATCCGGATTTTAATTGGAAACCGCAAATGTGAGTGGAGCCGGGTACGGTAACCGGTACCGCAACACACATGAATGGCAGCATTGCCGCAATCTTTTCCGGATTCACCCAGATGGAAGTGTATTGGCGTCCAGTTTTGTGCTGTCCGGTTGGATCCGTTTTCAGTCCGCGGGTCCAAAGGACAAAAAGGATCCCTTGCAAAAATCGGACAAAACCGGATGTTCCCGGATTCGCCTGATCCGGGTCAATCCGGGACAATCCGATTTCAACCAATTTAATTCCCGGACAACAAAAACCATGCAGGGAAACCGAGGAACGTTTGTATTACCACAACATCTACTGCATCCGGCAACCGGATGCCACATTAAGTAGCAATCCGGTTACCGCATGCAGATTTAGGGACACACCTGGAGGGCAAAATTAGTCTGAAGGGACATGAGATTTCCACATCCGGAACTGGATGTGGTGACCGCATTTTGCCTTCTAAATGTGACCTTAGCCTAAGTCCAGTGTTGGCCAGCTGTAAGGGGGACCTCAGGAAGGAAAATGTATCTGCACATCTGAGAATACAAGAAAAGGGAATAGGCTCTAGGAGTGGCCTGTGTAAAGGATCACAGCAAATAGTCTATGTGCAGGGTTCACAGTGCAACATATTGACCCTTGTGTCCCTGTATCAGTAACATGGTGGCTCGTCAAATCTGTTCTGGCAGAGTATCATTCACAAGTAAAGTTGTCTGAAACCACAATGTGTTATGCAGAAGAGACCTTCAAGTGTACTACCTGCTACACGTTGTACATAAGTTTATTCTTCAGTATAAGGAACAGTGTTTTCATCTGCTTGTTTAGTTTCCTTATCCTTGGAAAAAAGGGGTCAGAGGTCGTACAGAGCATGACCAGTCTGACAATGAAGGTGTCCAGAGCATCCATTGTACCATCACACACCCAAAACCCCCAATTTTCTGTAGTGTATCAGGGTGTTAAAGGAGAACTCGCTCATGACTACTACCTCGCCGCACATTACAACCTGATGCAGAATGATGGAGGGTTTAACAGCTACAAAGACGTCACAAAGTGACAGGGTCTCCTCTGCTCCGAAGATGTCAAAACCAAGAAGAAGAGCCTGTACCAGAGAAAAGAAGACCACCAGACTTGGGTGAACATATCTTTAAAATATTTTGTGTAAACAATACTATACTGCCCCAGAACTTTGATTGATGGCACCCTTAAGCCCCCGTCACACCAGACGACAGGGCTGGGGATGCCGGCGGCGACTGGCGGGTGCGCGCACGTTTTTGGCGCCCCACCAGCGTCGCCATCCCCCATTTACACGGGACAACACCTGCAGCCCTGCGCTAGCGAGCTGTCAGGTGGCATCTCTGAAAACCCCAGCGGCGATGTAGGAAAATGGGATCCTATGGCTCCCATCGCCTGACAGGTCGCCGGCGCCTGGTTACATGGGGAACTGCTCTGAAACTAGGCGATCACCCGGCACC
Organism: Allobates femoralis; assembly: GCA_033576535.1. Lineage (NCBI taxonomy): Eukaryota > Metazoa > Chordata > Amphibia > Anura > Aromobatidae > Allobates > Allobates femoralis. The sequence continues at coordinate 16,301,279 of JARQOC010000013.1, forward strand.
GCCGATATCGCCCCTTTACATGAGGCGACGTAGGGGCGATATCGCCGCCAATAGGCCACGCCCCCACGTCGCCTCTGTAATGGGCGGCGATGTCTCCCCGTGTGACGGGGGCTTTACACAGATTCGCAGTAGTGATGGTGATCATTGCAATGCTCGAGTGCTTGGTCCTCTGCTTTGAGTATATATGTTTGTTTCTTCTAATATCTTGTCATACCATGCCTGATGAAGAGACCTGAGATGTCTCGAAAGCTCGCCTTGTAACATCACTTACTATATTCTTGTTAGCCATTAAGAGGTATCACAACTACAAGATTATTATATTGTTTCTCCCACTGAGAGCAATCTATCTTTTTTCAACTGGCTAAACCGGTATTAAGCCCTCGAAACAAATAGGTTGACTGCTCGGACGTGCTCGACTCGTGTACCGAATATAATGTAAGCCAGTGGGAAACTTGAGCAATTTAATGGAAGACTCTTCCGGACAAATGCTTGAGTTTCACAGTGACTTCCATTAAACTCGGTACTTGAGTCGAATCCGTCCAAGCATCTGACTTTGTTTTGAGTACTGAACACCCAAGCGTTGTATTGTTCACTCATTACTAATCAGCAGCAGAACCAGCTGTCACTCAAAGTGTTGGTGTCATGGCGTGGTATAGTAGATAGGGAATCAGGAGGCAGGATGGTTAGATGGGCAAAAGTGAACTGGGGAACTAGTCTGACCCTTAGACTGGAGATCCCTGGATCACTGTGATCCCGGAGTTACCTCTAAAGGTGAGGATGTCCAAGCCACCACCCTTGCCCTTTATTCCAAATCAGTTCTAGGCTAAGAGACCATACCACCACCCACGGACCGTGAAAAACCCAGCAGCTCCTATGGAAGGGAACAGCAGCTGCAGCACAGCTCAGCATATCACAACACATCTTCGATGCATGGGTCCTAGTAGAGACTGAACTCTATCTGCGACACCTGGTGGAGTGAAGTGGAACTATTTAAAGGCTGAGGGAGTGGAGATCTGACAGCTTTGATATGTCCCCCCACCTTCACCTGCAGAGCCACACACATAACGTAAACTACAACAGCTTTCCGGCATTAACTCCGGATGTGCCAAAGGATATTAACGTAGATTTAAATCACAGCAGCAACACACATAGACTGCAAAGCAGTTAACATGTGACAATTGGGATGGCTTACAGCTGCTGGACCCACAGAATAGTGAGCAATGACTGTATCCGCTCCTTGTAAGCCCCCAGTGACTGAAAGCTGGCAGCTCCTGGGAGAAACATTACTTGATTTTCACCTAGTAGCTGCACTTTCACCCATAAGTTTATTCAATGTCTAATGTGTTTATGAGCTGCCTGGAGGAGTCAACCATTTTTACAAGGTTAAAGCAATGTCTTATAATGAATTATTTATGTTGTGCTTTTTTTTATTGTCATTTACTAAGTGAAGATGGAGGAGCACCAAATGAATGCTGAACTGACTTTACAATACTCGATACAATGTATTCTACACATTATGGTTTTTGTTCATTTAGGAAGTTTATTTTATATGAGATAACAAGTTATGTGTCAAGCTTTCACAAGATTTTCTCCTTTCATACCTGCTGGAGGCGAAATGGAGAAATCGGAAACCCGACACAGTGTAGACGGTTGTGCTAAAACTGCAAACTGATCTCAACTGAGACATAGCCTATTAGTATAGAACAAAGTAAGGCTTCTGTCCTATTTGTTATCTTTGCAGCTTTGTTCATTCATTAAACCAACCACTGGTGAATCAGATGAGAGAAGATATTGGACGACTCAACATCTGGCCGATTGTGTTCTTAATTAGACCGGATGTAGAGTTTAATTTACAGTAAATTAAGAGAAGTTAGCTAATGTTTCATGCCAAACTGCCCAGAGCCCTATTAACTGTTTATTTGTGGATTACCGACAAAACGTGAATTTCCTCAGCCTTTTTGACTACATCATTCAGAGAAAAATTATGCAGTCAGCTTGAACTAGTGACTAATGAGGGAACAGCCATCTCCCACCAAAATGATGGGCGGACTTGTGGTTTTTCGTGATGGGGGTTGCTGTGTTCAAGAAAGTTCATGGTTAATTAACCTACTGATTATACTTCAGCTGTGCCTTGCCCCTGTGTCACTTCCGTGTTTCCGGGGTGAATTGTTATGTGACTGACTCCAATAGCCAATCACATACGCCAAGAAGACAAGGAGCGGCCCGGAAGTGATGTGGTGACGTGTCACACCAGGAAGAGAAAGCGCGGACACAGTAAATATAATAACGGAATTAACTATTTCATTACTTTACCCCGACAACCCCGGTCACGAACCCGAACAGTTCGCCCATCCCTACCAACCAATCCTGTAAGAACTCAATACCCTGAAATGAAAAGTGAGGGGTATAAAAAGAGCCTTGCTTCTATCTGAGGGATGGAGGGGGATGGGGAGGCTGTGAGGATGGAGGAGGCAGAGGGGATGGGGAGGCTGTGAGGATGGAGGAGGCTGTGAGGATGGGGAGGCTGTGAGGATGGAGGAGGCTGTGAGGATTGAGGAGGCTGAGGGGATGGAGGAGGCTGAGGGGATGGGGAGGCTGTGAAGATAGGGAGGCTGTGAGGATGGAGGAGGCTGTGAGGATGGAGGAGGCTGTGAGGATGGGGAGACTGTGAGGATGGAGGAGGCTGTGAGGATAGGGAGGCTGTGGGGATGGAGGAGGCTGAGGGGATGGGGAGGCTGTGAGGATAGGGAGGCTGTGAAGATGGAGGAGGCTGTGAGGATGGAGGCGGCTGTGAGGATGGAGGAGGCTGTAAGGATGGAAGAGGCTGTGAGGATGGAAAAGGCTGTGAGGATGGAAGAGGCTGTGAGGATAGGTAGGCTGTGAAGATGGAGGAGGCTGTGAGGATGGAGGAGGCTGTGAGGATGGAGGAGGCTGTGAGGATAGAGGAGACTGTGAGGATGGAGGAGGCTGAGGGGATGGAGGAGGCTGCGAGGATGAAGGAGGCTGTGAGGATGGAGGAGGCTGAGGGGATGGAGGAGGCTGTGAGGATGGAGGAGGCAGAGGGGATGGGGAGGCTGTGAGGATGGAGGAGGCTGTGAGGATGGAAGGAGGCTGTGATGATGGGGAGGCTGTGAGTATGGAGGAGGCTGTGAGGATTGAGGAGGCTGAGGGGATGGAGGAGGCTGAGGGATGGGGAGGCTGTGAGGATAGGGAGGCTGTGAGGATGGAGGAGGCTGTGAGGATGGAGGAGGCTGTGAGGATGGGGAGGCTGTGAGGATGGAGGAGGCTATGAGGATAGGGAGGCTGTGAGGATGGAGGAGGCTGTGAGGATGGTGAGGCTGTGAGGATGGAGGAGGTTGTGAGGATTGGGGAGGCTGAGGGGATGGGGAGGCTGTGAGGATAGGGAGGCTGTGAGGATGGAGGAGGCTGTGAGGATGGAGGAGGCTGTGAGGATGGGGAGGCTGTGAGGATGGAGGAGGCTGTGAGGATGGAGGTGTGGGGATGAGGAGGCTGTGAGGATGGTGAGGCTGTGAGGATGGAGGAGGCTGTGAGGATTGAGGAGGCTGGAGGGATGGGGAGGCTGTGAGGATGGAGGAGGCTGTGAGGATGGAGGAGGCTGTGAGGATGGAGGAGGCTGTGAGTATGGAGGAGGCTGAGGGGATGGAGGAGGCTGAGAGGATGGGGAGGCTGTGAGGATAGGGAGGCTGTGAGGATGGAGGAGGCTATGAGGATGGAGGAGGCTGTGAGGATGGAGCAGGCTGAGGGGATGGAGGAGGCTGAGGGGATGTGGAGGCTGTGAGGATAGGGAGGCTGTGAGGATGGAGGAGGCTGTGAGGATGGGGAGGCTGTGAGGATGCAGGAGGCTGTGAGGATGCGGAGGCTGAGGAGATGGAGGAGGCTTTGAGGATGGAGGAGGCTGTGAGAATGGAGGAGGCTGTGAGGATGGGGAGGCTGTGAGGATGGAGGAGGCTGTGAGGATGGGGAGGCTGTGAGGATGGAGGAGGCTGTGAGGATGCGGAGGCTGAGGAGATGGAGGAGGCTATGAGGATGGAGGAGGCTGTGAGGTTGGAGGAGGCTGTGAGGATGGGGAGGCTGTGAGGATGGAGGAGGCTGTGAGGATGGAGGAGGCTGTGAGGATGGGGAGGCTGAGGGGATTGAGGAGGCTGTGAGGATGGGGAGGCTGAGGGGATGGAGGAGGCTGTGAGGATGGAGGAGGCTGTGAGGATGGAGGAGGCTGTGAAGGATGGAGAGAGGCTGTGAGGATGGAGGAGGCTGTGAGGATGGGGAGGCTGTGAGGATGGAGGAGGCTGTGAGGATGGAGGAGGCTGTGAGGATGCGGAGGCTGAGGAGATGGAGGAGGCTGTGAGGATGGAGGAGGCTGTGAGGATGGAGGAGGCTGTGAGGATGGGGAGGCTGTGAGGATGGAGGAGGCTGTGAGGATGGAGGAGGCTGTGAGGATGGGGAGGCTGAGGGGATGGAGGAGGCTGTGAGGATGGGGATGCTGTGAGGATGGAGGAGGCTGTGAGGATGGGGAGGCTGATGGGCTGAGTGGAGGAGGAGCTGTGAGGATGGAGGAGGCTGTGAGGATGGGGAGGCTGTGAGGATGGAGGAGGCTGTGAGGATGGAGGAAGCTGAGGGGATGAAGGAGGCTGTGAGGATGGGGAGGCTGTGAGGATAGAGGAGGCTGTGAGGATGGAGGAGGCTGAGGGGATGGAGGAGGCTGTGAGGATGGGGAGGCTGTGAGGATGGAGGAGGCTGTGAAATTCTTATACTTACAATCCGCCGAGCGCTTGGTGCTGGGAGTAGTAGCAGGCATTGTGCTGATAGGACCTTACATGATGTCAGAATGACATCTGCGTTCGGTGCTGTGATTGGGGTGCTCGCGGTCATGTGATAAGTACGTCACATATCACATGACCGCGAGCGCCCCAATCACAGCGCAGAACGCAGATGTCATTCTGACATCATGCAAGGTCCTATCAGCACAATGCCTGCTACTATTCCCAGCACCAAGCGCTCGGTGGAGGGTAAATATAAGAACAGATGACACAGGAGCGAGGGAAAGCGGGGAGCGCAAGCGAGGAGGAGCGCGGGCAGGGCAGAAGGAGCAGGGGGGAGCGCGAGTGGGGCAGAAGGAGTGGGGGAAAGCGCGGGCAGGGCAGGAGGATGGGGGGAGGCGCGGGGGGGCAGGAGGAGGAGCGAGGGGGCTGCGGGGGGCTGTGAGGAGAGCTGTTGCTGCGGCCAGTGTGCGGCTGCGGCTCGCGATGACGCTATCGTGTCATCGCTCGCAGTGCCGCAAAGGATTTTGGGGTTTGGCTACAGTGCCCGAATCCCAAACTCCCGATTATATAAGTAGATATCGCTGTTGACTGGACAAACTGGTACATCCAAAAGTTGTTCCATTTCTATACTCAAGGAAAGGAGAGTGAGTCGAGGCCAGACACCTTATCTCCTAACACCAAACGGATCAAGCATTCAATTTTAAACAGCCCAAACCTTATCTCTTCTGACATCACCGGATACGGAAAATCCATTGAGGATTATCTGGTCAGCAGGCCTCTTCTACGAATTTTCTATGGATGTTCCTTGACCATCACTGTGACAGTGTGCCTCCAGCAAGCTTTCATGGACCATACTGTAATTATGCCTAATTTAGCATATGGCCTACACCTGGTGGGGGACTTTATGCTTTTCTTCCCCTCTGTAGAGGGCTTTTCTTGTACACAAACCATGTAGACAGAATGGACATTAGGCTTCTGGAACCTTCTTCATGTAGCAAATGTTTTAGGAGGGTGTGAACACTTCTGCCCATTCAGGGGCTGAAGCCAGGAGAGGTAGAACAATAAGCCACGTTTGACTAGTTACTTAGTGCTATGCCCTGTGAAGGGCTACGATGTGTAGCTGTGCCCGTTTATGGACTATTATAGATTAGAGGTCAGTTGCCACATGGGATTGTGTTGTTTTGCCCACCCTACTGGATTTGAGGAACTCATCTAAGGACTGTTGTTGCATCTTCCTTGTTCCTTTTGTTGTGTTGTGTGGAGACATGGGGGTCCATGGGTGCTCTTGTCTGCTGGCTCAGCCACCTTAACAAAGACTGCATAGACCAGGGCTTATCCCACTGAATGCCCAAACTCCTTATCAGTGGCCAGAACTCTACTCAAACAATACAGGGTGTATTAACCACACAATGGTAAGAGATTATTGGATCTCCAACAGTCAAAGGCATATAACTCATACTCTGCAAAAACACACAATATAATAAGTAACAGTTTCACCCTTCTGCCGGCTCACCAGGGATTAGAATATTCGTGCCTTCAGGGCTTCCATGGCCAACTACCCCAGTCTAGCAGCACCCCACTTTTGGCGGGCAACCACTGAGAAGAAATAGTGGCAAGCTTAGAAGCTGACTGAGCACAGCAAAGCCTGTAGCCAAGTGAATGAATTGTCCCAACCTGTGTATCCTCCAGCTGAATCCTAGGATCCTAGGCTGAACTCCTGTAGGATATGATCCAATGTTGTGATCTTCTAGCCTGGACCGAAATTCCTAGACCGAAGTCATGTAGAATATGAAGACATGATGTGATCTCGGCATCCGGAACTGAAGCTGTAGCATATTACTCCTGGCGACTGAAACAAGTACTTTTTATACCCCAGCCTTCACTACAAGGTATTGTGTTCTTTCAGTATTGGTGGGATAAAGCTGTCTCTCATTGGACAACAGTTAAATCTGACTGTATAACTTTCCTCTGAATGATCTAAATAGTGGAGATTGATCCAAATTACATTTACTTTGCAAGCCACAAACTAAGTCATCAATGGAGGCTCCAAGCAGACTGGCAATAAACAATGACGTCTCATGAGTTAAAAAACAAAAGAGCAATACGTCTGGCCTAATTAAGAATATGTAACCCACAACACAGATGGTAATATACTGTGTCGTCACAGGGGACTCATTGCAGATTCTAAGGAATTATATTCATGTTGGTGTTCTGTTCTCACAGACCCAATAAATGTCTTTTGAATTGTTTACTGACCTGCTGTCTCTTCCTGCTCTATCACACATCCCGTTACAATGACCTAATACAGTTACTATGGGTTCATGAAGATGAAACCGTCTTGAGTCTCAGGGCACTCTATGTTTTGCAATATGGCACAATATTAAAATAGATTTTCACCGATAGAAGCAAAAGCACGGCACTCCAATCCTATTTTTCGCTCTGCATCTGGTACTGAGAGAGAGTAGGGACATCCCGACACCCATCGTTTGGTTCAGTAAACAATCCAATGTGCACATTCGATGCTGAATGTACAAGCACGAGGCCAAAAGTTGTAAAATTCGATTATATTTATTAGTGATTACATTCCTAAGGTCAGACAGGTCCTAAGGTCTCGGCAGAACGAGGATTCAACTTTGTGAGGACCTTCTTAATTGTGCCTTTAACGTCCCGGTTATTGAGACTGTAGATGATAGGGTTCAACATCGGTGACACAATGACATAAAATATGGAGCTATATTTCTCCTGATCAGTGGAATACATGGACGAAGGACCAAAGTACATCAACATGACTGTCCCAAAGTACAAAGCCACCACACCTAGGTGGGACGTACAGGTGGAGAAGGCCTTAGACCGTCCCGCGGAGCGAATCTTTAGTATGGAGGATAGGATAGCGGCATAAGACAGTAAGATAAGCACAAGAGGAAGGAGAAGAGAAAGAAAACTGATGGAGAATATCAGAAGTTCATTGTAAGCAATGTTCTCACATGACAACTTTATGAACGCCAACATCTCACACATGAAATGGTTAATCCGGTTGTAACACATAGTAAGTGGTGTAAAGATGGAAGGAAAAATGGTTAGCATGAAGGTTGTCGTGAAGATGAGACCTACCAACTTATAACAGTTACCCCAACGCATAAGGACGGGGTAGTGGAGAGGTTGGCATATGGCGACATATCGGTCGTAGGCCATGACGGCCAGGAGAAGACACTCAGATCCTTCAACCAAGAGAATTACGTAGACCTGAATGACACAAGCGCTAAGTGAAATTGTTCTTTCAGTCGACAAGAGGTCAGTCAACAGTTTGGGTAAAACGGCCGAAGAATAACCCAAGTCGAGAAAGGATAACATGCAAAGGAAGAAGTACATGGGCTTGTGCAACTGAGGGTTGATGATAACCATGCAGATGATGAGGCCATTTCCGACAATAGTTACCGTGTAGGTCACCAAAAATAGGACAAACAGGCCAATATTGATCTTTGGATCCATGGTGAACCCAAGGAGAACAAATTCAGTGATAATGGTCTGGTTCTTGGTGTCCATCCTGAGATGGACTTTCACTAAGAAAATGTGACACTTGCAATACGGTATAAGGAATAACCCAAGTAAGGACCCAACATTGGGCTTCTTCCGAAGTAAGAAGGTCAAGATATAAAAATACCAAATAAAAATTATAATGTGTCCACATAAGATGTAAGAATCAATAAAGATGAAAAATATAAGTGTATGATGACACTGGTAAGGTGGCTGAAGTTCTTCCCCGGAATGGTAGATGGTTGACCCTTCAGATGGATGACATATTCCGACACACAAATGATCCTGGACAGAAGGAGAGTTCCAGAAGAACAGTCTTTACTGAACATGAAGGAAAGTTTCATAAGATAAATTGAAGAATAGAGAAGAATACAGAAGGCTGAAGTCTTCTATTGGATGGCTGTAAGTTCATGGGTTTGTAGTAGGGAATCGATCAGACCTCTAATGGAAGTTAGTGGAACAACAAGTGTGTTACTTCAACATCTCAAAGGGGTGAGGGCAGCAATGATGAGACTTAAAAGCCACAATGCTCCTCTGGGAAATGAAATATGCAAATTGCCTCCTTAGACAGGATGTAGAGTTGAACTCTAGCGCCACCTATTGGAGGTGGCAATCCTGAAAGTCAATATCAACCCTTTAACGAGGCTTGTCATATGACTTAGGATAAAAAGCAAACCAGAATCTCAAGTTGCAACTCCATTTTGTCAATGTCATAGGTAAAGATGAGTTGGTTTCACGCAACTATTTCTCACACTGCTGAAACATCGGAGAGCGGGCTAATGTCTTACTGCATTGCTGCACGGCCTTCCCACAATACCCTGCAGCTATGACATCTTACAAAGTATAATACCTAGTACCGTGGTCGTCAGTACTGGGGTCATCCCAGGTCAGTTGTTACCGCTGGAGCACAGTTTGTATGGCACAGTCATTTTCCATCTGAAGTCTCTCTCTTCTGTAGAGTCTATGCTCCTATGGTCAGTTTGTATCTCTATCTCACTTCTGTCACCTTCAGACTACCCTATCTCCCACTGACCCCTTTATCCCATCCCAATCTATGGAGCACAAAGGGCCGGAGTACCCAGCAGCTGGGCCAGTGGTCAGGATCACGGTGGCTGGACATAGTGGTCTGTATTGGGAGGGGGAAGAGAAAGAGCATCTTGGCAGTAAATACAGAGTTCTAGTTCTCTACCAGAAGGAAGCATCCTCGACACCATGGATGTGGAATCTCTGTACAGTAACATCTCAAACCAGGATGGATTAAATGCCTGCAAAACCTTCCTGGAGAACACAGGGATGATGCTGAATCTGTGGTGAAACTCCAAAAATTCCTTCTCGCGCACGACTATTCTACATTTGACGACAACCTATATTTACAGGAGACTGGCACAGCAATGGAAGCAAAATGGCACCACAATATGCAAATATTTTCATTTCTTATCCTCTTGTCCTATCAGTCCTCTGGTATTACCGTTATATCGATGATATCTTAATCATCTGGACAGAGTCTGAGCAACAGCGAAGATGTTCCTTGATACTTTAATCAGTTTCATCCCACCATCAACTTGACACTCAACTACTCTTGCATCAAATCAACTCTCTGGACACCATCATTAAGCTACAGAACAATGAAGTAGAGACATCCCTGTACCTGAAGCCAATTGTCCGTCCAACATATCTCCGATGGGACAGTTTTCATCCAAAACACATAAAAACTCTATTGTGTACAGCCAGGCCATCAGATACAACGGGATATGTTCCAACCCTACAGATAGAGACAATCACCTTGAGGACCTCAGAAAGACCTTTTTGAACCAGAGCTACCATCCAAGAGCAATCGAGAACCAGATTACAAGAGCCACCAGAATATCAAGGAATCATCTCCTACATTACAAAACTAGAGAAGAAAACAACCGGGTCCCTCTCGTAGTCACCTACAATCCAAATCTGGAGGTGCTAAGAGGAAACTACAACCATTACTACAAAAAGATGTCTGACTACAATCAATATTTCCAGACCCCCCCCACTTCTGTGTTGTAGATAGCCCCGAATACAAAAATCATCATTGTGAGAAACACCCTGTCGTCTCCAGCAGCATCAGGAACCTTTCCCTGCAACCAGAACAGGTGCAAAACCTCCATTTATAATGACAACAGGCAAGATAAAGATTCCTGGCTCACATCAGAATTACAAGATCCCAGGTAACTTCAGCTGCACCACAACCAATGTGGTGTATTTATTTATATGTACAAAATGTGTGAGCGGGAACCTGTATGTAGGAGAGACAAGGCAGAAACTTACAACAAGAATGAATTCTCATCACCACATAATAAAAGAAAGGAGGACAGATCTACTGTGCCTAAACACTTCTGTGGCCCTGATCGCACAATATTGGATAAGAAAATACTAGTTTTGACAGGTAACTTCAAATCTCAAAGAATAAGAAAACTCTGGGAATATAAATAACCTGCCAGGCGCACTCTGGAATGCACGCTCAGTCTGTAACAAACTCCCATACATCCACGACCCCTTCATCTCTAAAAAACTCTCATTCCTCGGTATCATTGAGACCTGGCTCACCCCCTCCGACACGGCCTCACCTGCTGCCCTATCTTATACCGGACTTAGTCTCTCCCACACCCCCCGCCCCTCCGACAAACATGGCGGAGGTGCTGGTGTACTCCTGTCCAACACCTGGTCCTTCACCCCTATTCCACTGCCTACCTCTGCTACTCTCCCCTTTTTTGAAGCCCACTCCGTCTGCATCTTCTCCCCCTGCAACCTTCAATTGGCCATCATCTACTGCCCCCCGGATCCATTGCCACCTTCCTTGACCATTTCACCACCTGGCTACTCCACTTCCTTTCTGTTGACATCCCCACTATTATGGGCGACTTCAATATCCCCATTGACATTTCCCACCTAACCGCCTCTCAACTTCTTTCCCTGACCTCCTCCTTTGGGCTCTCCCAATGGTCCTCCTCGGCCACTCACAAAGATGGCCACATGCTGGACCTTATCTTCACCCGCTTTTGCCCCTTATCAACCTCACTAACTCATTCCTCTGCCTGTCCGATCACAATCTACTGACTCCTCCCTCTCCTCCCCTACTATGCCACTCCCTTTCCGCAAACTCGATCACCAGCGCAGAAACCTAAAACACATTAATCTGTACCTATTCTCAGAATCCCTCCTCCCTCTCGCCGACATAACTTCCACACGCGACACAGACACTGCGACCACCCTCTACAACACCACATTAACTAAGGCCCTCGACTTAGCCGTCCCTCTCACACACCACGCTCCACGCACAAACAGACAACCCTGGCACACCTCCCTCACTAAAGACTTGAGGCGGGCATCCAGGGTCACCGAGAGATGGAAAAAATCACACTCCACCGAGCACTTCATGTTGTTCAAACAGTCCCTCACCGATTTCAAGGCTGCACTTGCTACCGCCAAACAAGCCTTCTTCTCATCCCTAATAATCTCCATGTACCACAATCCCAAACAGCCTTTCAAAACTTTCAATTCCTTACTCCGCCCACCCGCTCCTCCTCCCTCTCCTCCTCCCTCTCCCCTTATCTCAGCTGAAAGCTTTGCCTCCTTCTTTAAAGATAAGATCGACAGAATCAGAGACAGCTTTGACTCACTGTCCCCACAACCTTCCCTCTCACTCATACCGCCCTCTCCTGCCATCAGCTGCTTCCTCCCCATAACTGAAGACCAGCTCTCCTCCCTCCTGTCGAAATCACACCTCACCACCATCCCACTCCCATCCCATCTCATTCCCGACCTTGCCTCTGTTATCATCCCAGCTCTAAACCATCTTTTCAGTCTATCACATACCACTGACACCTTCCCCTCAGCCTTCAAACATGCCCTGATCACTCCGATCCTCAAAAAACCCTCCCTCGACCCAACAACTGTCTCTAACTATCGCCCCATATCTCTCCTAAACCACTAGAGCAGCATCTCCACTCAGAGCTGTCCTCTCACCTCTCCTCCTGCTCACTCTTTGACCGCCTACAATCTGGTTTCTGACCCCGTCACTCCACTGGAACAGCCCTGACCAAAGTCACCAACAACTTGCTGAGTGCCAAGAGCAAACGTCACTACTCCGTCCTCCTCCTCCTCGACCTATGTGCCGCCTTCAACACTGTTGACCACTCCCTTCTACTTCCGATCCTGGAATCTCTTGGCATCACTGACCTGGCCCTCTCTTGGATCTCCTCATACCTAACGGACCGGACTTTAAACGTCACCCACTCCCACACTTCCTCTTCGCCCTACCCCCTATCTGTATGGGTCCCCCAAGGCTCGGTTCTGGGGCCTCTACTCTTCTCAATCTACATTCTCAGCCTAGGGCAACTCATTGAGTCCTATGGCCTCCAGTACCACCTCTACGCTGATGACACCCAAATCTACCTGTCTGGACCTGACATCACCTCCCTACTATCCAAAATTCCACAATCTCTGTTCGCCATCTCATCCTTCTTCTCTACTCGTTTCCTTAAGCTGAACATGGACAAAACTGAGTTCATAGTCTTCCCCCCAAGCTGCTCTCCTCCACTGCCCGACCTATCCATCCTCGTTAACGACTGCTCTCTCTCCCCAGTCCCCCATGCCAGGTGACTCGGGGTAATCCTTGACTCTTCATTCTCCTTCAAGCCCCACATCCAGGCCCTCGCTACCTCCTGCCAACTCCAGCTCAAAAACATTTCACGGATCCGCACTATTCTCGACCACGACACCGCCAAAACACTTATTCACGCTTTCATCATCTCCCGCCTGGACTACTACAACCTCCTGCTCACCGGCCTCCCTGCTACCTCCGTTGCACCTCTCCAATCTATCCTACACTCTGCTGCCCATCTAATCCATCTGTCTTCCCGCTACTCCCCTGTCTCTCCCCCTCTGCCAAGCCCTTCACTGGCTCCCCACTTCTCAGAGATCTCGGTTTAAAACACTAACCTTGACATACAAAGCCATTCACAGCCTGTCTCCTCTCTGCCCCAACACATCAGACACTCTCCTACCCTGGGAACCTTCAAAAGAAGTCTGAAGACCCACCTCTTCCGACAAGCATACAACCTGCAATGATACCCGGATCACCGCACCGCCCCACAACCGACACCACCCCCTCCTACTGTATCCCCACACGCCCTTCGTAGACTGTGAGCCCTCGTGGACAGGATCTTCTCCCCTCATGTACCTGTATGACCTGATCGTCCACATTTATTGTGCTTGTCCTCGTCTGCCCCTTTCGCATGTAAAGCGCCATGGAATATAATGGCGCTATATAAACTAATAATAATAATTAATAACCTTTGAGAGATTCAGAACAGGAATGAATGTTTCGCATGGATTCATGGCTTTTTACATCATTTGAAGAAACTTGAAATCTTGGACCACCAATCAATTGGCAATAGACGTGTTATCTCTGAGCTCTGGTATTTACTGCCCAGATGCTCTTCATCTTCCTCCTCCAATTCAGACCCCCATGCTCTGCTTATTCGATCCTGTATAATTCATATATGTGTGTGTTAAGTATGAGTCATTATTGAGCCTGAAGAAGGTACCCGAGTTATCTTGAAAGCTTCTATTATTTACCATCTTTTCATTTCGCCATTATAAGAGATCAACCACTGAGGACTCTCAGATTCTTATGTATTCTTCTATCTACCGACTAAGGCAGGCTTCACACCACGATTTTTCGGGTCCGGGTCTGTCCGGTTCAAACCGAATTTGTCTCCAATGGATCCATATGGTGCCGGATTGGCCTTATTTGGCCTCCAGTTTAGGGCGTTTCCGGAGGATCCGGTTTTGTCCGATTTTGTCATCGGACACAAAACCGGAGTCTGCAGCATTTTTTATGTCTGATACAAAAAACGGACACAACCGGATCCTCCCAGATCCGGCGCAATCTGGCGCCCATAGCATGGGAATCTATGGGCGTCGGATCACCCCGGATCCGACAAAAAAATCGGACCGCTTTCCGGATACAGGGTACTGAAGAACGGCAGCTGTTAGAAGCAGCCGCGCTCATTCAGCGCCATGGACAGAGCTCCACGGCTGAAATTTCAGCACCGCGGCCAGCTCCCCTGCACTCGCGGTGCTGAAATTCCAGAACTGGACAGCGGCAGAAACGAACCGTCAAAAAGCAGGATCAGAGGGCATATTTGGCTTCCGGTTCTGCTCATACGGGGCTGTCAGGTTATGTCCGGTGCATCCAGCAAAACACCGGACACAACCTGACAGCCGAAAATCGCGGTGTGAAGCCGGCCTAACATGATACAAACATTTTTTTACCTTCTCTTCATCCAAGCATTGTTTCTATGGTAAGATATCCGTATCATACCAACCCATACAGATCTGAATCAATACTTACATACTCCATATGCCTCCGTAGCTTCTCTCGCACGATGCAAAGCCAAAACGGTTGGACCAAAAAAGCTTTTGGACCCAATTCATCACTAACGAAATATTGAAGTCACTTCTTCTTATTGTGACAAATTCTTGATAAGTTCATCACAAAATCAAAAAAAACCTTTATTGTTCTCTATGACGGGTTTATTTGACTTTTCAGCTCCAACTTAAAAAGTGGCGAAAACAAGGAACATTAAAATTAAAAGAATTAATTAACTTAAAATTCAAAATGTAAAAAAAATAAGGAACGTTAAAATTAATAAATTAAATTAATTTAAAATTAAAAATTAAAAAAATAAAGATTACATATCGAGAATAAGGAAAAGATCAAATGATTGCCGAAAACTGGAAATAAAACAATGAAGAGTTGGGCCAATATGTTTGCTTTTTATTAATGTTAATTATTTTAATTTAATTTAAATTTATTAATTTTTGTTAATGAACATTGATGTAAACTTAATGCATGGAAATGACAAATAATTACTTAAAATTCCGAAATCAATAATAGTGAAAATTTTAAATCAACAGAAAAAGAAATCAGATTTTTCATCCAAAGGATAACTGCTATTAAAAATGTAAAAAAAATTAAATAAACCTAAAATTTGGTATTAAAAAAAAAAAAAAAAAAAATACATCCTGAAGGTAAAATAAAAACTAATCAGAAGAGTCAGGTCTGGCGCGGATGTGGACGGATCCATGGCTGATCTGCAGGTTGGATTATAAAGGATTTTGAATGGCTGCCATCAGCTTCTGTAAACACCGGAGATTAATTATAAAAATCAAGAGTAACGGCCAAGAGGGAGATTAATCACTTTATTAATATCTCTTCATTATTTATTTTGGCTCAGGTCTTTTCTAAATGTATGACATCATTTATTAACCAATGGGTAATATGCCATATGTGATCAGTAGAAGACTGAGGGACAGTGCAGAAAAAGAAATAATCATAGAATCATAGAATGGTGGCATTGGAAGGGACCTCCTGGGTCATCGTGTGAAGGGACCTCCTAGGTCATCGTGTGAAGGGACCTCCTGGGTCATCGTGTGAAGGGACCTTCTAGGTCATCATGTGAAGGGACCTCCTGGGTCATCGTATGAAGGAACCTTCTGGATCATAGTGTCAAGGGGCCTCCTGGGTCGTTGTGTGAAGGACCTCCTGGGTCACAGTGTCAAGGGACCTCCTGGGTCATCATGTGAAGGGACCTCCTGGGTCATCGTATGAAAGAACCTCATCAAGGGACCTCCTGGGTCATCGTGTGAAGTGATCTCCTGGGTCATTGTGTGCTTGACCTCCTGGGTCATGGTACAAAGGAACCAGTTAGGTCATCAAGTGAAGACAAGAAACCTCCTAGATCATCGTGTGAAGGGACCTCCTGGGTCATCGTGTGAAGTGATCTTCTGGGTCATTATGTGACGGGATCTCCTGGGTCATTGAATGAAGGGTCCTCCTAGGTCATCGTGTGAAGGGACTTCCCGGGGTCATCATCTAAAGTGATCTCCTGGGTCATTGTGTGAAGGGACCTCCTGGCTCATCGTGTGAAGGGACCTACTGGGTCATTGTGTGAAGGGACTTCCTGGGTCATCATGTAAAGAGACCTACTGGGTCATCATTTGAAGGGACCTCCTGGGTCATGGTGTAAAGGGACCTCCTGGGTCATGGTGTGAAGGGACATCCTGGATCATTGTGTGAAGGGACCTCCTAGATCAACATTTGAATGGACCTCTTGGGTAATCTTGTGAGTTGACCTCCTGGGTCATGGTGTGAAGGGACCTCCTGGATCATTGTGTGAAGGGATCTCTTGGTTCCTCATATGAATGGACCTCCTGGGTCATCGCGTGAATGGATGACCCAGGAGGTCCCTTCACACAATGACCCAGGAGGTCCCTTCATTCAATGACCCAGGGGGTCCCTTCACATGATGATCCAAGAGGTCCCTTCACACCATGACCCAGGAGGTCCCTTCACACCATGACCTGGGAGGTCCCTTCACATGATGATTCAGGAGGTCCCTTCATTCAATTACCCAGGGGGTCCCTTCACATGATGATCCAAGAGGTCCCTTCACACCATGACCCAGGAGGTCCCTTCACACCATGACCTGGGAGGTCCCTTCACATGATGATTCAGGAGGTCCCTTCATTCAATGACCATTCAATGAGGGGACCTCCTGGGTCATCGTGTGAAGGGACTTCTTGGCTCATTGTGTGAAGGGACCCCCTGGGTCCATGTGTGAAGGTACCTACTGGGTCTTTGTGTGAAGGGACTTCCTGGATCAACATATGAAGGGATTTACTGGGTCATCATGTGAAGGGACCTCCTGGATAATCATGTGAAGGGACCTCCTGGGTCATCGTACAAAGGGACCTCCTGGATCATCGTATGATGGGACCTCCTGGGTCATTGTATGAAGGGACCTCCTAGGTCATGGTGTGAAGGGACCTCCTGCGTTGTGTGAAGGGATCTCTTGGATCATTTTGTGAAGGGTCCTCCTGGATCAACATTTAAAGTGACCTCCTAGGTAATCGTGTGAGGGGACCTCCTGGGTCATAGAGTGAAGAGACCTCCTGTATCATCAAATGAAGGGACCTCCTGGTCATTGTGTGAAGAGACCTCCTGGATCATCGTGTAAAGAAATCTCCTGGGTCTTCATGTGAAGGGACCTCCTGAGTCATGATGTCAAGGGACCTTCTGCACCATCATGTGAAGGGACCTCCAGGGTCATCATGTGAAGTGACTTCCTGGATCATCGTGTGAAGGGATCTCCTGGGTCAATGTGTGATGGGACCTACTGGGTCATCATGTGAAGGGACCTCCTGGGTCATCATTAGAGATGAGCGGTGCTCGACACGAAATGTTCGTCAATTTCAAATTTGACCTATTTTGGGTGGTGTTCGAGTCATTCGACGAATGCGAACAATTTGCTTCAAATTCGGCAGTTCGAGGTTATGTTCGATGACGCTTCGTTCACCAAAAGCATAACTGGATTTTCACAGTAATACTGTTATTCAATGTTAATATCCAGATTCAGTGTATAGTGGGCGGGATGGGGGGGGTAACGGGGGATAGATCTGTGCTAAAATAATGCCGATCTCCATTTTTTTTCCTTACCGCATTTACAGTGGGGCGGTGCAGTCTGTCAGCCAATCACACACAGCAAAGTGCATTTTTTGCTCACAAGCAAGGGCATGTGTCATTGGCTGTGTAAGTCACATGTCCTTGCCCTATAAGACACAGCCATTTTCCCCATCGTCGCCATTTCCTCAGTGCTGCAGCTCTGTGTCAGACGGCACCGCTGCTGCTGTGGGCGCTATACAGTGTCAGTTAGTCAGCCAGATAGAGAGCGAATTTCAAGTTAGATAAATAGTTTAGGGAGTAGGGACTAGTTGAAATATCAGACCTTTTGAGGGCTAGGGACTAGTTGTAATAGCAGCCCTTTTGAGGGCTAGGTTAGAGCAGTTCCTAGCACTTTTTGCCAGGCAGGTGTGCAGGTGTGTGCCAGTGCTGTGCAAGTGTTTTTCACACCAAATCTAGCTCAGCCAATCCTTTTGGGCAAGTAGGGTAGCACTGCTGTGAAGAAAGCTGCACCACCTGTCTTTAGTAGCCAATTGTTAACTGCATCTAGCCCAGGCAATCCTTTTTGGGCTAGTAGCAATGTCTGGTAGTCAGCAGAGTAGCCCAGCTGTGAAGCAAGCTACACCGCCTGTGCATCTAATAACAATTGTTAACTGCATGTAGCCCAGGCAAACTTTTGGTCCTAGTAGCAGTGTCTGGTAGTCAGCGGAGTAGCCCAGTGTTGTGAATTAATTGATGAAGACTTCTGGTTGTGAGCTCCCTCCTGTGGTTGTTGTTGGTGATACAGCTGGCTGTGTTTTGGAGTGTTCCTCAGCTGATCCTGATGATTGGCAGCATATAGGTGGTTGGAACTGATCAATTTCTGCCAGTTGTAATTATTCCTGGAGGTTTTCACATCTCTCCCTGGTTCCTTCCTGCTCTGATGAATCCTTGCAAGCTAAGTGAATGGGGTTTTGTTATTTTGTGGCACACATGTTGTGTGCTTGAGGATCTGCTTATTGCTTGTCTTGTTGTCACATCGCCATTGGACTCGGTGGCCGGTGTTCCTGCCTCGGCGACGTCTGCCTCTGTCGCTGAGCGCCGCTGTGTGTCCCCTCTGGGTGGTGTTGGACGCAGAGGAGCGGGCCCTGCAGAGGTGTCCGTTAGGCGCAGCCTGCGTTCTTCTGTCAGAGGTGGCGTGGGTGGAGCCAGTCGTGCATCTCCATCTGGCCTGGATCTAGGGGCGGTCCGGATGAGGTCATCGGGCTGTAAGCTCCAGCCTATGGGAGGTAACCGCGCCCTTCAAGTACATTGGAGCCTGTCTTGCAGGCCGCCAGATATAGTTTTGGTTCCCCAGTGATAGTGTGTGTTTAGTTTCGTGTCTGACCTTGCCTGGATTTCTGACTCTGCCTCTGCCTATTGATTTTGTACCTCAGCTGCCCACTTGGTTTTGCCCTTGACCTTTGCCTGGATTTTTGACTCTGCTACTGCCTGACGATTTTGTGCCTTTGCTGCCCTCTCGGTTTTGACTCGGACTCCTGACTACGTTTTTTTTGGGTCCTGATTTTTCCCTTCCCGGTGACCTTCCTGCTCTGTTGCTCATATAGGCAGCTACCCCCTGGGCTCCGCTGTAATTCCAGATCCCTGTATAGGGGTTAAGGGTCTCGGGGTTTCTCGGGGTGCTGCCTACCAGCAGCTCGGCCTCACCAAGGATGGTCGTCACACCGTCACTTTGTCCGCACTTCCCTCAACTTTGTACACACACATACACACACACACACTCCGCTATACTTGCCACCGGCCCTACGTCCGCTGCCTGCATCTTCAGTCGACATGTCGCCGCCCCCAAACTACTTGATCCAATATACCGTCCAAGATGTCTCTCCAAACTACCCGGACGACATATTCTATCCAGTCGTCCGGGGGCGGCGACATGTCGACTCAGGATCCAGGCGGCGGGGAAAACGCAAGGTCGGTGGTAAGTATAGCGGAGTGTGTCTATGTGTGTGTATGTATGTGTGTGCTCACCACTCTGTCCACGGCGCTGCGCTGACCACGCTGCCCACGGCGCTGCGCTGACCACTCTGCCCACGGCGCTGCGCTGACCACTCTGCCCACGGCGCTGTGCTGACCACTCTGCCCACGCCGCTGCACTGACCACTCTGCCCACGCCGCTGCGCTGACCACTCTGCCCATGCCGCTGCGCTGACCAATCTCACCGCACTCACTGTTAACCACTGAGCCACCGCACTCACTGCTAACCACTGAGCCACCGCACTCACTGCTAACCACTGAGCCACCGCACTCACTGCTAACCACTGAGCCACCGCACTCACTGCTAACCACTGAGCCACCGCACTCACTGCTAACCACTGAGCCACCGCACTCACTGCTAACCACTGAGCCACCGCACTCACTGCTAACCACTGAGCCACCGCACTCACTGCTAACCACTGAGCCACCGTATACTGCTACCCACAGATCCGCCTGTATACACACAATTCATTTCACCGCACTCCCGTAACTATTAGTAAATAAACTATATATGGATTCTAGACTACCCGATTCTTTAGAATCGGGCCGCCATCTAGTTAGTTATAATCATGAACTCTTTGTACATACAAAGTAGCACAAGACATGTCACTATCTGGAAAATGAGACAAATGTAACTATTTACCTTATAAATTCAGGTTTAGTTATATACCATGTCATTTATGGGTTAATTATCCCAAATAATTCATATGGGCTGATTTTCGCCCCTATCTGCAAGAGATATGAAAGAAAAACCATTTACAACAAGAATGTTCAATCTAACTAGGTGAACGTTCCAGTTCTGTGGCATGTCCAAATCCCTTAGTCCAGTTAATCCCTCTCTCTAATTGCAGTCATACAAATGAAAATGCAACATAGTCATATGTCATATTAAGTGATACAAAACTAATAGTAAAGGGATCATTAGGTAGCAACTCGCTACCATATTCTCAATCATGCCTATACTAGGCATAGTATGTGCATATTCGGCGAAAACGAACAGCTGGCCAATTCTTTCCCTAAGGAAGAATATTTAAAGAACAAAAAACGCACAGATGATATCATTAAGGAATTCGGAAAAATTTACAATTGAAGAAAACATCCAAGTTCATCAGAGACCAAGAGGACTATCATAACAAAATGATATATCGCTGGCAGATTCCAGAACCACCACCAATGCCACAGGGACATGTTTATCATAGGAGGGACCCATACTCTGGCTATTCAACTCCCTCTAGTTCTGAGGGAGAACAGCCGAGACAAGTTTTTTTAGACCCACGCCGGGCCCGAAGGGGCAGAGGAAGACGAGGAGGGGCCAGAGGAGGGTACGGTTACCCGAGCCGCATGGTTACCAGGTCCCAGGTAGGGGCGAGACCATTGTCTATAATATATCCTCCTATATTTTATCCCCGCCAGAAATGGCGGTACTACAAAAAGGACTTTCATTTTGTCCAACCCCCATATTAGACACGTTTATGATTGAACAGGAATTACAGTACTTTTTCAGATCATTGAGGTTGAAAGCCCATTTTTCCCAGATCCCAACTCCTATACATTCTACCCCAGTGTCACCAATTCCAACATTTAATTCTAAGGCCCTATCATTACGCACCAAAAGTACCTTTAAGCCACCTCGTAATTATCATCCGGTGGAAACCTTCATATCTTTGGTACAAAGGGATATGGATAATACCCTTGGTAAGATAAAGCGGGGAGATTATCATCTCAAGAACAATCTGACCATAGAAGAATCTCGGGCCCTCAATGATCTGAAAGACAACGTAAATTTAATCATAAAACCAGCGGACAAGGGGGGCTCTGTCGTGGTGATGGACAGGAGCTCGTATATATCGGAAATTCAGCGACAACTTAATGATACGGAAACATATAAACCAATATCACATAATCCTACATCAGAAATATTAGCCAAAATACGATTTCATATTGATAAATATAGAACGCTGAATGTTATAGATGATCAATTAGCAGAATATATGATTAACCTTAATCCGATGATTCCGGTATTTTATGTATTACCTAAAATACACAAGAGCCTTGTTGATCCCCCCGGTAGGCCAATCGTCGCCTCCACCGACTCCGTCCTGTCGCCTCTGGCCATTACATTAGAAAAAATAATAACGCCACTCGTTATCAAAACTAGGTCTTACCTAAGAGATACTACTGACTTTCTCAAGAAATTAGATTTACTGCCTAATGTAACAGATTGCATTCTGGTGACCTTAGATGTCAATTCGCTATATACAAGCATCGAGCATACCCAGGGCATTCAAGCCGTTAAAAATTTTTTAGAGAAGGCTTCAACATTGGGACCAACAGAGCAGGCATTCTGTCTAGACACTTTAGAACTGATTTTATATAATAATTTTTTTCTGTTTCAGGACCAATTCTATTTTCAAATACAAGGGACCGCCATGGGGTCCAATGTGGCACCCCCGTATGCGAATATTTTTATGGCGGAATTTGAAGAGTGTTATGTTTACACTCATTCGTCATTTACCACTCATATTATCACATGGCATCGTTTTATCGATGATATCTTTTTTAATATGGAAAGGCGACGTGGATTCCCTTAACACTTTTGTGATTGACCTGAACAGTTATTTGCCAAATTTACGGTTCACAATGAATTGGCATACACAACAAATCAGTTTTTTGGACACTTTGGTTTTACTATCGACAGATGGCTTACTTAGTACGGACCTTTTTTCGGAAACCGACTAATCGTAACAGTCTATTACACTACCAGAGTAGTCATCCTAAGCATATAAAAAAGAGAATTTTGTTTACGTACCGTAAATTCTTTTTTCTTTAATCATCAATGGGAGACCCAGACAATGGGGTTTAGGGCTCCGCCCTCCGGAGGTCACACTAGGTACTACAAGTTTGTAGACACCGCCTCCTCCGCTTATAAACCCCCACCGTAGGGAACATCCTCAGTTTAGTCCATAAGCTGCGAGGAGAAAAATGAACCACACCCGAAACATCGGGAAGAATACCGTGCACAGACGGTTTGAACAACCCGGAAAACACTGTCTCAACAGAGAACAGATCAAATGCAAACATGCAACGGAACAACTGGGTGGGTGCTGGGTCTCCCATTGATGATTAAAGAAAAAAGAATTTACGGTACGTAAACAAAATTCTCTTTTTTCTGGTCATCATAATGGGAGACCCAGACAATGGGGATGTCCTAAAGCAATACCCCAGGGCGGGAAGAGTTCCTCAACAAGACGGATAATACACGGTCCCCCTTAAAGGTGGGCAACCGCCGCCTGGAGGACCCGCCTGCCCAAACTTGCGTCCGCAGAGGCATGGGCATGCACCATATAGTGCTTAGAGAAAGTGTGCAGGCTGGACCAGGTGGCCGCCTGACACACCTGTAGAGCAGATGCTCGATGTCGCAAGGCCCATGAGGCACCTACAGCTCTAGTAGAGTGTGCCTTCAAACCCACCGGGAGAGGCAAACCAGAAGACCGGTATGCCTCCTGAATGGGAGCCTTGATCCATCTGGCCAAGGTCGACGTCGAAGCCGCGGACCCCTTACAGCGACCCATCGTGAGGACAAATAAGGAATCCGAACTCCTAAAGGAGGCGGTCCTGGACACATAAATGCGTACGGCTCTCACGAGATCCAGAGTATGGAGGTCGCGCTCAACCTGATGAACGGGAGCGGGGCAAAATGATGGGAGAACAATCTCCTGGTTTAGGTGGAAAGTTGAAACCACCTTCGGCAAGAATTCAGGCCGCGGGCGCAACACCACCTTGTCTTGGTGAACCACCAGAAAGGGTGACTTGCACGAAAGTGCAGCCAATTCTGAGACCCTTCTCAGAGACGTAATTGCCACCAGAAAAACCACCTTCTGGGACAGACGAGAGAGAGAGATGTCTCTCAGTGGCTCAAACGGCGGTTTCTGCAGTGCCGCCAGGACCATGTTGAGGTCCCAAGGGTCCAGAGGTCGTCTGTAAGGCGGAACCACCCGAGACACCCCCTGCAGAAATTGACGAACCTTCGGGAGGAGCGCCAAGCGCCTGTCAAACAGCACTGAAAGTGCTGATACTTGACCTTTCAGAGAGCCAAGGGATAATCCCAACTCCAAACCCGACTGTAGGAAGGCCAACAATGTCGGGATGGACAAGGGCCACGGTGAGCGTCCACCAGAGGCACACCAGGAGAAAAAGATTTTCCACGTTCTGTGGTATATCTTCCTGGAGACAGGTTTCCTTGCCCGATTCATCGTGGCAACCACCGTAGGAGAGAAGCCCCTGGAGGTCAGCAACCAGGCCTCAAGAGCCATGCAGTCAATCTGAGGGCCTTGGAATTGAGGTGGAAGAATGGGCCTTGCGCGAGTAGATCTGCGCGTTCTGGAAGAGCCCACCGGTGTCCACCTGACAGTTGCCAGAGGTCCGGGTACCAGGACCTCCGGGGCCAATCTGGAGCCACTAGAATGGCTACTCTGCATTCTGTCCTGATTTTCCACAGAACCCTGGGAATCAGAGCCAGAGGCGGGAACACATATGGCAGCTGGAAGCTGGACCAACTCAGGATCAGGGCATCCGCCCCCAGAGACTGAGGATCCCACGATCGTGCCATGTATTGGGGTACCTGATGATTCAGCCGTGAGGCCATCAGATCCACGTCCGGAGTGCCCCATTTGCTGCAGATGTCCCGAAAGACGGCTGGATGCAGGGACCACTCTCCGGCGTCCATCCCCTGTCGGCTCAGGTAGTCGGCCTCCCAGTTCTCGACCCCTGGGATGTGAACTGCGGAGATCAGGCAGCCGTTTTCCTCCACCCAGGCTAGAATGCGGTGGACTTCGGCGAGGGCCTGAGCACTTCTGGTCCCTCCCTGATGATTTATGTAGGCGACGGCCGTCGCATTGTCGGACTGAACCCGAATGGGTTGTCCTGACAGGAATTTCTGAAACGCCAGGAGCGCCAGATAGACCGCCTTGATCTCCAGCACGTTGATCTGTAATGCCGACTCCGACTGAGTCCAGAGGCCTTGAGCCCTGTGGTGCAAGAACACCGCACCCCAGCCTTTTAGACTGGCGTCGGTGGTCACCACTAACCATGACGGTTTTAGAAAGGACCGGCCCCGTGACAGATGAAGTGGCTGGAGCCACCAATGTAGGGAGTCCCTGGTCGATTGTGACAGCGTCACCAGCCGATTCAGAGAAATCGTCCTTTTGTCCCATCGGCGAAGAATCTCCAACTGGAGAGGACGGAGGCGAAACTGTGCGAAAGGCACCGCCTCTATCGCCGCTACCATGCGTCCCACCAGCTTCATCAACCCCCGTAGGGAAGATTGTGGTGACAGGAGAACATTCTGCACTCCTGATTGGATCGCAAGCTGTTTGGCTTGAGGTAGGGACACCAGGGCTGAGTCCGTGTGGAAGTCCATGCCCAGATATGTCAAAGACTGGGTCGGAATCAGGGTCGACTTTGGAATGTTGAGAAGCCACCCGAACTGTTCCAGAGACTTCATGGTCACCTCCAGGCTCACCCGACAAAGGTCTTCCGATGGCGCCCTGACCAGCAGGTCGTCCAAATAGGGAATGACGGCGTGTCCCTGCACATGCAGGAGAGCCATCATTGAGGCCATCACCTTTGTGAACATTTGCGGTGCCGAGGCTAGCCCGAATGGCAGTGCCACAAATTGGAAGTGTTCTTCCCCCACTGCGAATCTCAACCAGCGCTGATGAGCCGGTGCAATGGGCACGTGAAGGTAGGCGTCTCGGATATCTATGGACGCCAGGAAGTCTCCCTGTGACACAGCCGCGATCACGGAGCGCAGGGATTCCATACGAAACTTCCGAACCAACACGTGGCGGTTGAACAACTTGAGGTCCAGAACCGGACGAAAAGAGCCGTCCTTCTTTGGGACAATAAAGAGGTTGGAGTAAAAACCCCTGAACCTCTCTCCCGTGGGTACTGGGACCACCACTCCGTCTCTGCGGAGTCCCTCCAACACCAGATGAAAAGCCTGAGCTTTGTCTAGGGATGGAACAGACCGATGGAATCGGTGTGCCGGCTGTGACGTCAGCTCTATCCTGTAGCCTTTTGAGACTACGTCTCGGACCCACTGGTCTTGAACGTGGAGAAGCCATCTGTCCTGGAAAAGAGACAGGCGGCCCCCCACCTGTGGGGAGACAGGATGAAGGAGCGAGTCATGCCGAAGCGGGTTTAGGGGTGGCAGCTGCAGCCCCTGCCGGCTTCTTTTGGCGACTTTTGTTGCGCCACTGAGTGGAGGGCTTGCCCCCACGGTCCGCGCGAGCGGACGCCGCTGATGACTGCGAGCTGGGGCGAAAGGACCACTGTTTTGGGTTCCTTTTCACGGAGTACCGTGGCTTAGGCTTATTCTGCGGTATCTTAGACTCAGCAGAATCCTTTATCAGCTTGTCCAGCTCGGTGCCGAAAAGCCTGTCACCAGCAAACGGAAGATTTTGCAAAATCTTCTTAGACGTGGCATCTGAGTCCCAAAGACGCAGCCACAACAACCTGCGGATCGCTATAGCATTGGCCGAAGCCACAGCCGAGCGAGTGGCAGTTTCCAAAGTTGCCGTCCTGGCGTAATCCGCATAAGCCCTTGCTCTGTCGGAGAGTGCCAGGACCTCTGGGCTGGCCCTAGCTAGATCAGAGATACCATCCAAGCAGGAGGTAATCGCTTGTAGGGTCCAGACCGCGGCAAAATTAGGGGCAAATGAAGACCCCACAGCCTCATAGGAAGACTTGGCGAGTTGCTCGACCTGTCTATCAGTAGCATCCTTCAATGAGGAGCTATCAGAGGCAGAAAACAAGGAGCGTGCAGCAATCCTGGTCATGGAAGCGTCCACCTTAGGGGACTGTGACCATTCCAGAAGCACCTCCTGAGGAAAGGGAAAGCGAAGGTCCTTAGGTTTACGGACATAACGCCGCCCAGGATGTAACCTGGGTGCTCTAATCACCCTTCCAAAATTAGTGTGGTCCATAAAGGACCCACTTGGTCTCGCCTCTGGCCGCAGCCATTGATAGACCTCCTTGGGGTGAACAGTCACCTCCTCAGGAGGAGTGACCAGACGTAATGTCTCATTGATGGAGGACACCAGATCCTCCACCCCATCTGGAGGTTCAGAGACAGACCCGAGAGTAGAACCCCCATCATCTTCCTCACCATCAGAGGAACGCTCCTCCTCAGAGGGAGCTTGGAGCTCTGGAGAGGCCTCACGAGCTCGCTTAGGGGGTCTCACAGAAGAAGTAAGAAGCACCCGGGGGTAACTGGGAGGAGTAGCTGGGTTTTCCAGCCTCCTATGAAGTGCCTCCAGGGATTGCGACATGGAGGACATCTGGGACAGCAGAGATTCATTTATCTTATTCTGCGCTTCCCATGTCCCTGGGATCACCCGAACCTCAGGGTACAGACCCGCAGATTCTGATTCAACAGTAACTGTCCGGGTCTCTGGGCGTCCGCAATTATTGCAGGACCCCTCCACCAGTGAACCGTTGCATGTAGCGCAGGTAATGGTGCCATCTGCCGCCTTAGCAGCATGCTTCCTTACTGAGGACATCGCCACAGTAGGGGGAATAAGCCAAGTTGTAACAAACAAACCGGAGATCCCGGTGGCTTACCGACCGCAGTAAGCGGTAGGAGGAAGCGGTGTTCGTGTGTGACCTCCGCGAGTTCCGGTCTCCCCTGGAAAGTGCAGACCCACGCTGCAGCCAGATCCCAGCCGGGAAGAGAGGGAGAAGATGGCCGCCGACAGTAAAGTCATAGGCGTGGCCAGGAACACGCGGGAGAACACAAAACACGCCCATCGGTGATGTCACCGTAAGAGCTGCTTCCTCCTCCTCCAGGCAGCCTCAGTAATGGAGGTGCCAGAGCCCGCAGCGCGGGAAAAGAGTGTGTAACAATACACATACACACACCGACTGCATGCACAAAACAAACATCAGCAGTCTACAGCCTCAGCCCCTGAGACACACAGGGCGGTCAGCCAGAGTGACCCCAGCACAGGGTACACCGACAGAACCGCGGACCCGAGGGTAACCGCGCGGTCTGAGTGTCATGACACCAAGTGACAGACACTACCCCCAGGCACACAGGAGACACACCAGGTGCCTCAGTGCCGGTCCGGTCTGTAAGCACCTTTAGGGAGGCCTCGGACGGGGGTACAGCACCAGTCCGGAGTGTAAGCACCATTTAGGGAGGCCTCGGACTGGGCTGGCTCCGTCCGGTCTGTAAGCACCATTTAGGGAGGCCTCGGACGGAGCGGAGCTGTGCAAGGCTCCAGGCTCCCCCTCTCCAGAGCCTCCATGGAGGGATGGAAAGGAAGGAGCTCGACAGCGTACCGGGAGAACAGCAAGTGTCCAGGCTAAAAAGCCCTCCGGTACCTCCACCAGCGTGTTCCACAAAGGGTGAGCGGGGAGGCTGTCGAGGGTCCCGACCGGGACCATTTACCTTGTCTTCATACGCCATCACGTAAGCTGTGAGAATGCAGTGAAGTGCAAGCAAAGCGTGATCCTCCGAGCACACTAAGTTAAAAACTGAGGATGTTCCCTACGGTAGGGGTTTATAAGCGGAGGAGGCGGTGTCTACAAACTTGTAGTACCTAGTGTGACCTCCGGAGGGCGGAGCCCTAAACCCCATTGTCTGGGTCTCCCATTATGATGACCAGAAAAGCATCTTTACCAATATCACAACTGGATAGAATAGACAGAATAGTGACTTCTGATCTTACCCGTACTGAACGACGAAAGGAAATGATGGAAAGATTTAAAAAACGAGGGTATCCTTCACATATCCTATCAAGAAGTAGAACGAGAAGAGATAGGGCACATACTCCAAGAGTGGCTTATGTCCACACCTACCACCCTTTTAGTCCCCTTCTCAATAAGAGCATCTTAACTCATTGGCAAGTCCTTAGGGAATCGTATCCTAACATAGAGTAATTTAAAAATCTTGTAATAAACGCCCACCTAACATTAGAGACGCTTTAGTACGGGCAGATATTGGACCCAACCGACCTAGAGTGATACAGTTAACTCTTAACACCTCGCACTGGCACTTTCCCTTGCCTGGGTTGCACCCAGTGCTCCAATGTTGTAAAAGGCAGTTCTTTTACGCATCCACGTACGGGGAAAAGGTATTATATTAAACATTTTTTCACATGTGACAGTACCCACGTGGTGTATTTGATCAAGTGCCCATGCGGTCTCGGATATGTTGGGGAAACCACCCAGCATGTCCAAGACCGCATTAGCCAACATAAGTCCACAATTAGATGTGGCAAGACATTATTACCTATCCCTGCCCATTTTGTTTCTAGGGGACATAGTGTCTCCCAATTGAAATTTCAGGTAATAGATCACATTCCTTTATCTAGGAGGGGGGGGCAACAGGGTCAAACAACTTTTGACCCTGGAAGCCCGGTGGATACATGAATTGCAGACCTTGACACCACGAGGTCTCAATAGAGAATATGATATGAAGATTTAATTATGGGGACATTTCTAATCCCTTTTCTCATACTTAGCTTTTTTTTCATATTTAGTCTTTTTATCTAAAATGAGTACTGTTCCTTTAAGAAGATTAGTGACCGTTATAATATATTCCTGACACTCTCTTTTAGGTATCCACATATTTATTAAGTTTATATATTCACACATTTTTCCTTTTATCCTCCTTCTATTTCTGCAGGTGAGATACTAATCCCATAAATCGACAACAAGGCATCTCTATGTATGAAGCGCCATCAGTATTATGCTCGGGGCTTCCTAGACAACGCGCAGTACACTATCACTTCGGTTTCCCACACATGCGCATGCGCACTAGCGCTGTGACGTCGGCAGAAATGACGTCACACGCCGGGTTTTTAATGGAGGTTTTTAAACCAAGGGAGAGGCAGTGACTCAGAGTGTAGGTTCCCAGTAAGGAGACATGCCTCAGCATGGCTAATGGGTGGATATAGACATGGCCATCTTTATATGCTAAGTGTCTCATTTAGATATATTTATATATATATTATATAGAGAGAGAAACAGACAATGGTGGGAGAGACAGCATGATAGGGATTAAATTTGCGAGGGATATATGTACAGTACAGACCAAAAGTTTGGACACACCTTCTCATTCAAAGAGTTTTCTGTATTTTCATGACTATAAAGATTGTAGATTCACACTGAAGGCATCAAAACTATGAATTATCACATGTGGAATTATATACTGAACAAAAAAGTGTGAGACAACTGACAATATGTCTTATATTCTAGGTTCTTCCTTTTGCTGTGATTACGGCTTTGCACACTCTTGGCATTCTCTTGATGAGCTTCAAGAGGTAGTCACCGGAAATGGTCTTCACTTCACAGGTGCCCTGTCAGGGTTAATAAGTGGGATTTTTTGCCTTATAAATGGGGTTGGGACCATCAGTTGTGTTGTGCAGAAGTCTGGTGGATCCACAGCTGAGAGTCCTACTGAATAGACTGTTAGAATCTGTATTATGGCAAGAAAAAAGCAGCTAAGAAGAACGAGTGGCCGTCATTACTGTAAGAAATAAAGGTCAGTCAGTCCGAAAAATTGGGAAAACTTTGAAAGTGTCCCCAAGTGCAGTTGCAAAAACCATCAAGTGCTACAAAGAAACTGGCTCCCATGAGGACCGCCCCAGGAAAGGAAGACCAAGAGTCACCTCTGCTGCAGAGGATAAGTTCATCCGAGTCACCAGCCTCAGAAATCGCAGGTTAACAGCAGCTCAGATTAGAGACCAGGTCAATGCCACACAGAGGTCTAGCAGCAGACACATCTCTACAACAACTGTTAAGAGGAGACTTTGTGGTAAAATAGCTGCTAGGAAACCACTGCTAAGGATAGGCAACAAGCAGAAGAGACTTGTTTGGGCTAAAGAACACAAGGAATGGACATTAGACCAGTGGAAATCTGTGCTTTGGTCTGATGAGTCTAAATTTGAGATCTTTGGTTCCAACCACCGTGTCTTTGTGCGACGCAGAAAAGGTGAACGGATGGACTCTACATGCCTGGTTCCCACTGTGAAGCATGGAGGAGGAGGTGTGATGGTGTGAGGGTGTGGAGGAGGAGATGTGATGGTGTGAGGGTGTGGAGGAGGAGGTGTGATGGTGTGAGGGTGTGGAGGAGGAGTGTGATGGTGTGGGGGTGTGGAGGTGGAGGTGTGATGGTGTGGGGGTGTGGAGGAGGAGGTGTGATGGTGTGGGGGTGCTTTGCTGGTGACACTGTTGGGGATTTATTCAAAATTGAAGGCATACTGAACCAGCATGGCTACCACAGCATCTTGCAGCGGCATGCTATTCCATCTGGTTTGCGTTTAGTTGGACCATCATTTATTTTTCAACAGGACAATGACCCCAAACACACCTCCAGGCTGTGTAAGAGCTATATGACCAAGAGGGAGAGTGATGGGGTGCTACGCCAGATGACCTGGCCTCCACAGTCACCAGACCTGATCCCAATCGAGATGGTTTGGGGTGAGCTGGACGCAGAGTGAAGGCAAAAGGGCCAACAAGTCAAGTGCTAATCATCTCTGGGAACTCCTTCAAGACTGTTGGAAGACCATTTCCGGTGACTACCTCTTGAAGCTCATCAAGACCATGCCAACAGTGTGCAAAGTAGTAATCACAGCAAAAGGAAGAACCTAGAATATAAGACATATTTTCAGTATATTCACACATTTTTGTTAAGTAAATAATTCCAATGTTACTTATATATATATATATATATATATATATATATATATATGTGTATCTCCTTATCTATAATGCTAGTCTTTATTCAAGTATATCCATAATTGCATAACTTAGTATTCAGAGTGCAGCTGTCTTTTTTGTTACAATACGGTTATAGTGAGTAGAAGGGTAGCACTGCTATGTATTTAATTGGCTTTTCCACTTTACATGTAAAGGTGAAAGAGTGGATGGTCCTGAGAATGGTCCAGGTCAAGCCTTGGATTCGAAGCTCCCCAAAAGTTGAGAAAAGGTTACTATCGAGTACCCCACACATCCTCTCTAAAGGTAAAGAGAACAACACAAGATCAGGTTGTGTTAATAAATCCAATCTATTTTCATGAGACATTTGCGTAGTGATTGTTCCCATCCCATGTCTGCACTGGATTTTTCAAAATTTGGGGCAGTTAATGAATTTACTATAGACAAGTTACCTAGTACATTAAAGGGAATCAGTCATTAAGTTTTTGCTATGGAGTCTGATAGCAGCATAATGCAGTGACAGAGAGCCTGATTTTAGCAATGTGTCACTTACTGGCAAGGCTGTGAAGTCGGTAAGCCAAACATCCGACTCCGACTCTTCAATTTCCCTGAATCCGACTCCAACTCCACCAAAATGGACTCTGATTCTGCAACCCAGGGCTGTGCAGTTGGTATGCCACATATCTGACTCCTACTCCTCAAATTCCTTGAATCCGAGTCCACCCAAAATGGACACCGACTCCGACTCCACTACTCTGACTTCATAACCATGGCTGTGAAGTCAGTAAGCCACATATTTGACTCCGACTCTGACTCCAACTCCTCAATTTCCCTGAATACGACTCCAACTCCACCAAAAGGGACACCGACTCCACAACCCTGCTTACTCTACTGATTGGTGCAGTTTTGATAGAGTCCCTGTTTTGTCTGATGTAAATGTAGCAAAGCTAAACCTCCTAGACTGTGTGGAATCCCGCCAGCGTCCTGTGTACACTGTGAATTGTCGAAAAGATGCCATCAGCAGTACGGCGGGTTAGACAGATTAGCTGCTCTGTCATGCATGTGAGATGTAGTTCTTGAGTGATAATCAGGGCTGTGGAGTCGGTACGCCAAACCTCCGACTCCGACTCCAACTACCTCATACACGGCTCATGTTTAAGTGATAAATTTATTGTAGTACAAAGTGAACATTAGGCTTTTAGTAATTATTATGATACAATAATCAAGTCATTTAAATAGAACATAAATATATGTATTGGAATACAACTTTAGAACACAAAAAACGTTCATAAATTGTAAATGTGCAATACACCATGCAGTAAATGGAAAAAAAAAACGTTTTCAACAAAAAAACGTATTGAATACCATTTGTGCAATCTATAAAATGGTTCTGAGAAATAGTATCCATCAGATCCTTCATCATAGATGACCTGAAATCATTTGAAGGCTAGAAAACAACATCTCTAAACTGACTTGGGTTGGTGGCAAGTGGTGACCACACAGGCAACATCTCTTTAACAATTTCAGGGTGTAAAGGAATTGCCTCAGCAATGAGTTTTGATGAATGCTTGAACTATTCTACTTCTTTGAGAGTCAACCTGTTTACTATGGGAGTGGGATCTTTTTCCCTGCGACAACACTTTGCCTGCTCCATGTCATCCTCATCTGATGAAGCTGAAGATGTGGTAACAGTAGCACTGGCAGGACCCAAGTCCTCTTCCTCTTAGAAATCCTGTAGCCACTTATCCTAACTGCTACCTCAGTCAGAGCTTCTTTTCCTTCAGTAAGCTCTTGATCATCCAGCAATATAAAACACTTGACTCCACATGAACAGCTGCCAGAAGAATTCTATTCTCTAATAACAGTGTATCTTCCATTTCATTGAGGCAGCAATGCCATCTGCGAATAAACCTCCTCTTTGAGACAGGCAAAATAGTAAGTTCTTCCACTCCTTTATGAAAATGTCAGGAGTTAAATCCTCAGCTTGTAATTTTTTAGTCAATGTAAATGGGTGATTTAGCAATTCCTTCAGTTCAGCCACCTGTGTCCATTGACCTTCATTATGGTTACCTGAGGGCTCGCCATGTCTACAAGAAAGGGTTTCAGCGCAAGCAATCGCTCAATCATTAAATAAGTGCTGACCCACTGACAGGGGCGGACAGGCCCAGGTGGCAGGGAGGCATTTGCCCCCCAGGCCGGTGGTTGAGTCCTAGTTTAGGGCCGCCCCCACAGTGAGAGCGGCCACGTGGCGGTGCATCGCGGCTGCAGCCGCCACACTCAGTTGAGTGATAGCGGCGGAACCCGGGAAGTAGCAGGCAGGAAGTGGACTGCCCCCCAGGGCAAGATCTGCCAGCCCCTGCCCACCGAGTAGCTTGATCGACACTTGCCCCGTTTCCAGCACGTCTCTTCAAGATGGAATCCATTTTAGGGGTTCTGGCAGCAATATCTAATTTCCTCACTTTGCCAATCAGAGTTGTCCCTCTTGCAGACTAGCACTTATTGCCAGCTGCAGCATGTGCACAACACAGCGCATGCATGTGATGAATAGGAGAGAGATCATTCAATTCTAATGTATCATTTTGCTGTTCTTCTGTAGTATCTGTTTGTTCCTCAGTTTACTGGAACAGCACTGTGGCCTTTCATCTCAAACATACGGAATCTGAAATGTTCTTCCAGCTGCTGTTCTCCTTCATTATTCTCATTGATCAGTTTAATTGCACTTAACATGTTTGATGTATTGTAAGTTACAATAGCAAGAACCTGCTCATTTTTGAGTTCATAATCCTGCAGAACTTTTTCCCCAAATCCTGGAGAAACTGGCTGCTGTGATGAGCTTTAGTATCTTTTACTGCCAGTGTCTTGGTAACAATTTTTTTAAAATCTTATCTGTATAGGAAGAGCTCATCCCAACTAAAAGCCTAGATCCTTTCATCAGGAATAGAACAATGTAACATCTAGTGCGAATAATTCAGGAATCTAATAGCGTGGGAGCAAAGACATGACTGAGACAGGGTATTTAGGTGAAAGCCTGTATTAACACACGTGGCAGGTGTACACGAACACTATGAGCTCTACTGAAGCATAACCCTGATTTCGCTGCTATCTATACTACCTGCCATTAATAACTGCGTCACACCCCAGTAGTGACTAGCATTACAGGGGGTAGGCATGCGGTGGGCCAAGAAGAGGTGAGTATAATAGATTATTAGGGGTTTCATCTCTTTCACTAATCGAATCCCAAAATAATGAGTTTTGATATTTGATCAGTTAAGAATCGATTCGCTCGCCTTCACTCCTGTCTCATTTGTGGCCGTGTCCTCCAGGAAGGACTAAAAGTAAAGGGTGATAAAGAAAGTAAAGGCAGTAGATGATGATATAATAGAGTCAGTCCCATTTTCCCATCCACACAATGTTGAGTTATTGATAACCTTCATTTCCACAGATGTGTATGAGCTGTAGCGGTGAGGGAAGGTTCATGTGCTCAGGTTGCGTTGGAAAAGGAAAGGTAAGTAACATGGAGAGGACACTGCACCTTATTCAGGACATTATCATCTTGGCTTATCATAATGTAAAAAGATATTGAGTGTGCAGCACTCAATGCAGCATGTCTGCTGCATTCAGGCAAGGGTCCCCCATGTGTGTGTGCGGCTGGTAGTCCGAGATATAGGCTTAGAAAAACTTACAGTTAGAAGCCATGGAGGCAGGCCCTTGTGCTGCAGCCACCTCGTCGCACGGGTGCACTTCACGCCCCGAGTCTCTGTGTGCCTTTTTTACATGTGTTCACCGCCTCCCTCCTGCCAGTCATTCCAACCATGTCCTCGCCTGCGCTCTGCGCCTCCTTGTGCTGTTGACGCAGGCGCAGAGCGAGGTATTGCTGCTTGCGGTCCCGGGTGACTCCTGCTCTGACGTCCTCTCCTTTCCGCCTGCTCTGTTATGCCGTATACACGGAGCAGGGCGGGAATCTTGTGCTTGCGCAGAAGCCCTCCGCTCACAGATTATCAGAAGCCCTGTGAGGGGAGGGCTTCTGCGCAAGATTCCTGCCCTGTCCCGTGTATACGGCATAACACGGAGCAGGGCGGGGAAAGGAGAGGATGTAAATTCATAAATCCATATTATATTCACCCTTTGATGTCTGGTGGAATACGGCAGCGTGGTGTTTAATAACTCTTCTTCCTCCCTCCTTTAATTTCTTGAAATAATGACCTTTTGGGTTCTCATTGGCTGTAAGCCGTAATCGTTAAAGAACTAAATAAACAAAAGAGATAGTACAGGGCAGTGTTCAGCAAAACTCACTGACTGCAGCCAAATGAAATCTAGCAATGCACTTAGCAGGATGTGGTCAGACCCCATTAAATAATGCAGACGCAGGTGCACAGAACCATTCTCAACCTGCCATTATCAAAAAAAATTTTGCACTTTTTTTTATCTTTTTTTGCAGGGTGTGGCTGGGCCTCATGGGGCGTCATTCATCTAGTGGTGCGGATGCATCGTACTGGCTGCCCATTTGGTCTGGTGGCTGGGACTAGTGGGTGGCATACAGACCCTCTGCATCATTGATATCAATGTGAATGGCGTCCTATGTGTGCAGATTAGGCTGGTATCACACTGCAGTTTTTTCCCTGATCAGGTTCGATCAGGTTTGGGTGCCAAAACCAGGAGAGGAAAACTATAATTGAAAGATTGACACCTGTTCAGAGTTTTGGAGACGCTCCTGGTTTTGGCACACAAACTGGATGAGCCTGATCAGTGGAAAAGCTGCAGTGTGAAGCCAGCCTTAGGGATCAGGTCCGGGTGAACATGACAGCCCCGGACCCGATTTTGCCCTAATGCAGCCCTATGGGGCTGGATGGAAGCTGGATGGCAGCTATGTTTCCATCTGTCCGGGAGGATCCGGGTGAATTCGTTGCTTGCAACGTTTTTGTGTCCGGGGCGAAAAATCTGGCCAAATTAGATTTTCCTGGATTCGGGGCGATCCGGCGCTCCCTAACATGGGAGTCTATGGCACTGGATTGCCCATGATCCAGGAGGATGCCCGGAGCCGGACGCCGGGTGCTGGAGTTTAGCAGCGAGCACTGCTAAACTTCAGCACTGCTAAACTTCAGCACCACCAGCTTTCCCCTGCAGAGATTTCAGGATCGCGGCCAGCTCCCCGCTAGTCACGATCTTGAAATTCATCAGCTGCAGCTGTGCTCGGCTGCATCCGGCTGTGAACCGGACCGGAGGGGCATATTTGTTTCTAGATCGGGTCTGGGGCTGTCAGGTTCACCACGGACAGCCCCAGACCTGATCAACACTGTGGTGTGAATACGGCCTTACCTCGTGCATAGTAAAATCATCTCCCTGATGTATGGCAGGTTGAGGGTGGTTCTGTGCATTAATTAATGGGGTCTGACCACATCCTGCTAAGTGCATTGCTAGATTTCATTTGGCTGCAGTCGGTGAGTTTTTCTGTAAGCCATAATCATCAACATTAACAGAAATAAACACATGAAAAAAATGTGCACATTTTGCAAAAATAACTCAAAGAAAAGGTCAAAGACTAAAACCAAGATAATCTTTCAGTTTAGAAGAGGAAAAGAGTAGCACTCACCGGTTTAGCAGACGATCTTCTTTCTTGCACATAACAGGAGACATAAAACAGGAGGGAGGATGAGGTACGAACAACGGCCGTTTCACGTCCTCTGGTGGAACCCGTTGAAGCACCTGAGGGCGTGAAACGGCCGTTGTTCGTACCTAATCCTCCCTCCTGTTTTATGTCTCCTGTTATGGGCAAGAAAGAAGATCGTCTGCTAAACCAGTGAGTGCGACTCTTAACCTCTTCTAATGTAAAGTGCTGTAACTTGAAGCTCATGAGCCCTGATGTGAAAGCTCCAACGGGGCCCCCAATTATTGCAAATCTTTAATAGCATTAGTCTTTTTCTATTGTCCAAAGGGACTTTTTGGGCCCCCCTAGGCTCCAGGGCCCGGGTGTGATTGCAGCCCCTGCACCTGTTGTAGTTACAGTCATGGGTGGGATTGAAATTTTTATCAGGCTTCCTGTTTGTAGTAGGAAACCCCACCTATACCTTCATTTTTAGTCTCATTGCCTACTGTAAAACACATTTTATTGCACTGTTAGTCAATTCATACTAAAGTGAATAGTATTAAAGGGTTTTTCTGCAAGTTTTACAACTAGTACTATAGTAACCTGCTCAAATTGGAAAGGATGACCTCCTGTCCATCTGTCAACTCAATTGTCGCAGCTACTAATCTCTGGCCAAAGCAGCCACAAACTAAATATGTGCAAAATACCACCACATATTACCACTACATAGTGACTGAATAGTACTACATAAAAGGGAGAAATACCCACCACACCATAACCAGACCACATATTACCACCACATAGTGACTGAATAGTACTACATAAAAGGGAGAAATACCCACACACCATAACCAGACCACATATTACCACCACATGTTTAACCAGAGAATAACATAACAGATATAACACATTTAACCAAGATTATAATACTGATATAATAATAAAAAAAAACAATACTAATAACACCAATATCAACATCAGTGACATTATACACATGCTGTCTGTATATAGTGTATAGGGAATAGAGTGCTCACCGGTGTCATTATACAGGTGGGGCCATTTATACGGATGCATCTAAATAAAATGGGAAAGGTTGGTGATATCAACTTCCTGTTTGTGGCACATTAGTATATGGGAGAAGGAAAACTTTTCCAGATGGAGGTGACCATGGCGGCCATTTTGAAGTCGGCCATTTTGGATCCAACTTTATTTTTTTCATTGGGAAGAGGGTCATGTAACACATCAAACTTATTGAGAATTTCATAAGGAAAACAATGGTGTGCTTGGTTTTAACGTAACGTTATTCTTTCATGAGTTATTTACAAGTTTATGATCACTTATACAATGTGTTCACAGTGCTGCCCATTGTGTTGGATTGTCAGTACAACCCTCTTCTCCCACTCTGGACACTGATAGCAGAAGAAATGCAGCACAGGCCTCCAGGATCCGCTGTGTCTGAGGCTGCACATCCCGTATCTTCACAGCATAGACAATCGTCTTCAGATGAGGGATGAGGAGAACTTTTCTGCGGTGTTGCTATCAGTGTGTCAAGAGTGGGAGAAGAGGGCAGAGAGAGACCACAGGGAGGCATAGAGACAGCACAGTTGTGGGCAGAGAGAGCACACAGGGGGCCAGACAGAGAGGACATGGGGGGCAGAGAGAGCACATACGCACTTACTCATGTGACCGCCATCTTTGCAAACATTTAGCAACTTTTTAAAAAGTTGCAGTTGATGAATCAGCTGAAAATATCTGGAAACCCTTAACTATGACTGTATGAACATAAAAAAACACCCAAAAACTAGACAAAAAAAGCACAAATACCATAATGAAGTGAGCCCATTGTTTCCTTTGCTATGCAGAGATGTTGCCTCTCCTGTGGTGGATGCGGGTGGTTTCTAGACCAACAATGCTGGACTTGTTTTGGATCAGGACAATCAATGTAAGTGTAAATCTATTGGTAAAACATCTGCTAATATCTCAGTATACAGCACCTGTATGAATGATCCTGTAAAATTCAACTTGTTGCACATAGTATACAGTGAAGGAAATAAGTATTTGATCCTCTTCTGATCTTGTAAGTTTTCTACTGACAAACACATGAACAGTCTATCATTTTAAGGGTCGGTTAATTCTAAGAGTGAGAGAATATCAAAAATAAAATCCAGAAAATCACAATGTCTAAATTATATAAATGTATTTGCATTTTGCAGAGAGAAATAAGTATTGGATCCCCTCCCAACCATTAGGAGTTCTGGCTCCTACAGAGCAGTTATCGGCTCCTGATCACCTGGTTCCTGCATTACAGACCGCTGTCTTACATTGTCACCTGTATAAAGACTCCTGTCCACACACTCAATTTACTCAGTCAGACTTTAACCTCTACAATATGGGCAAGAGCAAAGAGGATGTCAGGGAAAAGATCCTAGACCTGCACAAGGCTGGAATAGGCTACAAAACTATAAGTGGGTGAGAAGGAGACAACTGTGGGTGCAATAGTAAGAAAATGGAAGAAATACAAAATGAGGTCAATCCACATCGATCTGGGGCTCCATGTACAATCTCACCTCGTGGGGGATCCAAGACCATAAGGAAGGCGAGAGATCAGCCTAAAACTACACAGAGGAACTTGTTAATTATCTCAAGGCAGCTGGGTCTACTGTCACCAAGAAAACCATTGGTAACACATTACATTACGTAATGGATTAAAATCCTGCAGTGATGCAAAGTCCCACTGCTCAAGAAGGCCCATGAGTCCCCGTCTGAGGTTTCCAATGAACACCTTGGTGATTGGGAGAAGGTGCTGTGCTCAGAGAAGACAAACATTGAGTCTTTGGCATTAACTGAACTCGCCGTGTTTGGAGGAAGAGAAATGCTGCCTATGACCCAAAGAAGAACACCATCCCCACAGTCAAGCATGGTGGTGGAAACATATTTTGGGGGTGTTTCTCTGCCAAGGACACAGGACTACTCCACCACATCAATGGGACAATGGATGGAGCCATGTACCGTAAAATCCTGAGTGACAATCTCCTTCCCTCCACCAGGACATTAAAAATGGGTCGTGGCTGAGTCTTACAGCATCACAATGACCCAAAACATACAGCCAAGGCAACAAAGAAGTGGCTCAAAAAGAAGCCCATTAAGGTCATGGAGTGGCCTAGCCAGTCTCCAGACCTTAATCCCATAGAAAAGTTATGGAGCGAGGTGAACCTCTGAGTTTATGGTTTAGAGGGTCCTGCGCTCACTTTCACCTACTTGTATCTCAATGAGACGTTCACAGTATTGTTTCAAAAGAAAGAATTTATTAGATCTATTTAAGAACAAATAAATAAATTAAAAGCTGATATGTAAATCAGTTTGTCTCAACTGTTTTTTCGTTCTGGAGTGGTTTTCATCACTTCTTCCACTTTAAATTCTTGATCCTGCTAGTACATTGCTTGGTATTCTGTCCCTGTGAATTATTGGGGGTTATTAATGTTTATTGTGGATCTCTAATTTTTCTTTATATTCCTTATATAACAGTTTCCTTACCTCTACCCTTCAGTTAAGGTGCTTGCTTGTCTTGCGGTCCCTTCTTCTGGGTATTTTGGTTTTAACCTGTAGGGTTTTTCATAGATTCTTTGTCAGTAACTTGTATTAGTTTTTATACCTTTGAATTTTACAATGTTAAACTATGTTATGTTTCACCTTATCTGATGTTATATTGGGGTTGTGCCTCTGTATAGTTTCCTCCTCTGTAGTTAGATACCTAGGACATATATTCATTTACATTAATTCTTATATTGTATCTTTATACGTTTCACAGGATGATATGTCTCTAGATCACTTACAACATTGGTCTTTCATCTACCAAATTCGTCCTCTGCTGGTTACAATTTTGGTCTCTTTTTATTGATCTGTGTTAACTATTGTATAACATAGAAAAACAGGCAATTAATTAACAATTGTTCCTTGTCTTCACTCCTATAACTCGTATACTACCTATTGTTAAAACAAGAGTTTTATGTGCACCAGCACAATTAACATAATCCACTAACGTCTCATTGAGATACAAGTAGGTGAAAGTGAGCGCGGGACCCTCTAAACCATAAACCCATACCCACTATTAACAGGGTGGTCAATAAACGCGGAACCCCCTAGTGGTCCCTTGCAGCATAACTTAAGGCGTCAGAAACCGACACCTCCTAGCCAGCTCCAGTGTCTCCCCTACCTCTTATAACAAGAACCTCTGAGTTGCCAAGCGACAGCCTCAAAATCTTAATGATTTAGAGATGATCTGCAAAGAGGAGTGGAGCAAAATCTCTCCTGACATGTGCACAAACCTTATCCTCAACTACAAGAAACCTCTGTCTGCTGTGCTGCCAACAAGGGTTTACTACCAAGTATTAAGTCTTGTTTGCCAGAGGGATCAAATACTTATTTCTCTCTGCAAATGCAAATGCAGTTATATAATTTAGACAATGTGATTCTCTGGATTTTAGTTTTGATTTTCTATCTCTCACTGTTATAATTAACCGACCCTTAAAATTATAGACTGTTCATGTCTTTGTCAGTGGCCAAACTTACAAAATCAGCAAGGGATCAAATACTTATTTCCTTCACTCTCTATCAATCTGCTTTCTTGTATGACAAGTTGCATGGCACCCATATTTAGGGGCAACACCTATTCGTAAATAGGCTGCATCATGTTATTAAACCCCCATATGGACCAATGATTACCCATAAAACTGTATGTTAGTAGGATGCGTTGTGTACTATGGATGATATAAGCATGGCACTGATTACTGCTCTCTATCTGCAGATGTTTTATATGCAGGGGTT
Organism: Allobates femoralis; assembly: GCA_033576535.1. Lineage (NCBI taxonomy): Eukaryota > Metazoa > Chordata > Amphibia > Anura > Aromobatidae > Allobates > Allobates femoralis. The sequence continues at coordinate 16,343,238 of JARQOC010000013.1, forward strand.
CTGGACGGCAGTTCTGTATACTGTGTGGCAGTAAAGGAAAACATCTACAGTACTTGCAAATGAAAATAAAATGGTAAGGGTATAACAATGTTACCATCATATGGAGTTTTAAAGTCTAGGATAAATTTTAAAAAGAGTTGTATAAATCTGTATGTAGTGAGCTCCCTCTAGTGGTGACTGTATAAATCTGTATGTGGTGAGCTCCCTCTAGTGGTGACTGTATAAATCTGTATGTAGTGAGCTCCCTCTAGTGGTGACTGTATAAATCTGTATGTAGTGAGCTCCCTCTAGTAGTGACTGTATAAATCTGTATGTAGTGAGCTCCCCATACTGGTGGCTGTATATATCCGTAAATACTGATCTCCCCCTAGGGGTCACTGTATAAATATGTATATAGTGAGTTCCCCTAGTTGTGGCTGTATAAATCTGTATGTAGTGCTCTCCCCCCTAGTGGTGACTGTATAAATCTGTATGTAGTGAGCTCCCTTTAGTGATGGTTGTATAAATCTGTATGTAGTGATCTCCCCCCTAGTCGTGACTGTATAAATCTGTATGTAGTGAGCTCCCTCTTTGGTGGCTGTATAAATCTGTATGTTGTGAGCTCCCACTGTTGTGGACTGTATAAATCTCTATGCAGTGAGCTCCATCTAGTGGTGGCTATATAAATCTGTATGTAGTGAGCTCCCTCTAGTGGTGGCTGTATAAATCTGTATGTAGTGAGCTCCCCTAGTGGTGGCTATAAAAATCTGTATGTAGTGAGCTCCCTCTAGTGGTGGCTGTATAAATCTGTATGTGGTGAGCTCCCCCTAGTGGTGGCTGTATAAATCTGTATGTAGTGAGCTCCCTCTAGTGGTGGCTGTATAAATCTGTATGTGGTGAGCTCCCCCTAGTGGTGGCTGTATAAATCTGTATGTAGTGAACTCCCTTTAGTGGTGGCTGTATAAATCTGTATGTAGTGAGCTCCCTCTAGTGGTGGCTGTATAAATCTGTATGTAGTGAGCTCCCCCTAGTGGTGACTGTATAAATCTGTATGTAGTGAGCTCCCCCTAGTGGTGGCTGTAATATATTTGTATGTAGTGAGCTTTCCCAAGTACTGACTGTTTTAATCTGGACGTAGTGATCTTCTAGACTATTACGAGATTGTTATCTATGTTTGCAGTATGGCATCATAATTGCCATACACTCTATGGTTTTGGGGACTTTACTATTTTTATGAATAGACCCTCTGAGCACAAATTATTATTAATTGTTTTTCTTTGTTTCAGGAAAAGTCAAGAATTAGCATTTTTTTCTGAAAACAGATCTGTTTTTCCAACTGAACGTTTGTATGTAGCGTCTGGAAAAATTATATTCTGTGAGGAGAAAGAAAAGGTGAATATATGGATGGGGTTTACATAATCTAATGGGTTTTCAAACCGTGAGATATGACTATTCTTACTAATTATAGCAATGTTACAGCCTCTGAAAATACAGGCTCATCTCAATGAATGAGAAGATCATCAAAAAGTGACTTTATTTCAGTAATTCAACACATAAAGTGACACCCATCTATTATATAGAGTCATTACACACAGAGGGATCTATGTCATGTGTGTATTTATGTTAATGTTGATGATTATGGAACCCCAAAGGTCATTATCTCAGAACATTAAAGTAGGGAGGATGAAGGGTCTGAGAGATAAAATATGACCTAAATAGGTATCAGAGGCTTCACCTTGTGTGGTTGTGAGAGTCACAACCACTATAAAAGCAGATCACGGCTGCTGAAGTCCCCAGCGTGGTGCCTATAGAGAAGGGAGGATGAAGGGTTAAACACTGCGCTGCTGTATTCCACCAGACATCAGAGGGTGAATATAATATTGATTTAGTAGTTAATGTGTTTCAGGGCTCCCTGTGGCAATATGATATTGACTTGTCCTGAGGAAGGGGCCAGGGAGCCCTTAAACCCTTTGGATAATAAATCAATATTATATTCATCTTTTGATGTCTGGTGGAATACGGCAGCACAATATTTAACCCTTTATCCCCCCTACTCTATATGCACCACGCTGGGGACTGATCTGCCTTTATAATGGTTGTGACTCTCACAACCACACAAGGTGAAGCCTCTGATACCTATTTAGGTCATATTTTATCTCTCAGACCCTTCATCTTCCCTACTTTAATTTTCTGAGATAATGATGCATAATCATCAACATTAACATAAATAAACACATGGAATAGATCCCTCTGTGTGTAATGACTCTATATAATATATGTGGTCACTTTATGTGTTGAATTACTGAAATAAAGTCACTTTTTGATGATCTTCTCATTCATTGAGTGCAGCTGTGTCTTTGTCTTGTAAAATGTCCCTTTAATTCATCTACTTGCTATGAAAGTTCTTATACGACTCTCCATGTTCTGTGTCTCCAGGTGTCACCTATCACCGACTTTCCCAAAGAGTCGATCAATGAAGCATCTACAAAGGCGATTTCTCAGCATCGTCCCAACTCCTCCGACACTCGAATAGTGAGCCAGGTGCGTGACATCCTCACTATAAGGATCTGCAGCAATGTATCCCTATACAGCCTGATACATTGTGTCATCTCCTCCCATAGAGACACAGCATTAAGTGGCTGCCGCTCACCAAAGTGACATACAGCTGGAATGGAGACGAATACGATTACTATGTCAAAGATTACCCCAAAAAAGGCTGCGCAGTCGTGTGAATACCAGATCAATAAACGTACCTATATAATCCACAGATATTAACTGGACAGTAGGGGGCGTAACTACAACAGATGCAGGGGGCCCAAATGTCCCTTTGGCCTATAGAAAAAGACTAATGCTATTAAAGATTTGCAATAATTGGGGGCCCCGTTGGAGCTTTCACATCGGGGCCCCTGAGCTTCAAGTTACACCACTGCTGGAGAGATATATAGATTTGTTCTATTGAAGTCAAGCTCTTGTAAGAGTTGCAATAAATTAAATAATATTACAAAAACTGAATTATGTTTTTTATTGTAATAAAATGTTTATTATAATTAGTGATGATCGAATACCAAAATATTCTGGTTTGGATTAAACGTTCCAAATACTTCTAAAGGGACCCAGCCAGCAGGAGTTAGGCGGGCTATAAAGTGAAGGCTGTGAGATGCTGAGTACAATCATAGCTTTACTTCAATTATTACATGTATGATTGCAGAGAAAAGTGTTATCAAACACCGGGAAAACAGTGCAGCACATTAACATAAGTGCAGCACAGCGTCACTGTGTGGGATTGGGTTTCTTTTATAATCCCAATCCCCTCCAGTCTGCGTATCCCCAGTCTCATCACATACAGCGGGAACATCCAGGAGAGGAGACCGGGGACGTGAAGACTGGAAGGGATGGGGGACCTTGTCCAGCAATCCGGTAAAAGGAGAAGCAGTGAGAAGCTGGCAGGCATGCAAATAAGGGAGGGAGGGCTGAGCTCAGCCACATAAGAGCCTGATATTGTGCTATCACCATGCACAATGTGAGGTGTCCTGGAGCTGGTATATACTGACAGGGAGAAAGGGAGGAGAGTTTGGCCTAGAGCAAACAGAAGTAATAAAATAAACCCAACTCCACCCTACATAGTGATGCAATGCTGCACTTATGCTAATGTGCTGCACTTTTTCCCGGTGTTTGATAACACTTTTCTCTGTAATCATACATGTAACCATTGAAGTAAAGGTATGATTGCATTCAGCATCTCAGTGCCAGTAAGGCACTGGCTTCACTTTGTAGCCCTAAAACCTGCTGGTCGGTTCCCTTTAAATATTTGTTTATTCGTACTGAATAACGAACCCAATGCACATGAATGGGAAGCCTGAACATTTTTCAGCTAGACCCAATGAAGAGGTCTGGGGGGGGGTTTGAGAATAAAGCTGAAATGGATGGGAACAGCATGGAGAAGATGCCTGCATGCCAGTGGGGTACTGCCATTGGCGGCAGACCACGCGGCCACCATGGGGCCCATGAATCAAGGGGGTTTTGTGCCCGCACAGACACTGGGGCCCCCCACCCATCATCACACTTTAAATTGTATACTTTATGGAGGATTATAGAGGCTGCATTTTACTATATGAGGGATTATAGAGGCCACATTATGCTATTTGGATGATAATAGAGGCTGCATTATACTATATGGATGATTATAGAGGCTGCATTCTACTATATGAAGAATTATAGAGGCCATATTATGCTATATGGAGAATAGAGGCTGCATTATACTATATGGATGATTATAGAGGCTGCATTATATTTTATGAAGGATTATAGAGGCTACATTATACTATATAGAGGATTATAGAGGCTGCATTCTACTATATGAAGAATTATAGAGGCCATATTATGCTATATGGAGAATAGAGGCTGCATTTACTATATGGATGATTATAGAGGCTGCATTATATTTTATGAAGGATTATAGAGGCTACATTATACTATATAGAGGATTATGGAGGCTGCATTATATTATATGAAAGAATATAGAGGCTACATTATACTATATGGAGGATTATAAAGGCTACATTATCCTCACCATTAGAGGTAATTCCAGGAACAGGGTGGACCAGGGAACCCCAGACTAAGGGTCAGACTAGTCCCCAGTTCGCCTTTACCCATCTTACCATCTGAATCCCTATTCTCTACACCACCGCGTGACATTATCTGTGACCCAGTATTTTTCTCAAAGCCCTTATGGCTTCAACACGAGCTTTTGCACACCTGGTGCAGAACATCTAAGGAGGTTTCTATCTTGCACAACCAGGTGGTGCATCAGCGAAGTAGTTGGGTATATGGCCGCGGCTCATGCCCTGGCTGTACCAGAACCCAATATATCCCTCCCTGACGGATTTTCGGGAGGGAGAGAGAAGTTTATTGTTTCTAGGGAGTCCTGTAAGCTATACTTCAGGCTCTGCCCTCGTTCTTCAGGGAGCGAGGGACAGCGTGTGGGGATTATAATCTCCCTTCTTAAGGGGGATCCCCAGGACTGGGCCTGCTCTCTGCCGACCGTTTCTCCATCTATGCGGTCGGTGGAGGAGTTTTTTGCAGCACTTGCCCTGGTGTATGGTGACCCTCATGGCATTTCCTTGACTGAGTCTAAACTACGTAATATCAGGCGCGTCCGGTTGAGGAGTATCGCTCTGAGTTCAGAGGTAGGAATTTTGGGGGTTAGGACGTTATAATGGTCCATTTACACGCGGCCACAGGAAGGTAGGAACGACCGCACTCCAAATAAAGGTGGGGGGAAGGAGGTACCACGACCTCGGGTGCCGATGACACCAAAGCCTTGCGCATCCCGCAAATGACTGTTGGTGAAGTTGAAAGATGACAAATAGCCTGTGCTTTCCTTCGCTAAATTTGGAGGGGGGGGGGCAAAGTGATATATGAGCGCCTTCTACGAACTCAATGATGACCAATGATGGCTAAATCCATAATGGCTTTGAATTGATGAAAAAAACAATCTTGGAATCACTGGAATATGTTGACGTGGACCAGAGTTCTTATCTCATGAATTGATGAGAAAAACAATCTTGGAATCACTGGAATATGTTGACCAGAGTTCTTATCTCATGAATTGATACTGGTCATAAATACAAAATGAGGCTCGGTCCATAAAGGGTTAAAGATTATAAGGTACCATACCCTTCTCGTTAGTTAAGATTTTTATCTATACAAAGGGGTGTGGTTTCCCAAGTTGGAAAAATGCAAAAGCGGTAACTGCAAAAAACAGGGAGGGGGTGGGGGGACACCCCAATGCTGCTCTCTCCATTTTTTTTTATTGCTATTAGCCCGACCGCTGGAGTAGGGTCTTTGAAAATGTTTGAGAATTAACGGGAGCAATGAGTAGAAAGCGCCTCCAAATCATACTGCACCGTCCGCTTATGTTAACCGGTGTGGTGTACACCGCTCGGTAACGAATCAGCAATGCAGCGGGTGAGAAGGTGAACGTGGCGTTCCTTAGCCGATGTATCTGGCTCAATCTGACTAGATGATTCTAAAATTGCTCACAGGGTATTTTTTTTTTTTGTATCTGCGTTCACTGCAAATTCATTTGGCTGAATTGTATACGTAATAATTCCTCCATATGGATTCATTTACTACACCCCATCGTGCATCAATTCTGCTCTGCCCCTCTCCAAACCCCAACACAACAGAACTCACCAATGGGTGAAGAGGGAAGGCAAGTTGCCCTTGATTAACATTCAGCCAGCGAATAGAACTGTGTGGCGGCAAGAAGGCCTGTAGACCCAAATCGCCACAGATAACCCTGCAAATGGATAAAGGGAACACCAACGCGAAGAATAAGAACGTCGAGATCATCCATCTGACATTTAGTAACAACTACTATATGAGCTACGATGAACGCTGTTTCCATTGACCGACGACTGCTGCAGGGGTGCAGGTCCAATGGGCAGGGTGCCTTCCTCTAGCTTCATATTGTGAAGATGGGAGGGTGAGGGGGTTAGGGCAACTGCTCATGTGTGGGGTCACTAACTGCCCCCCAAATGAAACCTACATATCCCTGCATGGCACTCTGCCCGACTATTTCATGTACCCTTGAAGCTGCCTCCTCCGGGGGAAGGGACAGGCACTTTGTGTGAGTCTGGATGCCTGCAGTGATACTAGCTGCTGTCCTGACCTACATCCCATGGTGAGTGCATAAAGGTTCCCTACAGCAGGAGATGCATGGTGGGTGACGCGCTGCTGGCCAGCTGCACCGCGCTACCCATTCTAGTTGACGGGCGTGCAGTCACCTCTGGAGCTTTAATGTGGTGGGTGGCCGTTCCCACCTCAGAGCGTGCGCAGGAGTCAGCGCCTGCTCCGCTCGCTAAAGATCCCCTGGCTCAAATGCTGCAGCAGCGGGCAGGAAGCTGTAGATGAATCCCGCCTGCCGCATTCATGCCTCGCCTGGGAGAGAACGAAGAACGCTGAAAGCACAGCAAACCGGCAGCCCTCTCCATAACGATCCTCTCCCTTACCGCAAGCTCCAGCGGACTCGTATGTTCCAGCAACGATTTTGCCCTGTGTCACCATGGGGAGGAGAGACCAAACGGCCAGAGACAAGGGTTTATAAGCCCTGAGGGCAGGTGTAGGGGCAGGAAGGAGAGGTTGTAGGAGGAGACCATTGTATGGGACGGAGCTACCATTGGGGGGCTTGTCAGTCAGGAGGCAGCTGCCATAAACTGCAGTGCTCTACACATCAAATTGCATTTTGGATTTGTGGCTTCTTCCATAAGTTCATGCAATTATCAGGTCTGCTCCTCAATGGACCATTCCAGTTGATCCTGCATCAGAGGAGCGCCATACTGTCTGCCGAACTCCGAATGTTGGATTCGGTCTTTGGCTCGCTCCCATAGCATTGCGGCATAACCCTGGAGAAATACAAGAGAGGACACATGACGTTACAAAGCCAAAAACATTACAAAACCAGAGAAAAAAACTGAATAGACAATTACTCAAGTAACCAAACTGCTGGAGGAATCTTTGACTTTTACAATGTGATCTGACAGCAGTATGATGTAGAAACTTCACGGATCCCCACTCTCACAAGTCCTAGCCACTAAATCTGTGTCCAAAATCATCAAAGGACGTAAACAGAATAGGGGGCGGATGTAAGAGGCTGGGCACACATTGCGCTAACCTGTGTGAACGGCGTCCTATGTGAATCCAATTCGGTGTGCAGGACAGCCAGTGGATGTGTTTAGTGATTGGAGGCTGGTGTCCTGCACTAGTAATGCCTTCCCTTTATAATCAAGGCAAAGCTGCACCCGGCATGAGTTCAGCGGTCCACTGGCCAAACTATTGCTGTGGTAAGATAGAATTCTCTATTTAAGTCCTTTGCTGATTTTGGACACAGATTTAGTGTCTGGGACTTGTGAGAATGGGGATCCGTGAAGTGGATCACAAGCTGACGTGTTTAATGGAAGTCAAGACGGGACACAAGCATTGTTCTAGGAAGATCTTCCATAAAGATGCTTGAATTCTTCACTGACTTCCATTATACTTGGTAGACGAGTCAAGCTCCCGAGTCCCCGAGCATGGTAGTTCTCACTCATCTATAATGACAACCATTCTCCTTCCAATATGGAGGTTGTCACAATCTTTCATAGTTTCTAAGGCGTAGTTCACATTGTGCTGTGGCTTCAGTATATAGTGGAGACCACTACTCTTGGATGGATACATCGCAACAATGGATTGGTTCTGCTGAGGTTCTTTTAGGAGATGCTTTGGGTTTTTCATGATTTGCACAAACTGATGTGACAGCATGATTAGTCTTCCCTCCGCCGGTACTACAGAACATCACAGCCTCTAGTGTACAGCATGTACCGGAGAGAGAGCCACCTTCTACTCAGCTCCAGTATATAAGGATGAGCTGCAATACCAGGCACAGGGCATTACCCCAAGGGGGAGAGGCTATGTGCACCCCCAGGAGCAACTCTGTATTTGTTCCCATGAACACGACTGCAAGTTCAACCAATCTCACCACGTCGAGGTGACTCATATCGGGACAGTCCTTTCCTCTTACCATACGTCTACTGATAAAAATGTAACAACGACTCCTGTTCTTTGAGCTGGACATTAATAAAGCCTCCCATTTCTGGGTGTCCATGTT